>JAYRBT010000070.1:2764174-2780381 GCA_036023395.1 Myiotriccus ornatus
GCTCCCCAGGGCGGTGGGCACGGCCCCAAGGCTGCCAGAGCTGCAGGAGGGTTTGGACAACGCCCTGAGGGACAGGGAGGGGATTGTTGGGGTGTCCTGGACTGGATGATCCCTGTGGTTCCCTTCCCTCAGGATGTTCCAGGACTGAGCTCTGGTAAAGGTTCACATCGGCTACAAACAACTGCTGGATGTGTTTCCTTCTCTCTCCTCCATCTTTCAGCTAAACTTGTAAAAATAAGTACTCTGGAAGTGGCACAGAGTCAGTAGAAAGCTTGAAGTGCTCAACAGCCCTCTTTGTTCGAAAGCTGGTCAGTGGATTTTCAGAAATGGGAAAACATCCCTTTATTTCTCATAGTGAATGAATTGTGTTAAACCAACACAAGAAGGAGAATTCCTGATGGGTGGTACCAAGTAACTCAGATTCAGTGCAGAAGTGACTGCAAGGCGGCTCCTCCCCTGTGTTCACGGAACCAGTGTCACAGCTGCCCTGCAGGACTGTAGCAACCCCTTTTTTCCTTATTCCTTACTACATTTCAAGGAGAAACATACTTAAATTAAGGCCTGGTTTTCCACTCCTTAGCAAAGCTGCAGAACAAGAGGCTGCAGCAAAGCTCCTCCTCAAAAGCTTCAGCTCGCACTGGGTTAATAACTTGCCCCGTGGAGAGGCAGAATCGACCCCCTCTTTATAAAACAGTGCATTTATACAGGCTGTGTGGGGTTTTTTTTGCTGTTACTCACCCAGCCTTACCCCCCTAGGAGGGCTTTGATGCCCTGGACCCCTTCGTGCCCATCCTGGTGCCCAACTACAGCCCCAGGGAGTTCGAGAGCTGCTACGGGTACTACCTGGAGCGCAAGTGGCTGCAGCACGAGAGAGGTCGGTGCCCCCCGGGGCTCTGCCCGCATCTTTCTCAATCTCCCTCTCAATCTCCCTCTCAATCTCTCTCTCTCTTTCTCCCTCCCAGCTCGCACGGAGGACGGGAAGGCGGAGCTGCAGTTCCTGAGCGGCTCCAATCCTCGGCAGCTCGACCGGCTGGCGGGGCCCCTGTAGGGCAGGAAAGGAAATCCAGGCTGTGCGACCCTCTCCTTGCCCCCCAAAACCCGCCCATCCCCTCCTGCTCCGCGGGTCAGATCTCCCGTCCCCTTGGTTACCGTACAAATTTGATATTAAACAAGAGGATTTTCAATATTCCGCGTCCTGCGACACCAAATTGGAGCGTCTGAAATCTTTGTTAGCACGTTGAGTGTACACAGAGGCCTTCCAAGCGAACCAAGCACAGGGGGAATGAAGCCCACACGTGGAATAAATAAATCAGCCTGCCCAGGCGTTTTTGGGTGGGGGGGAGGCGTTTTTGCCGGTCCCCAAAAGTTTACCCCGAAAGGAGCAACTGCGATTTTCATTTCCTCAACGGGTTGGTTCTTTCAGCTTTGTTCCCAGCCCCGGGAGCGCGCAGGGAATGTCACGGGGAGTTCAGAATCACCGGTGGTTGTTGGCAGCCAGGGGGGCACGTCGGGCTCGTTTCCCCTCCCGGTGTGCCTTCCCAGGGAATTCTGAATAACCGATGGATGTTCGCAGTCGGGCGGTTGTTTCCCCTCCCGGTGTGCCTTCCCAGGGAATTCCGAATCACCGATGGTTGTTCGCAGTCGGGCGGTTGTTTCCCCTCCCGGTGTCCTCTCGCAGGGATGTCCCGGGGGAATTCCGAATACCGGGCGGTCGCCGGCAGCCAGGGGAGCACATCTGGCTGTTGTTTCCCCGCCGGTGTCCCCTCCCAAGAATTCCGAATAACCGATGGTCGCCGGCAGCCAGGGGGGCACGCCGGGCTGTAGTTTCCCCTCCCAGGAACTCTGAATAACCGATGGCTGCCGGCAGCCAGGGGGGCACTCCGGGCTGTTGTTTCCCCTCCCAGGAACTCTGAATAACCGATGGCTGCCGGCAGCCAGCGGGGCACACCGGGCTGTAGTTTCCCCTCCCAAGAATTCCGAATAACCGATGGCTGCCGGCAGCCAGGGGGGCACACCGGGCCGCTGTTTCCCCGCCGGTGTCCCCTCCCCGTCCGGGGCGGTGCGGCGCTGACGCTCCCGGTGCGCGCCGCCGCTCGGGCGGTGGCGATGCCGGGGGAGGCGGTGACGCTGCAGCTCGGCCACTACTCGGGCTGTGTGGGCGCGCACTGGTGGGGGCTGCAGGTACCGGGGGGGGGGGACCCGCGTGGGGTGGGGGCTCTCCGGGCCTTTCTCTGACCCGGTTTTTCCCCGGTTTCCCCCCCCTTAGGCCGCCTCGCTGCGCGACCCCGCCGAGCCCGCCGAGCTCCGCGTGGCCGCGCTGCTCCGCCCCGGGCGGGGGCCCGGCGGCACCGAGACCCCCTCGCCGCGGCTGGTGGCGCTGGAGCTGAAAGGTACCGGGGGTGGGCGGGGGTCTGGCAGCCCCTCCGTGCCCGGGGCGGCATCACCGTGCCCGGGGCATCACCACGGTGCCCGGGGCATCATCGCCGTGCCCGGGCATCACCACGGGGCCCGGGGCATCACCACGGTGCCCGGAGCATCATCGCCGTGCCCGGGGCATCACCACCGTGCCCGGGGCATCACCGCCGTGCCCGGGGCATCACCACGGTGCCCGGGCATCACCACCGTGCCCGCGCTCTCCTCTTGCAGGCGGCGTGGGCGCTCTGAGACCCGGCGGGGCGAGCGCGGAGGCTCCGGTGCCCTGGTGAGTGCGGGGCGGTGCGGGCCAGGGGTGATGATGCTGGGCTGATGATGCTGGGCTGATGATGCGGGCCTGATGATGCTGGGGCAATGATACTGGGCTGATGATGCGGAGCCACCGGAGCTGCCGCCGCTTTGTGTCGCAGGGACGGGGCCGTGGCCGATTACCGGGACGCGCCGCGGGACAGCGGGAACCGCACGGTGAGAGCGGGTCCCGCATCGCTCCCTGCCCCGCGGAGGGACGAGGGCGATCGTCCCGTAACCGCCCGTGCCGGGTTTTTATTCCCGCAGGGAGACGCTGCCTGTGACGGGAAGGGGGGTCCCGGCGCTGCCGTGCCAGGTGGGTGCCCGGGGGGTGGGTTTGGGGTCCCAGAGGGTCCCCTGTGCCAGGGGGCTGCTGTGGGACGATGTGACAGGGAGAAGGGAAGCAGTGGGATGAGACGGCTTTGCCCGCACACAGATGGGTCAGGGCGCAGCAAAAATACCTCCACGAAACCCGATTTCTCTCTCAAGGGGGGGCTCAGAGCTGAAAAGGTCTTTGCTCTTCCCCTCAGGGTCGCAGGACCCCCCCTCGGTGAGGCTCTGGTCCGATTACCTCAGCGTGCCCCTGCACCCCAGGAGCCTCCACGTGATCCGGCAGTACCTGCACGATGGGTACGGCCCAGCCTCGCCCCGCGAACCTCCTGGCTGGAACAGGAGCCGAGCTGTGCCTTCCAGGAGGAATTCAGAGGGCTCGGAGTAAGCTCTTTTCTCCCCCCACTCCCCCTTTTTCCCCCCCCCCCCTAGGGACTGTGGGTGTCTGGAAGCCTTTGCACAAGGCGAAAGCCTCCTGCAGGATCCCGCCTGCCTCGAGGAGCTGGAGGATCGGCTGCACTTCTTCGTCGAGGAGTGTGATTACCTGCAGGTTCCACAGCCCAGGCCTGCCAAGCTCCCCGTGCCTTCCAGAAGCCTCTTGGCCGAGATGAGGTGGTGTCTGAGCTGCTGCCCCTCGTTTCCACACAGGGGTTCCAGGTGCTCTGCGACCTCCACAGCGGCTTCTCCGGGGTGGGTGCCAAGGTGACAGAACTGCTGCACGACGAGTACTCGGGGAAGGGAATCCTGTCCTGGGGCCTCACTCCGGCCACCAGTGACCTGGCAGTGAGTAAACAACAAACAGCACCGGGGAGAACCAATCCCAGCTGCTGCTGCCATGCCCAGCCTGGGGCTCGTCTGCACCTTTAGGATGGATTGGTTTCCTTTTTCTCCCCCCCAGGATCCCCAGAGCAGTTTCTACAGGCTGCTGAACACGGCCCTTGGCATCGTCCACCTCTCCCAGCACAGCTCTCTCTTCTGTCCCCTGTCCCTCAGCGGCAGTCTGGGGATCAGGCCACAGCCTCCTGTTACATTTCCATACATAAAATACGATGTAAGTCCCGCTCTTGCAGCTTCACCCTCCCCCTCAGAGTGTTTCCTGCAGCCCTCTGGTTTTAGTGGTGCCTTTTCATGATGCTGCTGATGCTCAGCAGAGACTCTTTCCTGCCTTTTCACTGGGACTTGGCTTCCAGCTTTTCATTTCCACAGCTTTTGAAAACATTACCATGCTTCCTTGGCTGCTGTGCTTTGTCAGGGTGTTGGCACTGAAGAAAAGGCTTTAGTCAGTGCCTGTCCATGCCTGGAGTGACTCCAGGAGTCACTGGAGCCCCAAGAAGCTGCTGACAAGAAAACTGGCACCAGAGTATTTGCTAGGAAAGAGCTGACCTGGAATTACTGCTAAAACACTGGCTGCTTATCCCAAACCTGGAATAATTCTTAACACACTGGCTGCTTATCCCAAACCTGGAATTACTGTTATACACTACTGATCCAAACCCTAAAAATCACTGTTACCCACTGGCTGCTTATCCCAAACCTGGAATTATTGTTACACACTACTGATCCAAACCCTAAAAATCACTGTTACCCACTGGCTGCTTATCCCAAACCTGGAACAACTGCTACACAATGACTCTTTATCCCAAACCTGGAACAACTGCTACACTGACTCCTTATCCTGACCCCAAAATAGCCATTAAACACCTTTTTTAAGGGCACAACTAAGTTAAATACACAGAAGTGGGTTAAGGTACTGGTGACTGTGACCTGTCCTGTGACTGTGCCCCCTTTTTTCTCCTCCCCAGGCATCCCTGAACTACCACAGCAGCGCAATTCTGGCAGCAGCGCTCGACACCCTCACGGTTCCCTACCGGCTCTGGTCCTCCCAGGGCTCCATGGTGCACTTTGCTGACTCGCTCACCTTCTCTGGGAGGAAGGTGAGGACACCAAGAACAGCCACCCCCCCGGTCCCTCCAGCTCTGCAGCAGGCAGGGAATGCTGTTCTGCCATCGCAGGGGTGTGTTCCAGGCTGTTTGTCACCCCTGCCCCAGGTTGTGGCTGCGTGGGCGTCTCTCCCCTTCCCCGCCTTCCCCGGCTCCTCGCTCCCAGATATTCTGAGTGCCCACCAGCAGGACGTGCCCTGGAAGCTCCTCCTGTCCTCCTGGAAGGAGGAGCAAAAGGTCAGCCGCTGTTTTGCTCAGTCTGTTGTGCTCCGAGGAGTTGGCAGAGAAAGGCCCAGCAGGTAAATCGGCGTCTGAACTGCACGTGTGCCCCGGCAACTCCGGCTCTCCCGGCGGTGATTCCTCCCGGGAGTCATCCCCGAACCCCCTCCCTCTGGGGGAGGAGCAGTCCAGTGACTGAGGCAGTTTAATTTTAGAGCAAAGCAGCTCCAAAGCAGCTGAGTCAGGGGGGGTTTTGCAGCCTGGAAAGCCCCCGTTTGGTTTCCTTCGCAGCAGCTCCCCAGGATGGCAGCCCCGGCCGGCCCTGCAGGGCTGTGAGAGCCCCGAGGAGATGCTCCAGCACTACCTCCACACCCACTTCCCGGGCTCCTTCAGGTGGGTACAGCTTGCTTTAGACCAGGGAGCGCTTTTGAGGGAGTTCTGGGGGAACTTTATTCACGTTTTTCCCCCCACCACAGCACAGCCCACGTGCTCCAGCAGCCCTGCAGCACCCCACCTCCCTTCCCCCAGTTCTTCTCTCCTCTCCTGACCAGACAAGGCTTCCTCCAGGACAAAGCTCTGGGTCACTCCTCGGCAGGGCCTAACAGAGGTAAAACAAACCCCACAACAACAAAAACAACAACAAACCAACCCCTCCTCCCTCTGGAGGGTTTGCAGGGCACGAGTTATGAGCGCTGAGCGGCTCTTTACGCCGAGGCGACTCCTGGGGAGGCAGAACCCCGGACTGTGATGGAAATTGAACCCCAGACGTTGGTCTGACCCCGCAGGAGTGCAGAGCATCCCCGTGCTGGCAGCCCTGCAGGCCTCCCCTGTCCTGCACACGCTGCTCTCGGGCCTGTGGCGGGACCTGCGGGCGCGGGACGTGCGGCGCTGGAGCAGCTTCTTCGCGGCCGGAGTGGAACAGGACGACTTCCAGCAGGCCCTGGAGGAGCTGAAGACTCTGGCCCAGTGCTACGAAACGGGGTTTGGAGGGGATGGCTCCGAGGATGAGGCAGATTCGGACTAACCCACCTTCATTCCCGGGGGCAGAGGGAGCGGGAGCGTCTTTAAGATCACTTTTGGAATAAAGGGAATGGCTTTGGAGACGCTCCAGCTGCTGCTTCCTTCTCATTTCACCAAAACCCTCAGACAGAGGCTGGCTTAGATTCTCCACAGCTGTGCTGCAGAGGAGGAAAAAAAGCTGCTTTTGGGGGGCTGTTTCTGGTTTTTTGTTTGGTTTTTTTTATAACTGTGCCAAGTGGATTTGCTCTGCCCCGTCCAAATGAACCCCCACAATAAATACAGAGCTCAGACTGCAACTTCCTTACATACAATCAACAGCAAGGGGGGAGAACTTAGAAAAACGTCCCGTGTTCTTTCCACATGAAAACCGACATCTTAGGGTACAGTATTTACATTTCTGGTCCGAAGCTGCTGGTCTCAACCTTCCCCCCAACGAGTGTCCACAAGCCCCAGCTCTGCTGTTCCTCTGCTGTTCCTCTGCTGTTTCTCTGCTGAAGCTCCCCAGGGAGGCTCTGGAGGACACTCCCACCCTGCCACCTCGCTTGGTGCCTCCAGTTTGGTACAGGCTGGGCGTGCAGCTCCTCAGAAGCGGAGCAGGGAAAGGGAGCAGAACCCGGGAAAAGGCGCCGTCTCAACACCCGCGCAAACATTTTCTTTTCCCCACACAGCACCTGTCTTAGCAGCAAACTGGCAAAACAAAGGAGAAGGAGCCTCGACTTCTGGGGCAGTCAGTAGTCTGTCAGCTCAGTCGTCAGGTTCTTCCTCGGAGAGCAGGAGGTCTCTGTCTGACAGCTGGTCGGTGTTGCTGGTGCTCGTCGCGTCCTCCTCGTCCTCGGAGCTGCCGTCGCACGACGTGTGGAAGAGCCTCATCAGCTCCCTGAACCTGTGGGACACCTGAGGAACGAGGGGAGCCCCACGTCATCACCCGAGGCCTGAAAGGCGCCACGAAACTGGAACCTCCCATTTACAAAGCTCGGGGTGTTCCGTGATGTTAAAAAAAATACATATATATAAATACCACTAAGGCACTTGGTACAAGGAAGAGGGAAATGCTCTCTCTGGAAGAACAGTTCCATTCTACTGATTTGCAGGTGAAATCTGGCAGTTTGGGAAGATTCAGAGACAAAACCAGGCAGATTCTTTGTGGAGGAGACCACCGAAACAACTCTGGCACCGAACGCGAGGCTCAAATATCTCAGGATTTCTGGCTCCAGGGTTTGTTTTGGTTTTGATTTCCTTGCAGCTGGGATGATTTTTCATCCCAATTTAAAGTTTGGGAGGCTTAATATGAACAGCAAAACCCCCAATCTTCCTTTCTCTCCAGCCCCTTCCCCGTTCCCCGGGAGCTCTCCCACACCACGAGCCCTCACCTCGCTCGCCGTCTTGTTGCCCAGTTTCTGGGAGATGGCATGGAAGGTGTCCAGGTGGGCTCCTTTCTCCTGGCAGGTGGTGAGGATGACTCTGTCAGCCTCCCTGCACAAAACAAGCAGCTGTGAAAACAGCCCAAAAACCAGCGATGGAATTCGGGTTCCCCCCCACGCTGTTCAGAACAATCCCTGTGCGAGGGATCCCTTCACCCCTCCTGCCACCTCCACCCACAGCACCCATCTCTAAGCAGAGCTGCCTTTTTTTTCGTGTTTTCAGCTGTTTTAAGGGGTTTTTTTTGAAGGAGGAAAAAGGTTCTTTCCCGGGCTGAAGTGCTCCAGTAACAGGGGAGGAGCGAGCTCTGATGGTCAGAGGAGACGAGGCAGGAATACTGAACCCGAGGGGGCAGAAAATGGGAACACAACAGGGAAATCAAAGCACCCTGTGCAGTGTGAGGGCTGGGGCCAAAGAGTGAAGGCTGGAAGGGCGGGAAGGGCAGAAGTACCTGGTCCAGAGCACGACCTTCTCCCCGGTGGAGCTGACCTTGCTGTTCTTGGCACACACGGTGGCCTCCGTGACCTTCTGCTGCTGCTCCTCTTCCTTGTGCCCCGGGCAGGCTGGCCCCACCCTGGGCTGCTCAGGGTGCTGGTGCCCCTGCGAGCAGCTGTTTGGCTTTGCCCTGCCCTCGGGGGGCCCGTCTCCAGCGCAGGCCGTGCCTTCTGCCTCCGAGCCGCGGCCGCCCCGCCCCGCGGGGGCTTTGCCACCCGCGGGCACCCAGCCCTGCCTGGCCCCAGCTTTGCCCTCCGGAGGCAGAGCTGGCCCCTCCAGTCCTCGCCCACCTGCTTGGGCGGCAGGGCCAGGCCCCCTGAGCCTCCCTGCTGGGTCAGGAGGGGGCCCCTCGCTCTGGCCGCGGCAGGACCGAGGTGCCGGCGTCCCTCTGGCCCGAGAGGGCAGCAGCGGGTCCCGGCCCAGCCCGAGGGAGCCACCATCCCCGTTCCCTCCAGGCTGCCGGGCCAGTCCCTCGCTCCCCGCAGCGCCTTTGGTTTCCTGAGGTAGTTTTGGAGCAGCTTTTGGCAGCTGGGCCCACCTGGGGCCGGTGGCAGCAGAGTCTGCGTCCCGTGCAGCGCCTTCTGCAGCCTGAGCGTCGGGAGGGGCAGCTCTGTCACCACCCCCCTGCCTGCTGGAGGCAGCTTTTCCTTCCAGGGGACAGCCTGAGGAGAAACCCAAGCAAGGTGTCAGCAGGAAAAAACACTCCTGGAGGTTTTTAACCCCTTTGGCTTTCAAAGAGATTTTTTTTTTTTTTTTTAAATTTATTTTAGGAGCCTAATGCTGCAAATGGGAACAGCCTGTGCTGCAAAGAAGGCAACCCCCAGTCAAATTTTCCTCACCACTGTGAGCTACCACAACTGTGGGGGCACAAAAACCTCGGGTGAACCGCCCAGAGCGAAACCCTGCAGGGAAAAAAAAAACCCACTGCTGCTCTTGGCACCCTGGTTACAAACCCAGCCCCGGGGCTGCACCGCATTTAAACCAACATCTACACCTGGATTTCACTTTGTGCAGCCTCTCAACAGCAGCACAAACTCGGGACTGGCACCCAAAGGAGGAAAAGATCTCCCTCAAAGCTGTTTATCCTTAGATATTTATCCAATAATTGTGGTATCCCAGCAAGAGGGGCTTAACTGGAGCAACCCTTGGGAAAATATTCCTCGGGCAGGGAAGGTTTTGTTGGAGGGAGGAACACAGGAGTGGAAAAAAAAGATAAAAATGAAACAGGATTATCAGAAATTCTCATTATTCCCCACTGGAGGGTCCTGGAGCTCAGCTCAGCCCCGTGAGGGGAGGATTCCACGCCTGTCAGTGCCAAAGGACTTCCACCCACCTGCACACACGGAGTCCACTTTCCTGGGAGCGGGTTTGGCTTTGCCCTGGGCGTCCTCCCCCTCGTCCCTGCTCTCCAGGAGCTCCTCTGCAGGTTCCCTGGGTGGCCCAGAATCCTTCCCTTCTGGCTGAGGGCTCGACTGCTGCTGGGCCAGGCTGGCACTCGGCTCCTGGGAGTCCTTGCTTCTGTAACACTTGCTGTCACACGCCTGCAAAGCGACCCCAGGGGCGCGGTCACACGCGTGGCCTGGGCACCCCCAGCCACCCCACAGCTCTGCCTTTGCCTCCCAGGCATTCCTGGCCCTGCCAAAGGCTTCACTTTGGCACTATGGCTGATATTATTGTTATGATGATGATGATTATGAACAGGCACAGGTTCCACACCAGCATCTGCCACTCAAAAAGCTCGTTCTGGAACCCGAAAACATCAAAACTGACGTCACTCAGCACAGCAAGGAGGGGCAGAAGGGAAGTGAGGAGGAGAGAGGAGGGAGGAGAAGGCTGGGCAGAGCTCCAGGGAGGCAGACACTGCTGGACACCTTGGGATTGGCTTCCTTCCTCATCCCATTGTTCGGGAGACAGGAGGCCTGAGGATCATCACTGACCTTGCTGCTGCAGTGGCTGCAGCTCCTCCTCTTGCTTTTCTTGAGCTTGAGATCACTGCTCCCTTCGTGGCAGGCACAGGGACACTCCTTCACCCCCTCCACCCACTCCACCTCCTGGAACAGACACACCCCCAGCTGCAGACACACGGACACGGGGGGGACAGGGGGGGCTAGAGGGGTGGGTGATGCCAGCAAAGCACAGCAGGAGCATTCCAGCCCCTCCTGGCACGCCTCCCAACCCACCCCCGTGGCCATCCAGCAGCTCAGAGCCCCCCCAGCCCCCACCTTGTCGTTGTGTTGGCCGCCCATCTCCTTCCTCTTCTTGCTCCTGGCGGCCCCGTGGATCTTGGGGGGCTCGTCCTCCTCCTCTACATCTGGCAGAGACACCTCCTCGAAGCCATCAAACTGCAACACGACAAAGCACGCAGCGTTGCTCCCCAGCTCCGTCCTCCCCAGGCACATCAATCCCGGCCAGAGGGTTTGGAAGGGTTTCCTTTCGGGTCCAGCCCCCTCTCCCTGGAACCGCAGCCCCTGCTCCAGGTTCTCCCACTCCCACCACGTCTCACAGCCCCGCTTTTTCATCCTTCCTGGCCTCGGGAAAGGGCTGGTGCACCTCGTATTCCTTCTCCTCCGTCCAGTTGATCTCCTCGAAGTCCCCCATCCTGCTGGCCGAGGGCCGCAGGTGGTCGAAGAAGACGGAGAACTCGTCCTGCAGGTGGTCGTGCCCCTTGAGCAGCTGCCACATCTGGGTCTTCAGCTGCAAGGGGAGAAAGCCAGAGGAAATGAGCCTCGTCCCACGCCCTCACACGGCTCTCTGAAGGATTCTCGAGGCGGGTGGAGCAGCAAAGGCCTGTTGAGCCCCCAGCGTGGATGTCTGTGCTCGCCGAGCGTTCTGAGCTCATTCCACGCCCGGCCATCGAACCGGCGTGGAATTAACCCCTCCGGAATTCCAGGCAGACCCTGGAGGGGGCACCAAGCTGAAAACCTCACCTGCAAGGTGGCAAGGGTGAGGTGGGAGAGAGGGGACAGGCAGGGCGTCAACTGGGCGGCCCCTTGAAGGGGCAGCTCCGGTTCTCCTTCAACCCAAGGCCAGGTTGGATTGGTCCAGTGGAAGTTGTCCTTTCCCAGGGCAAGGGGTGGAAGAGGAGCAGCTTTGAGGTGCCTCCCAACCCAACCCTTCCTGTGGCTCCATGGATTGAGCTGTGCCCCCAAACCGCTGCCCAGGAGCAGCACAGGGGGACAGGGGGTCAGGCTGGAATCACCCCGGGGGGGTTTGGGGGAAAGGGGACACCTGGTTACCTCTGCAATCTCCTGGGGCAGACACTCAGCACAGCTCTGCAGGACTTTGATGATCTTCTGGTGGTGGGCAGGGTTTTCAGCGAAGCAGATCTCCAGCTGCCTGAGGAACTTGCGGCTCTTCTCGAAGGCTTGCTGCTCCTCAAACTGCACAAGACCAAAACCAGTCACCCCTCAGGTCCGAGAACACCCTCCCAAACCCCTCGAGTTGGCTTAAACAAGCCTTAAAATTCCCATCCCGGTTTTTGTTTTCCCCTGCATTGGTGCTCCTGGCAAATCTGGGGGGACGTGGAGGAGACACCACGCTCCGTGTAAATCAACATTACACCAGCCAGGAGGTTCTGCCTCAACCACCTGCCCACAAAACAGGGGCTGGACACTCTCAGAGAGAATGCAAGAGGCGAAACCCTCTGTTTTGTAAGTGCAGGGCTGACCTGCAGGCCAGGGAAACCACGGTTTGCTTCATCTGCACAGCTGTCCCCGCGGTCAGGCTGTGATGGAACTGGGAAAAGGCTCCCCCAGTCACCCCCAGCAGGAGATTTCCAACCCACACACCCCCAGTTCTGATGAAGAAACCAGCAAGTGATTTCCCCAGCCCCTTGCCCTAGGGAGAACTCCTCATCCTCCCACTCCCACAGCCACTCAGCATGTCTGAAATCCCGTCTCCCCCTCTCCTTCCACCTACCAGCCCGCACTCCAGAGCCTGCTCTGGTAAGAGGAAGGCAGCAAAATCTGTGAGCAGCTGGGGCCAGTCGTGCAGCAGCTTCTGGAGGGTGGAATAGAGGTCCACGGCTGTCCTCTTGCCCGTGCTGATCTCAAACTCGTAGATGACACGGAGGAAGTCTTCGTATTTCCCCGGAATGTGCTGCAGCGTTTCACGGACCTGGAAGGGGCCAACAGGACTCGGTGTAAGTGTGTGAAGAGCCCCAGTGCTCCCAGTCAGAGCTGGCAGGCTCAGATCTGTGCCAGGGGCGCTCCAAGCGTCCCTCACCCTGGTCAGGTAGGCCTGGGCAAAGGCCAGATCCTTCTGCTCCCTCAGGGGGTCCCTCTCCAGGATGTCCTCGTCGTACAGCAGCAGCAGCTTGGACGTGTCTTTGCTGGCACGAGCCCGGCCCCGCTTGTTCCTGGTCCTGTGGGAGCTCCTGCCCTTCCCAGGGGCCTTCAGGTTCTCCCCTGGGAAGGAGCACAGGGTGAGTTGGTGGCACGGGGCAATATCCCAACAGAAAGGCAGGTTTCAGGCTCAGTGACGAGTTCTTGTCTCCCCTGGGAGTGCAGGAGCAACACCGTTCCCAGGCTGGCCAAAAAATCTTACACTGGCTGTTTGCTTTCACAGCATCTGACAGGAGAAACCTCTGGATAAACCCACAAGCTGTTCCTCAGCTCCAACCTGCCCAAAACCCACCAGGCTCCTGCACTCCGGGGCAGAACAATCAGAGATCCAACAAGAGCATCAGAGCTGGTGCTCGCTCCGCAAACGAGTCTTTGGGCTAATTATTGACACAGCAGAGTTAAAATCACAGATCACAGCCACACAGCCAGGAAGGAAACGGGGCACTCAGAGGTGCTACATCAAGGTTTTTGTGGATTTAGGCTCAGGAATAGTTTAATGGGCTGAGGTCCAGCTCCTCCAAGCTCATCTCCCACTTTGCTGGGCCCTGTGAAGGTTTTGTTTTGTTTTTTCTTCCCCCCCATCACACAGAATTCAGCTCAGCAAAGATTTGGCTGCTTAACGTTGCTCTGACAACCGACACAAACCACAGACACCGCCTGCAAATGTTTGAGGCGTAAAAGCCACCTCAAAAGGGACCGAAGGCCCCCGGCTCCCGTGTGCCAGGACTCCTGTGGGCCCTGCTCTGACAGGACTGTGACTGACACACACAAATTGCAGCTCCAGCAAACCCACAGCCCTCACCTGCCGGAATTCTGTGGGTCTCCACCTGGGGGGAAGCTGCCTTGGCCAACGGGAAGGCAGATTTGGGCTCCTCTGATGCATCTCCGCAGGTTTCATCATCTTTCTGCGAGCTCTCTATCCCTTCCCCTTCCTCCTCCTCCTCTTCCTCGGGCTCAGAGTTCTCCTCCTGGGAATTCTCCTCTTCAGAATCTCCTTCCTGGCTCAAACGTCGCTCTGTTGCAAGCCAAGTGAGTTTTTCCATGGTCTCCTTAGAAAGCAAAAGAGCATCACATTGTTTTATTTTATTGCTTAATGTCCTTCAGCAGCCCCATCTTTGCCTCATGATCCCAACAGCCAATTTCACAGCCCCAAAATCCCACGAAGGAACAGAATTCAAGACTCTCCAGAGCTACCTGTTTTGGTTTGTTGTTTTGTTTTGTTTTTAATTGGGAAAAAATTAAATTTCAGGATCTGCCATTCAGCAGATCAGGCCTTGAGTTAAGAGATGGGATTCGTTAAGGATCTTAAAGGCCTGCTGGAACTGTGACCTGGAAAATTAATTGTCACTGTTAAAGAACAGCCTCGCTGAGGAGTCCTCACAACTCCTTGCAGAGTTTAAAGAAACAGCTTTTTTATACATTCGAAGGGGTGAGTTTCAAAATTACCTATCACATACTCTTTATAAAATAAAGTCTGTCTTATCTAAATAGAATTTGGTTACATGAAGTTTTATCACTTCAAACAGCTTAGGTTTCCCCCATCCCTCTTCTGTCTCCCTTGCAATGCTACAAGCTGGAATTCCTTCCTGCCTTCCCTGACAGTCCCTTTTCTTTAGGTAAATTAGCTTTATCTTAAGTTTGGGCAGCAACCTTCTTTCAGGCAGTTACAACTCTGCAAAGTCACATTTAACACAGGCAGATTTCACTAGCGTTAACTAAATTTTTATTGCATTTAATCTTGCCTTTATTTCAGGTTCCACCAGCGAGTCTTTTCGTTTGGAGCTTTGGGGTTTTGTTGGTTTTTTCTTTTTACCTGGAGCTCCGGCACCGACAGGACCGACTCCTCCGAGGCCGACGACATCTCCTCGTCCTCATCCTGGGTGAAATCATCGAAGTCGTCGTCCTCCTCCTCCTCCTGCCCTTCCCTCTCCCCCGCAGCCTCGGGGCCCGCCGGGGTGCCCACGGACTGGCCGTCCACGCTGGGCGAGCCCTCCGGCCTGCCCGGGGGGCTGCCGGACTCGGGCTCGCCCTCGGCCGGGCACGGGGGGTCCCTGGGGGACTCGCCGCTCCCCGGGGGCCCGAGAGCCGCCGCCTCCCCCTGCTGCTCCCCCCGGCGAGGGGACCGCAGCGCCCGGCCTTCCTCCTCGCCCCTCTCCTCCTCCTCCTCCTCGGCGCGCTCCCCCTCGGGCTCCCCCGCGCACGGACACGCGGCCTCCACGCTGAGCTCCTGGCCGAGGCCCAGCAGGAACTCCTCCTCGGGCCGGTCCCTCCGGTGCCCGGCCTTCGCCTCCCCGGGGGCACCGCCGGGCTCCTCGGGCCGGGGTTCGGCCGCCTCGTCCCCGCCAGGCTCCGCGGCGCTCCCGTCCCCCTCGCCCGCCTGGCGAGGGGAAGGCTCCGGGCCGCGCCGCTCCTCCTCCTCCTCCTCCTCCTTCTCGGGGCGCAGGGACGAGCGGGGAACGAAGAGCTCGGGGGGCTCCGCCTTGGGCTCCCCCGCGGGGTACGCGCCCCGGGGCGGCCGCTCCTCGCCCTTGCCGCCCGAGAGGCCCACGGGGCCGGGCGACACGATCAGGGACGGGATGGACGAGGTCACCAGGGGCTGGTTTAAGGGACACGGGAACGGGGACGGGTTCACCAGCAGCGTGGTGACCGGGATGGCCTGAGGGCCCCGGCCCACGGCGGCGCTGATGGGCTGGATCACGTTGCAGCCGCTGCCGATGTTGAGCACCTTCACCGTGGCGGCAGGGACGGTCAGGATGACGGGGGACGGCTGGATCAGGGCCGAGGGCTCCACCAGCGGGGCGGCTTTGGTCCCTTTTCTCCTCTGGCAGCCCTTGCGGACGCAAGGCCGGCGGGTTTTCGGCCCGGCCAGCGCCGGCAGCATCAGCTTGGGCTGGAAGGCGGCCGGGTCCGGGGACACCAGAGCCGGCGGCACGGCGGCCGAGAAGGCCGGCCTGGAGTCCGGGGGCGCAGCCGGGAGCACGTTCTGGAATTCCAGCCCGTCCCCGCCTCCCAGCACGGCCGGCACGCCGAGGGGCGGCACCGCCGGCATCACCGGCACCGCCCGAGGAACCTGGAGCAGGACTTTGCTGGGAGGAGCCTCGGCCTGGGGCAGCTTCCCGGGCTTCTGGGTGCTGGCGGCGCCGGGCTGCACGCCGGGGTTCGGGCGGATCAGGACGGGCTTCAGAGCCGAGGACCTCTGCCTCCTCCACGCCCGCCGGGAGAACCGGTTGGCCAAGGGCTTCAGGGTCAGGACGAGCCCCTTGGGCATGAGCAGGGGGTACTTCTCGTCGCGGTCCGTGTCCGAAGCCTCTTTTCCTGCCCCCAGAAGGACAGACTCCGCAGCGGGTGAACCTGGCAGCTCCTTGGCATCTTCTGCCAGCTGCTTCAGCTCCCCCTGGATGGAGGGCAGGCTTGCCTGAGGGAGCAAGGGTTTATCAGGATCTGCTATTTACAGGCTGTTCCCGTGTTCCCACCTTCCCACAGCACCACAGAAGGGGACACAGAGCAACTTCCCCCCAAGGGTGGCTTTTCATTTACTTTATGCTGCTCTGTATTGCTTAGTGTTACTTTAAATTCGTGATCTCTGAGACCCGCGAGGAAAAACCCACAAGGAAACCAAGGAAAACACACAAGAAACCCAAGGGAAACCCAAGGGAAACCCAAGGGAAACCCAAGGGAAACCCAAGGGAAACCCAAGGGAAACCCAAGGGAAACCCAAGG
>JAYRBT010000070.1:2789414-2800962 GCA_036023395.1 Myiotriccus ornatus
CCACACGAGAACCCACACGAGAACCCACACGAGAACCCACACGAGAACCCACACGAGAACCCACACGAGAACCCACACGAGAACCCACAAGAAAATGAAGGAAAACCAAGGAAAACCCACATGAAAACCACGGAAATCCAAGGAAAACCCAGGAAAGCCCCCAGGACACCAACCACCCAACGCCGCAGGACACAGAGGGGCTCAGGAGGCACCTTGAGCCAGAAGGGCAGACGATGCTCCTCCCTCTCCACGGGCGCTTTCCACTCGTGGGGCTGGATCTCCTCGCAGCACTTCACCAGCACAGGCAGCTGCTTTGTCTTCTTGTAGTACTGTGAGGAGAGACAGGAGAGAATTCCTGACAGTCCTGGTGGAACTGGGGTTTGATTTCCAACCTTGTTAAGGCAGCGATGAGAGTCACTTCACTGCACTGTCCTCCTTCCCCCCCCCTCCCCCTGGACTTTTGCTACTCAAAAAGTTGTATTTATGATTTATTTTAATTTTTAAACCAGGATTAGTGAAGGAACAGGTCGTACCAGGGCTCTAAAAAGAGCCAAAACAAACCACTTTTCAAATCCAGCGGATGAAGTCCTGTGGAACAAACCCTCATTTTTAACAAGGGGGTGACGTTTTATCCGCTGTGTCATCCCCCCAAAAAACAAACAAACAAACAAACAAAAAAAAGGGCCCTGGGACAACCAGCACAGCCCTCCCGGTGCAAGAAAGGCCAGGCCAGGCTGGCAGTGCCCCCTTACCCTGACGATGTTGTCAGGGGCTCGGTTCATGTTGAGGTTCTTGATCCTCACCGTGAGCTGGTGGGCGGTTTTGGTGGGCAGGAGGTACTTGCTGATCAGGGGCTTCGGGAACTCCGTGCCCTCGAAATGCTTCAGCCCCAGAGCCAGCAAACTGGGCAGGGGAGAGAGGGAGAAAGGGAGGGAGGTAAGGAAGCCTTCCAGCCCCCCCAGAAATGCTCCTTCCCAAACGTTTGGGAAGGGGGAATTCCAAGCACCTACTTGTCCTCTGCCTTGGTGAAGACGATCTTGTCCCGGGGAGGGTTGGCCCTCAGGGAACAGATTGGCAGCAGCTCCGGGTACATGAAGACTCTCCTCGTTGCAAAAATCCAGGCCAGTTGCTTTGGCAAACAGGAAAATTCACTGGCTGGATGGGGGGAAGAATTGACAGGTAATGGATGTGAAGAAATGTTTGACCACCAGTGGGTTCTTGAAAACACCGTTTCTTTTACCCCCTTCACTGCAAAAAGAGATTTCCTTTCTGTTTTTTGGGGTTTTTTTCAGTTTTTCCTTCTAAGTTCACACCAGCAAAAGGTAAAGTTCCTTTTCCTTTCCACCTTTTCTTTTGCTTTATGTAATGAAAAAGCTCTTGGGAGTGTTTCGAGTGAGTCCCCTCTCTAAACCAGCAGCAAAATCCCAAACCAAGTGTTTGGAACAGTCTGGAAGCTTTTTCCCCCCTCTCCCCCCAAGGAAAGGAGCATCTCCTTGGTGTGTGTTGACCAACACATTTGGAACAATTAATTCCAGTTTCACTGTCCCCCTGATGGGCTTTTGCAGCTCAAGAACATCATCTGAGGGACCATAAACGGCTGGATTACGATGCTGAACGAAACTCCACAGGCTGTTTAACGTGCTTTACTCTGCTGCAAGATCAGGAAGCAAAAAGGAGCCAAGGGGGTGGTTTTATCTAAAAATATCTCACCAAAATAAATAAATAAATCAATTAATTCTTAGGTGGGACCCCCCCCTACCCAAGGTCAGGCTGGGAAGTTCCCGCCACACGTGAAATGATCTCCCTGTAAACCCTCCCCTCTCGTACCATTGCTCTTCTTGACAGCTTTCCTGGGGCTCCAGTCCACGGGCACCCGGGCATGGAAGTCCTCCACGAGCCTCAGGGCTCCCTGCAGGTTGCAGGGCTGGAACATGGTCTGGAATTTGGGATGGAGCGGCAGGCGGAGCAGCGTCGAGCTCCGGGCGAAGTTCCCCAGCTCGTTCTGCAGGACCAGACAGACACACGGACACAGAGAGGGGTCAGAGCAGGGAGCAAGTGCCAAAAAATATTAAAAAAAACCCAGCACTAAAAGCCTTATTTTGGGGCAGGAACAGAGGGTTCACTGCAGGGGAGGTGAGGCCCTGGCACAGGTTGGTCCGTGATGTCCCCACCCTGGAGGTGCCCAAGGGACACAAGTGGCTGGTGGGAGGTGCCCGTGGCAGAGGGTTGGAATTGGATGGTCTTTAATGCCCCTCCCAACCCAAACCATTCTGGGGGAGGGGGTTATTTTTCTGCAACTCCCCCCCCCCCCACTCCCTGGGACCTTCTCGAGGCCTCTCTCATCTTAACGGGATTAATTAAATAAATGAGTCTCCCTAAATATCTCCAGTGAGCTATCAGAACTCCTGCAGCTCCCATTTCAGACCCATCCTCACCAGAAACATCCTGGTTGTGCTGGCCTCCGAGCTCAGGGCGGGGTTGCAGCTCGCCAGGAGATGGATTTGGGTCAGAAGCTGAACGTGCTGGAAGAATAAAATAAATAAAAATTAAAATCGCACAAAGTGGGGTTTGTTTTTTTTTTTTTCAGCGTCTCAAAATATCAAAACATTTGAAAAGCACCCCAAAACATCCCTGCCTGCCAAACACCTCTCAAACAACAGAAAACTTGAGGGGAAAGTTTAACACCCACTGGTTGGAAGTTCATTACCCAGGTTTTGATTCATCACCCGTGTCATCTCAGGGCAGTTCCCCAGCTCTTGTGCCAAAATCTCACAACCAAAACTACCCACACAGAGAGTTTTGGGTTGTTTGGTTTTGGTTTTTCTTCCTAAATAAATACATAGCTACTTCTTCAGCAACTCGAGCTCTCGAGAACTGCCCATTTCTGAATTTCTACACAGAAAGTGTAGAAATTCCAGAAAGTTCCAGGGTTTTGGTTTTTTTTGGGGGGGGGGGAAGAATCTAAATTCGATCAAGAATAATTTTACCAGACAGTAACAAAGAAGCTGATCAAAGCAGAGGATTTGGCCAGATCAGGGTCAGGATCCAAAGGTGGCCACGGCCCTGGAAGAGATGCCCAGAAAGAAGCCCCAATTCCCACACTCATTCCAGCTGTCTCGGAATCAAGGCTGTGAATGCCCCCAGTAACACCCAGGTGCAGCTTTTCCAAGGAATCCCCCTCGGGAAGCAAAGCCTCAGCTTCCAGGGCCCCCCAGCGCAGACTCATCAGCTCGCCCCACGCCCCGCTTCGTCACCTGCTGCATCTGCTGCTGGAGCCTCTTCCTCTGGGCACTGTCCAGCACAAGGCTCTGCAGGGGCTTCTCGTTTGGCCCTTTGGATTTTTCCGCCTCCTGGGGGGGTTTGATGGAGGATTTTTTCATCCTCAGCTGCTCCAGCTGCTCCTTCACCGTCCGGTGCTGCTCGTTGAGCAGATTGGCCAGAGGTTCTTCAAACCTGTTTGCAACCAGAGCAAAATGGGACGAGCCAGGATTTAAAACCCCCTCCCCAGCGACTGAGGGTGTTTTGCTCTGTCTGGGAGGCACAGCTCAGGTATTATATATTATTATGTGCTCCCCAACTTGGAAAATACCCAATTATTTACATCGAAGTTCTTCTGCCCCACCCACTGCTGGAGTTGTGGGAGGCACCCGAGGTATTTGGGGGGGCATTTTATCATCTGGAGGGGCTCCAGAAAGACCTCAGACTGTACAAAAGCTGTTACTTCATTAAAAATAAATAACTAACAAATAAATTACTACCCAGCTTTATGCAGAGGACTCTACTAGAGACCCTACAAGAAAAGGGGAGGTACTTGCCACCAGCCTTTCAAAAACAGTTTCAACCATCCCCTGCTTTATTTATGACTTCATTTTTACTTATTTCCTTTCAGCTACCCCAGTTAATATCCTGATTTCTGCTGGTTAGCAGCTTCCCATCTGTAACAGGCCTGAAGTCACCCGTGAGTCAAGTTGTTCCACTAACTCAGGGTGTCATAAAAAACAACAACAAACCCAGCAAAGATGTTTTATGGGACAGCTGAAAATCCCCCACGCGAGTAAAACCAGGCAGGGCTGCCCACCAAGGAAAAGTGAATAAAACTCCCCATTATCACAGCATAAAAATAATAAAAGAGAGAGGATAAAGCTCCCTGGCCTCGTAGCCTGTAGCTGGTTTTGTAGTTGCTGCGCTCCCCTCTGGCACTGCTCATCCCAGAGGAGTATCCAGAAACTCCAGCCTTCAGTTTAGCTCCTTTCCCAAACAGCAACAGCTGCACCTCGAGCTGCTCTGCCCCATGAACAAGGAGACACCACCCCCTCCTGCAGCAGTGCCCCTTCAGCCAGAGCCTGGGGAAATCCGGAATCATCGCCCAGAAGGAAATCACGGAATGGTTTGGGCGGGAAGGAACTCGGAGCTCATCTCGTTCCACCCCCTGACACGGGCAGGGACATCTCCCACCAGCCCAGGTTGCTCCAAGCCCTGTCCAACACTCCAGCACTTCCAGGGATGGAGCTGCCTTGGGCCCTCTCCTCTTCAAGGCTACAACCCAAAAAAAATCATCAAAAGCCGATTCCCAACCTTCAGAGCCACTTCATTCCACGTCCCAGGCCTCGTTTTCCTTAGGAAAGCCCAACACTGCATCCAAGTTATTTCCTCAAACTGAAGGTGACACGCTTGGCCAAACCCTCAAGGTGTCTCTTGCCATCCCAAAACCGCCAGGGCAGCAAGTGAACTTCACCCTCCCCTCAACAAGAGGAAGATTCAGTTTGGATGTTACAGAGAAACCCTTCCCCGTCAGGGTGACAGGTTGCCCAGGGAATTATGGATTCCCCACCCCTGCAAGTGTCCAAGAGCAACCTGGGCTAGTGGAAGGTGTCCCTGCTCGTGGCAGGGGGTGGAATTAGTTGATCTTTTAAGGCTCCTCCCAACCCAAACCCTTCTGTGACTCTCCACTTGGCACAGAGCTGAGAAAACATCACCCTCCTGAAAGGCCTTGGCTGCTTCCACCGAGATGCTGCACCAATCTCTGAGTGCAGACACTCTCCTGAACGTGGCCCTCTCTCTGAAGGGACACCTTTTCACCACTGTCACCTCTCTCCAGGTGCATCACAAGCAGCAGAGTTAAACGTGGCACCCACAAAAAAAAAACACAACACAGGGTCGAGCGACCACTCCGTGTCCAACCCCACGAACAAAAACACCTGCCCAGGCAGCTCCTCCCTTCGTGGGGGCTGCCACAGCAGGGCCCTTCACCCCAAACAAAGGCTCCCTTCCCACCTGAGAGCCTGGGGGGTGTTGAAATTGGGCCGGGGCTCCGTGACCGCGTCTTCGTCCTCGGGGCCTTCGTCCTCCAGGTGGGAGAAACCCATCTCGTCCTGGAACTGGGGGGGAACAGGGAGCAGCACTCAGAGGGAGGCAGCCCAGGGAGCACAGCCACGCTGTCTGTGGTCAGCAGGGCTCGGGATGGGCCCCTCAGCACAGGCTGTCACCCCTGCAGGGGCTTCGGGAAGTTCCTACAGACGGCCCCGAGCCCGAAGCGACCCCGTGGCGGCCTCGGCAGAGCCCACCCCTTCGTGCCTCCCCACGGCTGACACGGCTCCTTCCCTCGCCCCAGCACTTACTGTCTCAAACAGCTCCTCCATCAGCTCGTTCACCTCCTTCTCTGCGAGTGAAAATCAAAAAGAAGTGTGAATATTCCGACCCTGACAGATCCTGTCACGATATTAAGTCATTTAAAGGAACTCCTCTCGCAGAGGGAAACCCTCCTCTTGCAGAGAGGACCAAAAGGGAAGGCCCCTGATAATTCCCTTTTTAATGCTGGGTCAAAAATAACTTTACTGAGATTTTGTGTTGTGCTTTTGAGCCAAAACAAACTCATTTTCACGATTAAACTCAAAGTTATCTTAACCTGTAGTAACACCCAAAGCAAGCGTGGTTTGCTGCAAAGATGGAAAAGTGGTATCTTCATAAAATAAGCTGAAGACTGAGAGGGAAAATTTAATTACAGTCAAGAAGAGGGCACACAGGTCTGAACTGGCTGAGGCTTTCAGGTTTGTTATCACCACCTAAATATTTCTGGGCATGGGGGGGGTGAAGCTCCCACAAGGCCAAAGGGTGGCCAAAAGCCACAGCAGATTTTAATGACCCTGCACTGCAGGCTGTAAGATCCTCGCAACATCCAAAGGGATCACAGGCAGGGAGGTTTGGGGGGGGACTCCCAAAAAAACCCACAACTCACTGGTGATCCTCACGGCACGGTCGTTCCTGAAATCCTCCGTGTCTGGCTCGTCCAGATCCTCCAGGAAGTTGTACTCGGGGTCATCATCATCGTCAGCTTCATCTGAGGGGCAGCAGGTTTGGAGAGGTCACTGCCCTGCCCCGGGGGCCACTCTGCTCACTGGCAGGGCTGGGATTGCTGCCGGCAATTGTTTCTTTTGGGGAAACCAAAAGAAAAAAAGGAAACAAAAAAAAAAACCCACCCCTGCTCCTTCCAAAGTGAGTTCCCTGCACCCCAAACCTGCAGCCCCTTCCCGTTTCAGAGCCAGCTTTATTCCCTGGGACCTGAGCTTCGCCTACATTTCATTTAATACAGTTCTAGGATTTCAGTTTGTGGTTTATATTCCACTTGCACGTGTGAAAATCAACTGCAGGCAGCTGTACAGCAACCAGCAAACACAGGGGGAACAGGAGGCCAAGCCCCAAAGCTTGTTCTTGTTCATTCTCAAAGAGCAAAAAAGCTGTTTCTACCCAAACAAATCCCCCTCAAGGAGCAGGGACACGCTCAGGGACCTTAAAAACCATCCAGTTCCACCCCACTGCCACGGGCAGGGACACCTTCCACCAGCCCAGGCTGCTCCAAGCCCCGTCCAACCCGGCCTTGGACACTCCCAGGGACGAGAGAGCTTCTCTGGGCAACCTGTGCCAGGGTCTGACCACCCTCACAGGGAGGAATTTCTCCCCAATATCCCACCTAACCCTTCCCTCTGGCAGTTTGAAGCCATTCCCCCTCGTCCTGGCCCTCCAGGCCCTCGTCAACAGCCGTTCTCCACCTTTCCCGGAGGCTCCTTCAGGTCCTGGGAAGCCTCAGTTGGGTCACCCGAGGGCTGAGCAATCCCGATTTTCCCAGTTTTTCCCAGCTTTTCCTCCCAGCAGAGCTGCTCCATCCCCTCCCCACCTTGGTGCCTCCTCTGGCCTGGCTCGAGGAGTTTGGGTCACGTCCAGCCTGTCCCCCAAACCCTCCTCGTTCTGCTCATCCCCAGCCCGCATCGACCCCCGGGGGGGTTCACCCCGACCCCATCCCTCGGCTTATTAACCCCCCCCAACCCCAAACCCACTGTCCAAACCCTCCCCCCCGCTCAAACCCAGCATCCAAACCCCTCCCCCCCCGTTACCTTCGTTCTCCACATCGTCGTTCATGAGCCCCCCCAGCCACCTCTTCCACTCCTCGTCGTCGGCCGTGTTGGGGTCGTACATGTCGGGGGTGATGTCGGGCGCGCGCAGCTCGGCCTCCAGCTGCCCCAGCGGCACGTCCTTCAGCGGCCTCTTGGAGCGGGTCCTGAAGGCAATCAGGCTGTCCTCCAGGGGCTGGGGGGGGGGGGACAAGGACGCTGCAGTCGCCACGGCCGGCCCTGCTTTCCCAACAGCCCAGGGCGACGAGCCCACCCCGCTCCCGCCACGCGGGATTTGGGCGGCCGAGGGGGCCGAGCTCCCAGCGCCGTCTCCATCAATCTGTTGCCGCTCATTTCATCAGCTCGCGCTGCACCCTCCCCAGCAACTCTGATTTTCACGTGTGTTTATGGTTTTTTTTCCTGTTTCACTGTGGTTTTGCCCCCTCCACTGCCCGAGGTTAACGTGGAGCAGCAGCACAGGGTTGTCATCTCAGCCCACGGTTGTCATCTCAGCCCACCCTTGCACAGGGCAGAAATGCTTTCCTCATAATTTACATGAGACAGGGCTTCTCTCACAGCCAGTTTCCTCAGCTGATGAAGAGGTGATGGTAAATGGGTGATGGTAAATAGGTGACAGTAAATAGTGGGTAGTAAATAGTTGATACCTGATAGTAAAAACTGTTCCTGCAAAACACACCCCAGCCAACAGGACAACCTCCAAAAAGGAAAACTGTTCTCATTAGTGTTGTAAACATCAGAGAGTTACATTTAACAGCCAAAATAAAGGCTTTCTGCCACCAGTGATGCAATTTCCACTTCCAGGATTTGATTTTCACGTGTGTTTATGTTTTCTTTCCTGTTTCACTGTGGTTTTGCCCCCTCCACTGCCTGAGGTTAACGTGGAGCAGCAGCACAGGGTTGTCATCTCAGCCCACCCTTGCACAGGGCACAAATGCTCTTTTCATCATCTACATGAGACAGGGCTTCTCTTACAACCAGTTCCCTCAGCTGCTGAATAGCTGATGGCAAAGGGCTGATGGCAAATAGTATTGGGCAACCTAATTTCCTCAGCTCCGGTTTGGAACTCGGCTCAGTTGCAAATAAATTAGGACAATCAATTTCCTCAGCTGGGAAATAGTTGATGGGAAATAGCAAAAATTGTTCCTGCAAAACACACCCCGGCCAACGGGACGACTTGCAGAAAGGAAAACTGTTCTCCTTAGTGTGGTGAATGTCAAGAGAGTTGCACTCAACAGCCAAAATAAAGGCAGTGAGAGACTCGTGAGCATAAATACAAAGTGGAGTTAGAAGAAACTATCTCACTGACAACATTCCTTCATGATATATTTTATATATATATATATATATACCCACCATAGCTACTTCTGTTCTGTCACAGAGCCCGTGTCCTACACACTGTGGGGATTCAATTCCACAGAATCACAGCCCCATGGAATGGTTTGGGACCTTAAAGGGACCTTAAAGACCATCCTGTTCCAACCTTCCCCCAGAGCAGCTCGCTCAGAGCTCCACCTGCCATTTAAGCTCCCAGGAGGAGAGCAGAACGCACTGAAAGCAGGGGCAGAGAACGCCCAGAAACTCCCCTGAATTCCAACAGATTTTGGGCCAGCTCTGTACCTGGAAGGAGTCCATGCACACGGGGCTCGAGGCCAGCTCCTCATCCACCGCGTGGAGCTTCTCCATGAACGTGCTGTCCTTGCTCTGCTTGGGTTTGGGAGGTGGGGGAGGCCCCATGGGAACCACTTCAGCGCTGATGTGCCTCACCACAGGCGGGGTGACCTTCTCCACCTAGTCAGAAAGGCCTTTGTGTTAAAAGGTTTTATTGAGGGAGGAGATTTCCAAGGGCAGGATAAATAAGTCTCTCTTTCTCTTTTTTTTTTTTCCTGGCTTGGCACAGGAGGAACAAGAGAAAAAGCTTCTCAGGGGGAAATGGATCCTTCCTGCTACACCCACTCTGCTTTTCAGACTTGAGTATCAGTCTCCACATTTCTTAGAGCTGATAAACCAGTTATTGTGGCAGAATCCAAACCCACGGTGAGTAGATGGGGAAATATCAATACAATATTGCTCTTTCTGACTGCAGGGTCAGTTCTCAGGCACTTTCTTGTCCGTGTTGATTCTTGGTCTTCATCACTCTGCACCTACCACCCCCATTGACTTGACAGGGCACAGTCACCCCAAACCCACTTTCCCCTCTTCAGCCAAGCACAGACAGCAACTCCCCCTGCACTCCTCTCGAAAACAACCAGGAAAAACACCCATTACCCGAGACAATAATTTCCATTCCAAGACCTTTAAGCGCTCATTTCGGAGCTCTGCGCTTCGCTGGCGGGGGGGACCCTAAATCCCCCCCAGCACCCGGAATGGGCCCGGATTTTGGGCTAACAAAGCAGGAGCGACGACTGTGGGTCGATCCTGAAGGAGGAGGGAGTTATCCCCCTCAGGTTTACCTCGCAGGGAGTTCCCCCCTCCTCGTCCGACGAGCGCCGCGCGCGGGATCTCTTGGCCCCGCGGGGAGAGGACGCCGTGCTCTCCACGTCGCTCTCCAGCAAGCTCTGCAGGGCAGGACAGGCACAGTGGCCTCAAACTCTGCTTCAGAGGCTCTTTTTCAGCCAAATTAATAACAGGTCAATGAGACACGAGCAGGAGGTGACTCACAGGAGTGAAAACGGAGAGGGTTCTCTCCTGCCCCAGACCTCGGCACGGGCTGCACTCACCTCTTCTGCGGTCTCATCCTCATCCTCGTCCTCAGGCTGGTACTCCTCATCAGATGAATCATCCTCCTCCAGGGGAATGTCCACAAACTGAGGTGGCTGCAGCACAGGAGAAGGAAGTGATTTCTTTACTTACATGAAGCATAAAAAATTAACAATCACACCAGAAAGACTCCGTGCCCTGCCTTCAAACAGGGAAATGTGAAGAAGCAGCAGCCAGAGGCTGTGCAAAGTCCTTCAGTTTGCTCAAATATTTTTACAGGCAAAGGCAGAAATCAGTAAAAAAAAAAAAAAAATATTAAAAAACAAAATCAATGTAACAACCCCCATGGAGGGGGGATTTGTCACGTTTGGGTAACAGGGATTTTTGCTGTCCCAGGGCGGGAAACTTTTGAACAGGCTGAGCTGCAGAGTCAGAGCAAGGATTTCTAACGGAGGGAACGCCCTGAAGGCCAGAAAGGAGCTGCTCCAGCCTTCCAGCAGCCCCCTGGCTCAGCAGCTGTGGCCTCCCCCTCCCCAGCAGCACCTCGCTCACCTTCGCCTCGTTCGCCTTCTTGATGGGCGAAATGTTCCACGTGGGGATCACCTGGGGAGAGCAGAAACCCTGCAGCTGTTTCAGAGCTGTCTTCACAGCTCAAGGGGACTCAAAAAACGCACAGGAGCAGCTGGGCTTCAGCTGCACGGCGGCCAGAGCTCAGCCAAAGGCTTCAAAACCCCTCCTGGGGTCTCCAGGCAGCACTGGGAGTTCACCGACCCCTCCCAGCTCTGACCTGGCCCTGGGCTGCTCATCTTCCAACACATTCCCTTTTTACACCCTTTGAACTGATTTTTTTCACTGCAAGACTCGACCACACGAGAGCTTTGACGTCCTTTTAAGAGGCCCGACGACCAAAACCACTCATGGAATATCCTGAGCTGGAAGGGGGATCATCCAAATCCATCTCCCGGCCCTGCCCAGGACACCCCAAAATCCTGTCCCTCAGAGTGTTGTCCTGGAGCTCTGGCAGCCTTGGGACCGTGCCCAGTGCCCTGGGGAGCCTGTTCGGTGCCCAAACACCTTCTGGGGGAAGAATTTTCCCAATATTTCCCCTAAACTCCCCTCCAGCTGCTCCCCAGCCGGGCAGGGGGAAGGTGCCACAGGAAAAGCAGATTTCAGACTCACCACCCCTTTCTCCACGACTTCCTTCAGTTTGGAACGAGTCATTTTGGGCTCCTGAGGGTTTAAAACAAAGACAAGAGCAACAAATTCAGCCACTCTCCTTTACTGCAGACCTTTTCCCCAGCAACTCTTTACTGTGAAACTTTCCTCTTTCTTTCAATTCACCCCCTCCAAATTCACCCCCTCTCAATCCACCCCCTCTCAATCCACCCCCTCTCAATCCACCCCCTCTCAATCCACCCCCTCTCAATCCACCCCCTCTCAATCCA
>JAYRBT010000070.1:2875414-2899561 GCA_036023395.1 Myiotriccus ornatus
CAAGGTATCAGTCCCCCCTTTAGAGACTGGACAAAACTCAAAAATTTTGTCCAATCTCTACTACTTACATCTAATCATTTTCCCAAAAGATGACCAACATTGACAACATTGGTTCATGCAATAAGCTATTACACGAACACTAACTATGTACATTACCAATAGAAACAGTTGTTTAATCTAGGTCCAGTTCGGTAACCATGAAGTAAGTTTGTGGAGAGTGTATCCCAAACCCAGTGAGACATTGTCCAGAGATACCTGATGTAGAATTTTGGTTCTGAATTGCAGCCAAATCCATAGTGCAAATTCAGCACTTACTTTTACGAAGAATATTAGGTGACAAATGTAAATCAGGTTCCGAACTTAATTCATAGTTACCGACTGTACAGATATCATGTACAGTAGAAACAGTGTATGCCACATCCTCTTCGTCTGAGTCAGGTTCTGCTTTGCTGATAGTTCCAGGAGTTGAAGCTTTCTTCACTCTGGAGTAATGAAACCACGGTCCTTTGCCAGCAACTTTGACGGCAGTGAGGGAAGTCAGCAGGACTTGGAAAGGTCTTCTCCACTTGGCTCGCAGCGGGTCACTCCAAGGTATCACCCAATTTCAGCCCAGGGTTCCTGCAAGACCCACCAATGAGCCCCAGAGACTCCTTTCTCTAAAAGCTGAGTTTACTCTCAAAGAAAAGGAAGGTGAAGGGACTGGAAATGCAGTTTTTGGGAATAAAACAGCACGATGGAGGCTGTCAGATCCCAGTGGATGTTATTAATATTGATTATTGATGTTAATAAAATGACTTCTTATAGGAAAAAAACCAGCAATGTCTCCACCAGCCAACTTAGGGGCACTGGGGAAGAACTGGGGGCACTGGGGAGGAATTGGAATAGGACTGAGATGTACTGGGATGGGACTGGGATGCTCTGGGATGGGACTGGGGCAATGTGGAGGGACTGAGGTGCACTGAGATGGGACTGGGATGGGACTGGGGTCACTTTGGAGGAACTGGGATGCACTGGGATGGGACTGGGGACACTGGGGAGGGACTGCTCCTGGTATTACTTTTTGACTCCTCCCAGTGTTCCCAGTTCCCTGTGCTGGGGGCCCTCCACTGCCTCAGGGGTCGATATGACATCAGTGACATCACAGTGCAGAACCACCACACACAGTGGCCCTTTCCCGTTGCCATGGAAACGGCACCTCCATTCCCACGGCAAAAACACCCCCTGTTCCCATGGCAAACAAACTCCCCAGTTCCCATGGCAACACCCCCCAGTTCTTATGGCTACAGAAAACCCAGTTTCCATGGCAACACCCCCCAGTTCTTATGGCAACAGAAACCCCAGTTTCCATGGCAGCAGACCTGTTCCCATGACAACAACATCCCCATTCCCATGGCAACAGCCCTAGGCCCACACCTACCCCCTTGTTCCCATGACAACACCTCCCATTCCCATAGCAACCCCACCATTACCATAGCCACCCCTCGTTCCCATGAAAACACCTCCCCCCCATTCCCATGGCAACATTCCCATTCCCACACCCCGTTCTCATGACAACAGCTCCCCGTTCCCATGGCAACCTCGCCATTCCCACGCCCTTCGCGCATGCTCCGCACCCTCCCCTCCCTCCCCGCCTACATTTCCCATCACCCCCCGCGGCCGGGGAGTGTTCCCAGCCCTCTCCCCCCGGGACTCCATTTCCCAGCATACCCCGCGGCTCCAGGGGGCTGGCACGTCCCTACGGCGGCCGGCGAGGTCCGTTCCGCGTGACGCGCGCCGTGCGCGGACGCCAAGATGGCGGACGACGAGGGTGAAGCGCGGCCGGGGGCGCGGAACGGGGCCGGGGAGGGTCCCCCGGGGGGGCCCCGCGTTGTCCGCATCGTCAAGTCCGAGTCCGGCTACGGCTTTAACGTCCGCGGGCAAGTGAGCGAGGGCGGGCAGCTGCGCAGCATCAACGGCGAGCTGTACGCGCCGCTGCAGCACGTCAGCGCCGTGCTGGGCGGAGGGGCCGCCGACCGCGCCGGGGTGCGCAAGGGGGACCGCATCCTGGAGGTGTGAGTACGGGGGGGCCGCCACCCCGCAGCCCCCCGGCCCGCACAGCCCCCCGCGGCCCTGCCGACCCCCACGCACAGCCCCCCGGGGGAGGGGGGACCGTCACCCCACGGATCCCCACACGCTGTCCACTGCTCTCAGAGCCCCCCATACACTGCCCGACTCTCCCACAAACCACCAGACCCTGCCCACCCCCGCCATATACTCCCAAACACCTGCCCGATCTCCCTTCCACAGCCCCCCCCACAGACCCACACACACTGCCCATCCCCCTAAGAGCCCCCAGACCCTGCCCGGGCAGGGGGCGACTGTGGGGAACACGAGGGAGGTGATGGAAGGGGTTTCGAAGGGTGTTGGGGGGTCCTGAAGGTACTCTGAGAGTCCCTTGGTGAGGATGTTGTGAGGTTTTGGGGGGGATCCTGAGGGAGCTGAGCATCCTTTTCTGAGGGTGTTGTGAGGAGGGGGGAGATGAGACCCCTCACCCCTCACTGAGGATTTGGGGGGGCCTGAGGGGACACTGGATTGAGGGGTCCTGAGGAGGGGGCGGGGCTGAGCCCAAACTGAACCCCCCACCCCTCACTGGGATTTTGGGGGGGGTCCTGAGGGGGCCCTGGATTGAGGGGTCCTGAGGATGGGGGGCTGAGCCCAAACTGAGCCCCTCACCCCTTACCAGCAGTCCTGAGTATGCCCTGGATTGAGGGGCTCGTCTGGCTTTGGGGGGGTCTTGGACCCCCCTCAGCAGGGAGTTGGGGGGCTGGTTTGTTCCTCCCTCCCCTGGGGAGGTTTTGGGGGTCCCCAGGGGAAGTTTTGGGGATCTCTGATTGGGACAGAGGGAAGGGGGGCTTTGGGTAGCCCTTACTGGGGGGGAGGCGGGGGGGGATGTTCTTCCTGCACCTTGGGTTTGGGGGCCACTGGGGATTTGGGACCCTCCTGGGTGGGTCAGGGGGAAATTTTAGGGATAAATTTCGCAAATTCCAATGTAAGGACCCTCCTGGGGAGGGCGTAGGGGCATTTTTATGGATAAACATCCCAAATTTCAACTTGGAGACCTTGGGGGCATTTTAGGGATAAAACCCCTTGGGTTTCCACACAAGGACCCTCCTGGGGAGGGCAGGGGGGAAATTTTAGGGATAAAATTCCCAAACTCCAGCATGAGGACCCTCCTGGGGAGGTTTTCCCTTTGCCTTGCGGGGTTTTGGGGTGGGTTTTTTAAGGATTGCTCCAGAACCTTTTGGAGTTTTACTTCGTGCCAGGTTGGCAAAAGCCCCATTCCTGGTTAATTCCAGGGATTTCCAAGCAGCAGGAATGTTCAGAAGGGCAGCAGTGGCTCTCAGGAGCTGCCTGGACTCACCCCCATGGCCACAGAAGTCCCTCTTGGGATTTGGCTCTTTCCCATCTGACCCAGTTCCCGACTCCTTGTTTTTTTCTCCCCGGGAGGAGCACCAAGAGGGGGATGGAATTCTGCACCTGGATGAGCAGTGGGGAGGGGGGGTTTGGGGGGATTTTGGGGGTGCTGGGCTGACATTTTCCCTCATTTCGAAGCGTTTTGAGAACGCCCCAAGCGCTGGGTTGGGAATTTGAGAGGGTTTGGAGCCTGGGGCTGGACTTTTGGGATTCGGGGCCGGGGCCAGGTGAGGACCTGCCTGGGGGTGGGGGGGATTCATTAATTGCTGTGTTAATGATGGTTAATGGGGGGGTTTGCTCGTGGTCTCTGTGTCCCGGGTGTCCCTCTCTGTGGACAGGGAGCACAACAGCTAGAGGGAGCAGGAATTCCCTCCTGGTTTATCTGTGTATTCCCTGGGAGAAGTGGCTTTGGTTTGTCCCTGAGTGTTGTAGCACTGCCAGGTGTTCCAGGATTCCAGTATTTCAATATTCCAGTAGCCCTGCATTCCAATATCCCAGTATTCCAGGATTCCAGTATTCCTGTATTCCAACAGCCCTGCATTCCAATGGCCCTGTTCCTATATTTCAGTATTCCAATAGCCTATTGCGATATGCTATATCCCTGTATTCCAATGTCCTGTATCCCTATATTCCTGTATTCCAGTGTCTCTGTAGTCCTGTATTCCAATATTCCTATATTCCTGTATTCCAATAACTCTGTATTCCCATATTCCAACATTCTTCTATTCCAATATCCCTGTATTCCTGTATTCCAGTATCCTGTATTTCTGTATTCCAATATCCTGTATCCCTGTATTCCAATATCCCTTTGTTCCTGTATTCCCGTACTCCAATATTCCAATAGTCTGTATACCTATATTTCAACATTCCAGTATCCATGTATTCCAACACCCCTGTATTTCTGTTTTCCTGTGCCAATATTCCTGCAGTTCAATGCTCCTATGTTCCAATATCCCTACATCCCTGTTTTCCAATATCCTTATATTCCAATATCCCTGAGCTCCGATGTTCCTATTTTCCTGTATTCCAATATACCAATATTCTTACAGTTCAGTGTTCCTCTATTCTAATGATACAATATCCCTATTTTTCTATATCCCTGTATTCCAATATCCCTATATCCCAGTATCCCTGTATTCCACCATCCCTATATTCCAATATACCAGTATCTCTATCTTCTAGTATCCCCATGTTCCAACATCCTTATATCCTAATATACCAGTATCCCTATATTCCTATAGTTCCATGTTCCAATGCTCCTATATCCTTATTTTTCCATATCTTTATATATTCCAAATATCCAATATTGCAATATTTCTGCATTCCCATAGTTCAATATTCCTATATCCCAATCTTCCGGTGCCCCAACATCCCTATTATCCTATTTTCCTATATTCCCACATTCCTACATTCCCATATTCCAACATTCCTAACGTGGCTGCACAAAACGTTCCCATTGGCTTTTTCCTTGGATCCAGGACGATCCCAACTCCTGGACTTCAGTCCCAAAGGAAGCAATAACCCCAGGGCTCCCGAAATAGCTCGCATTTCTCTTCCTTTCCCCGGAGCAGGGCTGGGGTGGGGTTCCCTGGGGGGCCCATCCGCTTTTCCCAGCAATCCCGGTGTTTCTCCGGAGCACCCCTGGCAGGGAATTCCTTGCAATCCCTGCAGTGGGGGCTGCAGGGTAGATTTGGGGTCTTGAGGCATGTCCCCAGCACAAAGTTGGGTGTTCTCCCAGCTGGGTGTTCCTTTCCAGGTGGGATTTTGTTCCCACCTCCTGGAATTCTGAGCAGACTGGCCTGGGAGCGGGAGGTTTTTTGGAGGAAGAGCCTGAGGGAGGAGGTTTTCCAGGAATTCCTGAGGCAGCTGCTGGGATTTCAGGGGATGTTTAGGATGTGGTCACTCCTCTGTGGGTTATTCCACATCTCATCCCGTGGAGCTGGAAAACCTCCCATCTGAAGGCTCCAGGAGTGTGGATTCCTCTGGAAAACCTCTGTCCTGTTCCTGCTCCGTCCTTCCTTCCTGAATCCAAGATCCAGCTCATCCGCGGCTCTTCCCAAGACTGGAATCTGTGGGAGTTGAGGGCACTGGAGAGAGACAATGGGAGCTCTCTTACCTCCCAGTTAACCCCCGGAATGACAATCAGGATAATCCCATAGGGAAGGAAAGCTCTGGAAGCTGCGGGAAAAATGATGGAAGGGAGAAAGATGGGATTTAACATCACAGAGTTGTGTCTGTGGAAAAACAGTTGGATTTAGGTGTGATGGCGAATGTTGGGTCTGGTTGGGATGAGATTCCTGAGCAGGTTGGCCAAACTTTGATCCATCTTTTCTGGGCGAAGCCAGAGCCATGTGATGGGACTCTTGGGAATGTTTAGGTGCCTTGGGAATGTCTTGTGTCTCCAGCACTTCCAAGGGGCTCCTGAAGGTTTGGGACAGATTGGGATGAGACTCCTGAGCAGGTTGGCCAAGGTCAGATCCGTATTTTCCAGGAAAAGCCAGAGCCATCTCATGGGGCTCTTGGGAATGCTGGGAATGTTCTAGAGGTAGCTTGGGAATGTCTTGGGTCTCCAGCACTTCCAAAGGGCTTCAGAACTTTTGGGGGGGATTGGGATGAGATTCCTGAGCAGGTTGGTCAAAGTTTGATCCGTATTTTCTCTGCAAAGCCAGAACCATGTGATGGGGCTCTGGGGAATGTCGGGAATGTTCTAGAGGTGCCTTGGGAAATACCGTAATTATCCTAAATACCGTAAATATTCTAAATGCCTTAAATATCCTAAATTTCCTAAATATCCTAAAAATAAATATCTTACATATCCTAAATATCTTATATATCTTGAAGATATTCTAAATATCCCTATAAATATCTTAAAAATACCCTAAATTTCATAAGCTATTCCAGGTGCCTCCCTGTCCCTGAGTGGAACCCCGTCATCCCTCCTAATCCCAAAAATCCACCAACAGGCGAAACCAGCAGAGTTCCCCCAGTATCCTAAGTGGAGAATTCCCTGGGAATGTTTTGTTGGGATGACCTGTGGGTGTTTATTCCCCTCAGGAACGGGGTGAACATGGAAGGGGCCAGCAACAAGCTGGTACTGGATTTGATCCAGGCTGGGGTTAAGGAGCTGATCCAGATCCTATATAGGCTAAATATCTTTAAAATATTTTCAATATCCCAAATAATTTAAATATTCTAAAAATACCCTAAAAAATATCATAAGTACCATAAATATCCTAAATGCCACAAATATCATAAATTTTCTAAATATCCTAAAAATATCTTAAACATTTTACATATTCTAAATATGTTAAAAATATTTTAAATATCCTAAATAGCTTAAATATCTTAAAAGCATCCTAAAAATATCTTAAATATCCTAAATACCTTAAATATTCTAAATATCCTAAATATTATAAATATTCTAAATTTCCTAAGTATCCTAAAAATATCTTAAATATATTAAATATTATCTTAATATCCTAAAAACGTTCTAAAGTTCCTAAGACATTCCAGGTGCCTCCCTATCCCCAAGTGGAACCCGTTCCCTCCTAACTCAAAAACCCACCAGCAGGAAAACTGAGCCTCAAGCCTAACCAGGGAATTCCATGGAGTCCCCCCAACTTTCTGAGTGGAGAATTCCCTGGGAATGTGCTTTTGGGATGACCTGCGGGTGTTTATTCTCCCCAGGAACGGGGTGAACGTGGAAGGGGCCACCCACAAGCAGGTGGTGGATCTGATCCGGGCCGGGGAGAAGGAGCTGATCCTGACGGTGCTGTCGGTGCCACCGCACGAGGCCGAGAGCCTGGATCCCGGAGAAGATTCCCTGGGCCAATCCTTCTACGACTACACGGAGAAACAGGCCGTGCCCATCTCCATCCCCACCTACAAACACGTGGAGCAGAATGGCGAGAAGTTCGTGGTGAGGATTTGAGGGATAATTCGGGGCCTTTCTGCTGGGACGGGAAGGGATTTGGGAGATTTCCGTGGGATTTCCGTGTCTCCTGGGATGAGAGGGATCCTCCCGGAATGGGGAGCTTGGTCCACCCTTCTGTGCTTCAGGGGAAGTGTCCGTGATCTTGAATCCTGAGATTTGGGCTTTGAATGCAAAAACAGGAGTTTGGGATCTCTGTGTCTTGTGGAAAGTATCCATGATACTGAATCCTGAGATTTGTGGCTCACGAGGCTCCCGAATATCAGGAGCAGCTGGGCCATCCCCCATCTCCTGGGATTTGTTTGTTTAACTCCCCATCCCAGTTTTTCATTTTGCAGCCTCTCTGTGTCTCATGGGAAGTGTCTATGATCCTGAATCCCGAGATCTGGGGCTTTGGATGCAAAATTAAGACTTTGGGATCTCTCTGTGTCTCATGATCCTGAGTCCTGGGATTTGGGGCTTGGGCTGCAACACGAGGAGCTTGGGATCTCTCTGTGTCTTGTGGGAAGTATCCCTGATCCTGAATTCTGAGATCTGGGGCTTTGGATACAACACAAGGAGTTTGGGATCTCTCTGTGTCTTGTCAGAAGTATCCATGATCCTGGATCCCAAGATTTGGGGCTTTGTCCACCACAAGCCTGCTGGACAGTGGGGGCAGCTGGGCCATCCTCCATCTCCCAGGATAACTCCCCATCCCAATTTTTCATTTTAGGGTCTCTCTGTGTCTCGTGGGAAGTATCCATGATCCTGAATCTCAATTTTTGGGGCTCACGAGGCTCCCGGGTATTGGGAGCAGCCGGGCCATCCCCCATCTCCCCAGATTCCTTTATTTAACTCCCCATCCCAATTTTTCCTTGTATCCCAAACCCTCCTTGTTTACCTCGGTCCCCAGCAGGGTGGGCAGGTCTAGGCTGTCGTGATGGGATCTTGAAACCTTCCCTGAGCTCTCCCTGTCCCCCATCCCAGGTGTACAACGTTTACATGGCGGGCCGGCAGCTCTGCTCCAAGCGCTACCGGGAATTCGCCATCCTGCACCAGAACCTCAAGCGGGAATTTGCCAACTTCACCTTCCCGCGGCTCCCCGGGAAGTGGCCCTTCTCCCTGTCAGAGCAGCAGCTGGATGCCCGCAGGAGGGGCCTGGAGGAGTACCTGGAGAAAGGTCTGGAGCGCGGCAGCTGGGAATTGCTGCCCTGGGAGGTGGGACAGGGGAGACAGGGAGGCTGCCTGGGCTGCTTCAGCTTGGAGAAGTTCTGGATCCATGGGGAGAGCCCGAAACATGGAGAATAGGGATTTAAACGGGGATATGGGGGGGCAGGAGTGGCACAGGGGACAGGAGGGGACCCAGGTTACAGGAGGGGACCCAGGGGACAGGAGGGGACCCAGGTGGAGGAATTCCCTTCAGGATAAGTCAGGATGGTGGGACAGGGGCTGTTCCTGGGTGGGAAGGGCTCCCCATTCTCTCGGGAGTGACACTCCCTGTGTCCCGCAGTGTGCTCCATCCGGGTCATTGGCGAGAGTGACATCATGCAGGAATTCCTGTCAGAGTCTGACGAGGTGGGTCGCCCTTCCTGGGCTGCTCCAGTCGAATTCCATGGGAACAAACCATGGAATTAAGGCTGGAAAAGCCCTCTGAGCCCATAAAGTCCAACCCAGCAGCACCAAGGCCACCACCAATCCCTGTCCCCAAGTGCCACATCCACACGTGTCCTGGACAATTCCAGGGACTGGGACTCACCCCCCTGCCCTGGGCAACCCCTTCCAGTGCCTGACCACCCTTTCCAGGAAGGAATTTTCCCAAATATCCTGCCTAAACCTCTCCCTTGAGGCCTTGTCCTGCTGTTCCCTGGGAGAAGATCCCTCCTCCAGCGTCTCTCCCTCCTCCCGGCTCCTCATCCCACCGGAATTCCTCAATCCTGCTGGAGTTTGAGGCCCAGCAGTGGGGTTTGGGTGCAAAGGACACTAATTTTGAGGGATCTTTTCCCATCTTTGTCCCAGAACTACAATGGGGTGTCAGACGTGGAGCTCCGCGTGGCACTGCCAGATGTGACGACAGTGACGGTGCGGGTGAAGAAGAACAGCACCACCGACCAGGTGTACCAGGTGAGGCTCCTCCTCCCTCACCTGGAAAGCCCTCCCTCTCATGGAATGTCTCAGATTGTCCTCCCTCACCTGGAAAACCCACCCCGGAATGCTGGGAATGCCCCGCCTGCCTCTGTCCTGATGGTACCTGGGCACAGGTGACACCCAGCACAGGGCAGGGACACCACAAACACCTCCCCTGGAGCACCTCAGGAGCTCATGGAGTTCTTTAACTTACTGGGAACTGGTTTTCCTGGAGAGCCTCCCCCAGCTGAAAGGCTTCGGGTGGAGGGGTTGTATCCAAGAGTGATTCCGGCAGCTAGCACATCAATCCTTGTGGCTCCATGGCGGGACAAGGGGGTTGGATGTCAAGGATATTAAGGATAATAAGAATAGGAATTGGATTCTAGGTGTGCAACAGCCAGAGTATCCATGTTTTAAGTGGAAAAACAAGGGGAAAACCTGGAGAATGCAGGAAAGAGGGAGCTTTTTCCTGCTGTTTTTGGACGATTGGGATACATTGGGTCCATGGATTTGGGGGGAATGAGGTGGTGCAGAGAAACACTCTTTGGAAAAAGGAGCTAAAAATCCTGCTGGAAGGGAGGGACAGAAGGTTGGGAAAGAGCAGAAGCTCTGGGGTCCTGAGGATAAGGTGGGATTTGGGAGGGTGTTTGGGACATAGCCTCTGGAATTCCACATGGCCTCAGTGAGTCCTGGCTGTGGGATTATCACAGGGGGCTGAACGTTGATGGAGTAGCATTCCCAGGAGGGAGCCATTCCCGTCATTCCCACTGGGAATTGCAGCTAGGAAGCATCAGGACACAATACGACCTGAGTAAATGTCCCTTGTGGTGAAGCTTAAAACCCGTGGGGGAGTGATTCTAATCCCTAGAAAAATCCACCTGGCTTTGCTGGAAGAGTGGGATTCAGGCTTTCTGTGGCTGGGGGATACTTGGGAATCCTGGCTTGGCCCCAGAGCTGCTGGTTTGGGCGTTGCTCATCCCGTTTTCTGTGTTTTCCAGGCCGTGGCTGCCAAGGTGGGCATGGACAGCGTCACGGCCCACTACTTCGCCTTGTTCGAGGTGATCAACCACTCCTTTGGTGAGTCCTGGAACCCTTGGGATGCAGGGAAAAAGGGGCTGAGAAAGCTCCTGCAGGGCCCCTGGGGGAATATCCAGGCCTTGGGGACGCGTGGTCGTGGAATCAGGGAGACTGAGGTTGGATAAGCCCTCGGAGATCCCGGAGTCCAGCCCAGCGCTGCCAAGGCCACTGGGAAAACACAGCCCCAAATTCCACAGGGGGCACTTTGGAGGGGTTTGGGGTCATTTTGGAGGGGTTTTAACTGATAACACCCCTCAACATTCTGGGAATTTTTATCTCCGTAAACCCCTCAACATTCTGGGAATTCTCTCCTCGACCCCCACCTGACACGCTCCATCTCCTGGCCCCGTCAGCCCCACAGTTGCCCCTTCCGAGTTCTCCCGGTTCTCTTCTGGCTCTCTCGGCATTCCCGGCGCCCTGATCCCTGTCTCCCATGCTTTTCCCAGTGCGGAAGCTGGCTCCCAACGAGTTCCCCCACAAGCTGTACGTGCAGAACTACACATCGGCCGTGCCGGGGACGTGCCTGACACTGCGCAAGTGGCTCTTCACGCCCGCCGAGGAGGAGCTGCTCAATGACAACGACCTGGCCCTCGCATACTTCTTCCACCAGGTGGGATCCCAGGAACCATGGAGTTACGGGATCATGAAGTTACGGAGTTATGGGATCAGGGAGTTATGGAGTCATGGTGTCATGGAATCATAGTCATTAAATCATAGAGTCCTGGAATCATGGAGTCATAGAATCGTAGAATCACAAAATAACAGAATCACAGAATCAGCGAGGTTGGAAAAGCCTCTGAGACCATCAAGTCCAACCCTTGATGCAACTTTGCTGGGGTTCCCAGCCCATGGCACTGATGCCACATCCAGTCTGCTCTTAAAAACCTCCCAGGTCCCTTTCTGCCCAGCTGCACTCCCCCACCCTGTCCCTGCTGTTCCTTTATCCCCGGGAAGGCTCCTCGGGAGGGGGTCGAGTCGCACTGTGCTCAATCCCACCCAGATTTTTATGGATTTTAGCTCCTGGAGCTGCTCCCAGTGTGCTGGGAATTCTTCGGGGTGCTGGGAACAAGCAGCTCGGGGTTCCTGGGGAGTCCAGGAGGGGAATCCAGCTCGCATCCAAGCAGTTCCAGGGATGAGGACTTGGATTTGAGCAATTCAAGGGATGGGGAGTTGGATTTGAGCAGTTCCAGGGAGGGGGACTTGAATTTGAGGAATGGAGTCTTGAATTAGAGGGATGGGGACATGGATTTGAGCAATTCCAGGGATGGAAAAGAGCCTGACTCTTCCTTGTCCAAGCTGAACCTCAGATATTAAACCATATAAAAATCACAGTTATCAAATATTTTATCTCTCAGGCTGGATTTTTCCAGCTTTTCCTCCCTTTCTGGGAGGGAAGTGGCTCAGTCCTGGGAACCGAGAAGAGGAACCTGCTCAATCCCAAAGGAGAAACCCCTTTTTCTGCTACCATTCCAGCAGCCAAAACTTCCAGATCTGTGTCCCTGGAGTGTCCTCAACCAGATCCTAGCCTTCCCAAATCCATCCTCTCCTCCCAAGGGACCTTTTTCCAAAGCCCCTCTAGATGTCTGAAGCCCCCCAAGGCCATTGGGGGCTCAGGGCAGGGGGAAAACCCCATCCTGGAGCTTCTGTGGGGCTGGAATTGGGGCTGGAACTGGGTCTGGGAGCAGCTGGGGCGGGGGGGGCAGGGTGGGGCTGGCGCTCCTCCAGGCCCAACTCCTGGAATTTCTGTCCTATTTTTCCCTCCACCTCCAAGGCTGTGGATGATGTCAAGAAAGGCTACATTAAAGCCGAGGAGAAATCCTACCAGTTACAGAAGCTCTGTGAGCAGAGGAAGATGGTCATGGTGAGTGATCCCCTTGCTGGGCCAGGCTTAAATCCCGCAATAAGCCCTTAGGAAGGTCTCAGTCCCCTCTCCTGGGCTCTGTGGGGCAGTACCTGGATGTGTGAGGGGCACAAAGAGATCCTGTTCCCTGTGGGGTCTGTTTCAGGGGGGATCGAACCTTGCTGAGGGTCTGGGGCTGCTTGGGGGGTCTCCAGCCTTGCTGAGCTGGGCTTAAGTGCCGGGATGAGCCTGCCTGTGTGTGTGTGGCAGTACCTGAACATGCTGAGGACGTGTGAGGGCTACAATGAGATCCTGTTCCCGCACTGCTCCTGCGACTCCCGGCGCAAGGGCCACGTGATCACGGCTATCAGCATCCAGCACTTCAAACTGCATGCCTGCACCGAGGAGGGGCAGCTCGAGGTGAGGAGGGGCACCAGTGGGGGGCACAGTTAGGGTCTCTGGCATCAGAACTGGGGTTCTGGGGGTACAACTGGGGTCTCTGGAGGCACAGCTGGGGTCCTGGGGTCAGCACTGGGATCTCTGGGGTCAGAACTGGGGTCCCTGAGGTCCCTGGGGTCAGCCCTGACCCCACACCTTGGATTTGTACCTGAACTTTATCTCCCCAAATCCCTGGGATCACAACTGGGGTCTTTGGGGGCACAACTGGGGTCCCTGGGGTCAACCCTGACCTCACGCCTTGGATTTGTACCTGGACTTTGTCCCCCCCAAATCCACATGGTCAGTCTTGGAGTCTCTGGGGGCACAACGGGGGTCCGTGGGGGCTCCCCTGGTCTCCCCATGGCTCCCCTGGGTGTGTGTCCCCAGAACCAGGTGATTGCCTTCGCGTGGGAGGAGATGCAGCGCTGGGACACGGACGAGGAGGGAATGGCCTTTTGCTTCGAGTATGCGAGGGGGGAGAAGAAGCCGCGGTGGGTGAAGATCTTCACCCCCTACGTGAGTGTCCTGACCCCCCGGACATCCCCCGGGAAACAGGGAGACTCCCGGGCTCCATGAGGGAGGGCTGGGAAGGGATCCCTGGGCATGGAAGGCAGGGCTGATCCTGGGAGCTGCTGCTTCCTCTGGAGCTCCTCTGGAGTTCCTGGTTTCTCCCTGGACCTCCTGGCTCATCCCTGGAGCTGATGGTTCCTCTGGAGCTCCTCTGGAGTTCCTGGTTTCTCCCTGGAGCTCCTGGTTCTCCTCTGGAGCTTCTGGCTCATCCCTGGAGCTGATGGTTCCTCTGGAGCTCCTCTGGAGTTTCTGGCTCATCCCTGGAGCTCCTGGTTGCCCTCTGGAGCTCCTGGCTCATCCCTGGAGCTGCTGGTTCCTCTCTGGATCTCTTAATTCCTCTGGAGCTCCTGGTTCCTCTCTGGAGCTCCTGACTCCTGGACCAGAACCTCCCAGTTCCCCGCAGGGAAGCTGGGATACTCCCAGGCTCCAGTGGTGCTGGGGAGGGAGGGCTGGGAAGGAATCCCTGGGGACAGAAGGCAGGGCTGATTCCAGGAGCTGCTGGTTCCTCCCTGGAGCTCCTGGTTCCCCCCTGGAATTCCTGGTTCCTCTGGAGCTGCTGGGTCCTCCCTGGAGCTCCTCTGGACCTTCTGGCTCCTCCCAGGATCTCCTGGATCCTCCCTGGGTCTTCTTGGCTTGTCCAGGATCTCCTGGGTTGTCCCTGGACCTCCTGACTCCTCCCAGGATCTCCTGGCTTTTCCAGGATCTCCTGGATCCTCTCTGGAGCTCCTAGCTTGTCTAAGATCTCCTGGATCATCCCTGGATCCCCTCTGGCCCCCCTGGCGTGTCTAGGATCCCCTGGATTGCCCAGGATCTCCTGTGGCTATCCCAGTGTGTGGGATCCCCTGGATTGCCCCAGGATCCCCTGTGGCTGTCCCAGGGTGTGGAATCCCCTGGATTGTCCCTGGATCCCCTCTGGGGCTCCTCGCTCCTCCCAGGATCTTCTGGCGTGTCCAGGATGTCCCGGGCTGTGGGATCCCTGGATTTTGCCGGGATCCCCTGGATTGTCCCAGGTGTGGGATCCCTGGCTCCATCCCCACTCCGTGTCTCCGCAGTTCAATTACATGCACGAGTGCTTCGAGCGCGTCTTCTGCGAGCTCAAGTGGAGGAAGGAGGTGAGAATTCCCCCTTTTCCCTTCTCCAGGGATTTCTGAGGGACCGCTGCTTCTCCTGGGCCTTGAAAACATCTCCCTCCCCCTGGGGAGGAATGGGATAATCCCAGGAATGTGAGGGGGAAAAAGATGGGATCTGGGGGTGGGACACTGCAGCTTGGGGGATGAGGAGATCCAGGTGGGAATGTTTGGGATGAGCCTGGGAAAAGGCTCTTCCAAGTGGGAATGTTTGGAATAATCTTGGGAAATGGCTGGTGCAGGTAGGAATGTTTGGGATAATCTTGGGAAGGATAATCCTGGGTAAACCCTTGTCCAAGTGGGAATTTTTGGGATAATTGTGGTAAAAGGCTGGTGCAGGTGGGAATGTTTGGGATAATCCTGGGATAACCCCTTTCTCCCTACCTGGAATTTTCCTGCTCCTCTGGGAGCCCATCCCTGCTCCCCTCTGGGTGTGTCCAGCGGGACAGGGGAGTAAAAACCTGGAAAAGCTTTCCAGGAAAGCCCCAAAACAGGAATCTCCCGAGGAATCCCCCTGGAGAGGAGGGAGCGTGGGAGGCTGGGAATGCTCAGCCTGAATCCATCCCGGCCTTCCCTGTGCATCTCAGATTTGGGATTCGTGTCCCAGCTGGAACTGGGACCTTCCCGGGATCCCCCCACTGGCTCTTGGTCCCTGGAATGAACCCGATCCCGGCTCTGGAATCCCAGGATGGCCCCGAATCCCTCCCAGTGCCCATCCTGGCTCTTCCCTGTCCTGAATCCCTCCATTTTGATCCTTGTTCTCTGTATTTTTTCCCTTGCCAAGGTGGAGGAGGAGGCAGCAGACCAGGATAACGAAAACTGCAGGAATGACAGGATGTGCAGCAAGGTAACCGGGAAACACCCGGATTCGGGGCATTCCCGGCCGGATCCGGTGTCTCTCCTGCTTCCCTGCTCCGGCCCCTGCCAGGAAATTCCACAGGCTTTTCCCAGTGGCTTCCTGAAGGGAGACCTGACCATCCTCCTCCTGCTTTTCCCGGGATAGAGGCGGCTTTGTGCTTCTTCCCTAGCTTTTGAGATGGGAATTCACCAGGCTCTTCCTGGCTTTGAATCGCCCGGAACGTGGCGCTGTGATTCCCAAATCCCTTCTCCGGAGCTGCAGGTGGAAAGGGGGTGAATTTTTCTGGGATCAGAGGCTCGATCCCAGTGGTTCTCGTGTTATCCTGGAATGCTGGATCCCTAAATCCCTCTGGAAGCACTGCTGGGAGCACTTGGGCTCCTGAATATCCCCGTTTTCTCAGCCTTTTTCCTGCTCATCCCAAGCAGGATTTAAAGCCAGGCCTTTAAACTGCTCCAGGATTTACCTGCAATCCCCTTGGATCTTTTCCTGCTGGATTTGATCCCAGAGCCTTTGTTGCCGTGTCCTGGCCCTGCTGGAGTTTCCCAGGAATCCCAGGATCTGCCAGTGCCCCTTTCCAAGCTTGGAGGCTCCCTGGGGATGGATGTGCTCTTGTCCCATGGGATTCTCCCATGGTTTTCCAGGATCCCCAGTCTCCACAGATCTCCCTTTCCAAGCTTGGAAGCTCCCCAGGGATGGACATGCTCTTGTTCCATGGGATTCCAGGAATCCCATCCTTTGCCAATCCCTCTTTCTAAGCCTGGAGACTCATAGGATCACCCCCAGGGATGGATATGCCACTTTTCCCATGGAATTCCAGGATTCCCAGTCTCCACAGATCCCTCTTTCCAAGCTTGGAGACTCGTGGCATCCTTGGGGATGGTTCTCCCATGGGATTCCAGGAATCCCAGGATCTGCCAATCTCCCTTTCCAAGCCTGGAGACTTACAGGATCCTTTCCAGGGATGGATGTGCCATTTCTCCCATGGGATTTTCCCACAGTATTCCAGGAACCCCAAACTGCCAATCCCCTTTTCCAAGCTTGAAAATTCCAGAATCCCAAACTCTTCCAATCCCTCTTTCCAAGTCTGGAGACTCGTGGCATCCTTGGGGATGGTTCTCCATGGTTTTCCAGGATTCCCAAGGTCTTCCAATCCCCCTTTCCGACCTTGAAGGCCTCGCCAGGCATGGATTTGCTGTTCTCCCTCCATATTCCCACTCCGAATTCGTGCCCTTTGCTTTGCTTTGGCACTGAATCCAACCCTGTGTTGTTTAATTAATGAGGGGGGAAAAGAAGTTTTCCAGGCTGGAGTTTCTCCCAGAATTCCCAGGGGGAGTTTGGGGTTGGCAGCAAATCCTTGGACATCAGGGAGTGGTCTGGGGTCTGGTCCCACTTCCTGCCCAATTCCAGGGATCTCCCAGATTCAGGAACACGCTGGATGTTCCTGTGTGAGTTTGGGGTGTCCCTCAAAGCCCTGGAATTCTCAGAGGGATCCAGGAGTGCCTGGATTTGGGAATCCAGGGTGGTCTGGATCTGGGAATATGGTGGCTGAGTGGTGGGAAAGCTGGGAAGAGGAGGAGAGCTGGAGGCAGGGAAGAGCTGGGAATAGTGGGAGAGCTGGGAATAGTGGGAAGGCTGAGAGTAGTGGGAAAACTGGAAGTGTGGAAAAGCTGGGGATAGTGGGAGGACTGACCCCTCGGTTTGGGATGATCCAGTGGGATTGATTGGGATGGTCCTGTGGGTTTGGGATAATCCAAGCGGATTGACTGGGACACTCCAGTGGGATTGGGACACTCCAGAAGGATGGGGGCAATCCCATGGGATGGGGATGCTCCAGCTGTGCCGCTCTCCCTGCCGTCCCCCCTCATCCCAGACTGGAATCCGGACCATTCCCAACCTCCCCTCCTCCATCCCTCCTTCCCCCCTACCATGTCCCCCTTTTCCCGCAGCTCCAGAGCCCCTCCTCTGTCCCTCACTGCCTCCTTTTCCTTGTTTTCCAGAACCTTTTCCAGCTGGTCCGGTCACAGCAGAGGGACGCAGCCACTTAACCCCCCCTTCCCCCACCCGGTGTAATTAAATCCTCCCCAACTAAATATTATTAATTAAGGAAAACCTCGTTTGTGCCCGTCATGTTCATGGAATTTCAGAGAAAACAGGGAAAACCAAGACAGGGAAAACGCTGGGGGGATAATGGGAAAGGGGGAGGGGAGGGGTTTCTCCTTGTTTTTTTACAACTGGAATTTCAAAAAAATTCCTTGTTTTCTGGGGGAAAAAATCCCTCTGAAAGCTGGAAAAAAGAGCCCCTAAAAAGTTCAGTTCCTGGGCATGTTCCAGGCCAGGATCCATGGGAGTCGTCCCTTTGGATCTCCAGAGAGTGGCAGCACCTCTGGGAAGGGTTTTTTACCCCCATTTCTCCTCCCAATCCATCGCTTTTTGGAGATTAAAAAGTCCGAAAAGGAGGTAGAATCCCAGGGAAAAGCCTATCCTGGCACAGGGATCCCAACGTTTTCAAGCTGTGGGATGAGTATTCCTGCTTTTTGGGGCATCTGGGGGGCGTTTGGAGGGGTCTGGGGCAGGGGGGTGTGGCTCCTGGGGAATTCCGGGATCCCGAGGCAGGGGAGGTTTTGGGGGGTGATCTGATCATGGATCAAGTAAAGGAGCAGCTCCAAGGAGGCAAAAAAAAAAAGTTGAAAAAGGTGTTTTCTCAGCTTTTGGCCACGATTTTTCCATGGCTTGGGCGGAGGGGGGGGAATAACGTGGAAAAGCCATTTTTTCTGGATTTGAGCAGATTTTATCCACAATTCCAAGTGGCTGAGCAGCTCCCAGGAGGAAAACTAAGGTGGAAAAGCCATTTTCGCTGGTTTTGAGCAGGATTTTTCCATGGCTTGGGAGGAAAAATAACCAGGAAAAGCCATTTTCCTTGGTTTTGAGCGGGATTTTTTCCATGGCCCTGGAAAAAAACGGGAATGGGGGTGTTGGGAGAGGTTTGGGACCCCCCAGCCCCCCTTTTGGGGCTCAGCAATAACCCTCCCAGTGGTCCCAGTTTGGATCCAGGGAAGTCTCCTCCCCGCCTCATCCCAATTTTTCTGCCACCCAAAACATGGATTTATGGGAGAGAATTCCTGGAACTTTTGGGGTGTTTTTCATTTGAGAGTCATAAAAGTGACCAAAAACCCACCCAAAATCCCGGAAAAAAGGGAGAAATAAGGGATAAAAAATGGATAAAAAAGCCCTTCCGCCCCTCCTCCCCTTTTCCATGCTCCAGCTGCTCCTGGTGTTCCCATTCCTTGGTTTCTTGGTCAGGAAAAGTCACTTTAGTGTAATTAATTGTAACATATTCTTTTAAATAAATTGATTTATTGATGAAACTATGGAGACCTGTGACCGCCTTCCTCTCCCACCCTGGGCGGGCTCCCCACCCACTTCCCCCTTAAATTTGGGGGGTCTTGGGGTGGTTTCAAACCTTCCAACTTTCACTTTTGGTGGTTTTATTGTGTTTGTTTTTAAAGGATTTTTATTTCGACAAAAAAAAAAAAAGAAAAAAAAGAAAAAAAAACACACAAAAAAAACCCAAAACCCCCCAAAATTGTCCAAAGGAACTGCAATAAATAGCAAATAAATTAAGCGACAGCGTCTCCACCCTGGGGAGATTTCACCACCCCCACCCCCACTTCCCCCGCCCGCGCCCCCCACCCTCATCCCCAAAATCAACCCAGCCGGTACCAAACCCCCCCAAAACGGGGGGGAACACGGAGGGGGGGACCCCGCGGCCCCCTCCCCCTTATGTACAGTGGGGGCGGCGGAGGGGCAAGGAGGGGAAGGGAGGTAGGGGGCACCAGTTTTGGGGGTTGGAGGGGCACTGACCCAGTTGGGGGGTGCTGGGGGCACCAGTTCAGGTGGGCATCGGGCCCAGTTTGGGGGGTTGGTGGGCACTGGCACCACTTTGAGGGGATTGGAGGGCACTGGCCCAGTTTGGGGAGCACTGACCCAGTTTGGGGGAGTTGGGGAGGGTCCCAACCCTGGTTTGGGAGTGCAGGGGGCACCAGGTTGGGGGGATTAGGGGGGCACCATCCCAGTTTGGGGGGTGCAGGGGGCACCAGTTTGGGGGAGTTGGGGGGGGAACTGGCCCAGTTTGGGCAGTGCTGGGGGGCACTGGCCCAGTTTGGGGTGCTGGGGGGACACTGACCCTGGGTTGGGGTTGCTGGGGGAACTGACCCAGTTTGGGGGGCACCGACTCAGTTTGGGGGTGCTGGGGGGGGTCACGGCCCCAGTTTGGGGGTGCTGGGGGCACTGGTTTTGGGGTGCTGGGGGGTCTCGACCCATTTTGGGGTGCTAGGGGTTCCCGGGCTGGACACAGCCCAGATTTGGCTGGTGGGGACTGACACGCCCCAGATTTGGGATTTGGCGGCTGCGGGGCCGTGTCCATGTGTCTGTGTCCGTGTGTCCCTGTGTCCATGTGTCCTTGTCCCTGTCCCTGTCCCCGCTCTGGCTCTCTTGGTTCCCAGCTCCCAAATTTGGCAGTTTTGGCCCCGGATTTGGCCACTCTGGGTCCTTCCGGCACCTTCTGGCACCCCGGCATCCTGGGGTTGGAGCATCCCAGTGGTGGAGCATCCCGGTGGTGGAGCATCCTGGTGGTAGAGCATCCCAATCCAGGATCATCCCAGTCCAGGATCATCCCAGTGCAGGGTCATCCCAGTGCAGGGTCATCCCAGTCCAGGATCATCCCAGTATCAGCATCCCGGGGTCAGGACATCCCAGTGTTGGAACATTCCTGTGTCGGAGCATCCCCATGGTGGAATATTCCAGTGTCAGAGCTTCCCAGTGTTGGAGCATCCTGGTACTGGAGCATCTCTGTATCCGAGCATCTTGGTGTCACAGCATCCCAGGGCCAGAGAATTCCAGTGTCAAAGAATCCCAGTGCCTGGGCATTCCAGTGCCAGGGCATTCTAGTGCCAACATCCCAGTATTGGAGCATCCCAGTACCGGAGAATCCCAGTGATGGAACATCCCGGTGCCAGTTCATCCATAGGTTCATCCCAGGGTCAGATCATCCCAGGGTCGGATCAATCCCAGTGTGTCTATTGGATCATTCCCAGTTTGGGATCATTCCCAGTGCTGGGGCGGTGCTGAGGCAGGATTTCGGGATGGGGGGCAGCGGATGGCAGTGTCTGGAGGGGGATCCCGCTGCCTCAGGGGTCCCCTTTCCCACGGGGACATGGGGAGGGCGGTGAGACCCCCCATGGGACAAACCCCTCCCCACCCCCACCCTGTGACTCCCCATGGGACCCTCCCCCCCAGCCCCTCCCCCCCTTGGAGCCAGTTTTGGTCCTGTTTGGTGAGAAGAAGCTCCAAGGAGGGACCCCCGGGGTGGGGGGGGGAGGAAGGGGCCCCATGGAGGGAGAGGTTGGAGGGGGGTCAGTCCCCCACCCCAGGGTGGGCTCAGTTGGCCCCCTGCCAGGGCAGAGCAGAGGGTGGTTCTGGCACCCAGAGCTCCCCCTGGACTGGAATGGACTGGGACGCACTGGGGGGATCTGGAGGGGCCTGGCGGGGGGGGGAGGGGGGGCGTCCATCCTTCCTGAGCGTGTAGGAGGGTCTGTGCCCCCCCCCTCCCCTGGCAGGACCGAGACCCCCCGGGCAGTGCTGGAGAGGGGAGGGGGGGCTGCTCTCCAAAGGGGGGCACCCAAAGGTGCTGCTCCAGAGCCTCTAGACCTGCAGGGGGAGATTGGGGGGGTTAGGCTGGGTTTGGGAAATTGGGCTGAGTCTGGGGGTGTTAGGCTGGGTCTGGAGGGGGTAGGCCGGGTCTCACCAGGCTCAGTAGGGCCGGTTGGCGTCTTTGGGCCTCTTGAGCTGCACCTTGAGCCGCTTCATCCCGATCTGGAAGCCATTCATGGCCTGGATGGCGGCCTGAGCGCTCGCGGGGTTGTCAAAGCTCACAAAGCCTGGGGGGACACGGGGGACAGAGGGGACATTGGGGACAGAGGGGATAGAGGGGACAGAGGGGCAGTGGGGACATGGGGGGACAGAGTGGATGGAGGGGACATTGGGGATAGAGAGGACATTGGGGACATTGGGACAGGGGGACATTGAGGAGGTCAGGCCATGGTGTCCCTGTGCCCTGACCGTCACACCCCTGGCCATGCTGTCCCTGCCCTGGTCACTGTGTCCCCACCCCCCTCCCTGTCACCTGTCCCTGTCCCCATGTGTCCCTGTCCCCATGTCCCTCTGTCCCCTTGTCCCCTGTCCCTGTCCTGTGTCCTTTGTCGTCATCCCCCCCTCATATCAAAGCACTTGCTCTGGTTGGTGGCCCTGTCCCTGTATCCCCAGTGATGTCCCCAATGTCCCCAGTGATGTCCCCATGTCCCCTCACCGAAGCACTTGCTCTGGTTGGTGGCCCTGTCCACGAACACCTTGGCCGAGATGACATTTCCAAAGGGCAGGAACATCTGCAGGATTTCGGAGTCGGCGAACTCCTGGGGCAGGTGGTAGATGAAGATGTTACAGCCCTCGGGGCCTGCGGAGGGAGGGGTGTCACGGGGGGACTGCGACCCCAAACACGGCCCTAGGACCCCAAATACAGCCTTGGGACCCCAAATATGGCCCTGGAACGCCAAACACAGCCCTGGGACACCAAAATCTACCCTGGGATCCCAAATAAAACCCTGGGACCCCAAATATTTCCCTGGGACCCCCAAACCTGCCATGGGACCCCAAATACGACCCCAGACCTCAAATCCTGCCCTGTGCCCCCCAAACCTGGCCCTGCACCCAGGGGGTCTCTGAGTCCCCCTGATGACCCCCCAGTCTCCAGGGGGGTCACCCCAACAGCCCCCTCAGGCACCCCCAGCCCTGTCCCATATCCTGAGGCCCCTCAAACCCAGGGGGGCCCCCAAACCCGCCCCCAAACCCGCATGCCCCCCCCCACAGGGGGGCACCCCAACCCCCACCATACCCTGGGACTCCCCAGTCCCACCACCCGGGAAGAACCCCAGGGTCGTGGGGGGGTCCTTTGGGGTGGGGGTCCCTGGTGGGGGGGGGTCCCTCAGGGTGGGGTTGTGGAGAGGGTCCCTGGGCGTGTCACTTGGGGTAGAGGTCTTGGGCGGTTCCCCATGGGGTTCTGGGGGGGTCCCTTGGGGCAGGGGTTCCAGTGAGGGTTCGGGGGGGGGATTGCAGGGTCCTGGAGAGTCTGTGGGGGTGCGAGGGGGTCCTGGGGGGTCCCAGGGAGGTCCCTTAGGATGGGGGTTGCAAGGGGGTTGCAAGGGTGCCCTGGGGGTGACCCGGGGAGGTCCCTGGGGGTCCCCCGGGGGTCTCACCTTCACGCTGCTGCTGCTGGGGCGGAGGTGGGGGGGCGAGCAGGGGTCCCGGGGGGGCGAAGGCTGGGCTCACCAGCCCGTAGGCAGCTGGGTACGCAGCTGGGTGGGAGAAGGGGGGAGGGCAGGCTGGCACCAGGGAGGCACTGGCACCACCCAGTAACCCCCAGTGCCCACCAGTGCCCCCCAGTAACCCCCATTAACCCCTAATAACCCTCAGTAACACCCAGTACCCCCCCACTAACCCCCAGTGCCCCCTCATAACACCCAGTAATGCCTGGTAACCCCCAGTGCCCTCCCAGTGGTCCCCTAATCCTTCCTAGTAACACACAGTACCCCCCAGTCCTTCCCAGTAACCCCCAGTCCCCCCACCAGTATCCTCCCAGTGCCCTCCCAGTGGCCCCCCAATCCTTCCCAGTGCCCCCCAGTGACACAGAACAACCCCCCACTCCCTCCCATTTCCTCCCAGTGCCCTCCCAGTACCTCCCAATCCCTCTCAGTACCCCTCCAATCCCTCCCAATCCCCTCCCAGTTCCTCCCAGTGCCCCCCAGTGCCACACAACCCCCCCCCAGTGCCCTCCCAGTATCCTCCCAATCCCCTCCCAGTCCCTCCCACTCCCCCCCAGTGCCCCGTACCTGTGTAGTGCTGCATCCCGGCGTATGCCTGTTGCAGGGGGTCCCCGGGGGCAGCGGGACTCTGGGCTGGGGGGGGAGGGGGCGTTACGGGGGGCAGGGGATCCCGGGGGTCCAGGGGGCCGGGGGCACCTGGGAAAGGGGGGCTCGAGGGGGCATTGGAGCGGGGCTGAGGGGTCCCGGGGCTCACCTGGGAAGGAGGGAGGCAGAGGAGGTGTTGGCGGAGGAGGGGGCCAGGGGATTCCGAGGGGCCGGGGGTCACCTGGGAAGGGGGGTTGGTCAGAGGGGCCGTTAGGGGGGATCCCGAGGGGTCCCGGGGCTCACCTGGGAAGGGGGGAACCCCCCCCGCGTAGACGGCGTCGGGGGCGGGGGGTCCCGCGGGCTGCGCGGGGACGGGGCTGTAGCCGTTGACGCTCAGCGGGGCCGCGATGGCCGGAACGGGCGTGGCCGCCATGGCCGGGGGGGTGCTGGTTCCTGGGGGGGCACCGCGGCCACCCCCGTCACCACCGGGCTCCGGGGGAGGCCCGGCCTACCCTCGACACGACTGCGGGGCCCCCACCCCGGTAACCCCATCCCTGCTGTCCCCTCTCCTGGTGTCCCGATCGCAGGTTCCTCTCCCCTGGTGTCCCCTCCCCTGGTGTCCCCTCCCCTGGTGTCCCCTCCCCTGGTGTCCCCTCCCCTGGTGTCCCCTCCCAGTTGTCTCCACCCCATTCCCAGTTGTCTCCACCCTCGATGTCCTCCAGCCCAGTTGTTCCCCACCCTGGTGACCCCCACATCCTGTGTCCCCCCCCTCCTCGCCCTTCTCCCGCCCC
>JAYRBT010000070.1:2902895-2913557 GCA_036023395.1 Myiotriccus ornatus
TGGGTGACAATGACGGTGGCACTGGGCGACAATGACGGTGGCACTGGGTGGCAATGACGGTGGCACTGGGGGCAGCTCCAGGTGACAATGACGGTGGCACTGGGAGCGGCCCCAGGTGACAATGAGGGTGGTACTGGGGGCAGCTCCAGGTGAGAGTGACAGTGTCACCAAGAACAGCTCCAGGTGACAATGACAGGGTCACTGAGAGCAGCCCCAGGTGACGACGGCGTCACTGGGAGCATCTCTTGTTGACAATGATGGTGTCCCAATTACAGGGAGATGCTCCAGGTGACAATGACAGTGGCACTGGGCGCAGCTCCAGGTGACAACGCTGGTGTCACCAGGAGATGCTCCAGGTGACAGCAACGGTGTCACCAGGAGCAGCTCCAGGCGACAGTGACAGGGTCACTGGGAACAGCTCCAGGGAACAGTGACTGTCACCAGGAGCAGCTCCAGGTCCCTGGGAACACCTTCAGGTGACAGTGACGGTGTCCCTGGGCACAGGGCTGGTGGCATCTGCAGGACTGGGGGCAGGGAAGTCAGCAGGGTGTCCTGGGACTGCCTCGGGAATGTTCCCTCCCAGACTCACCCGGCAGGCTGCGGCAGGACGAGGTGTCGGGGGCATCCCCAGGGCTCTGGGGGGAGTCGGACACGAGGCTCGGGATAGAGGTGACACTGTCCTGTATGGCAGAGGAGGGGTGAGCAGCCAGGGACACCGGGGACAGCTCAGGGACATCGGGACTGTCCCACATCTGGGGAACACCAGGGACATCCTGGGGACACTGGGGACCGTCCCACATCCTGGGGGCATCGGGACTGTCCCACATCCCAGGGGACACCAAGACAATCCCACATCCCAGGGGACACTGGAACCATGCCAAGGGACACCAGGACCACCCCTGGGGACACTGGGACTGTCTCATATCCCAGGGGACAGTGGGACCACCCCATATCCCAGGGAACACCGGGACCATCCCACATCCCAGGGGCAGTGGGAAGAGCTGGGAGAGCCATCCTGGTGACAATGGGACTGTCCCACATGCCGGGAATGCTGGTGGGATAACGGGAAGGGAAACGGCAGGAGCAGCTCACCACGGTCTCCTCCTGCGCAGGGGGGCTGTGGTCCACTGGCCCCTCCTCATCCTTGAGGGGCCCCGGGACAGCGTATCCCAAACGGATCAGCTCTGCCCCCACATCCAGGCGCTGGGGGAACACCGGGAATGGTGGGAATGATAGAAATATTGGGAATACCAGGAATGGTGGGAACACTGTGAATGGTGAGAATACTAGGAATGGTGGACACACCAGGGAAGAATGGTAGGAATAATGGGAATGGCAAGAATACCAAGAAAGATAGGAACACGAGGAATGTTGGGAATAGTGGGAATACCAGGAATGGTGGAGGAATGATAAGAGGAGTAGGAGGAATGATAGCAGTAGTGAGAATTACTGGAATACCAGGAATGGTGGGAGTGGTGAGAATGGCAGGAACACTGGGAATATTGGGAATGGTGGGAACACCAGGAATGGTGGCAACACTGGGGAATACAGGAAATGGTGAGAACAGTGGAAACACCAGAAATAGTGGAAACACCAGGAATGGTGGGAATACCAGGAATGCTGGGAACACCAGAAATGGTCGGAATGGTGGTGGGAATATGGGAATGGTGAGAACAGTGGGAACATCAGAAATGGTGGGAACACCAGGAACACTGAGAAGGGTGGGAACACCAGGAATGGCAGTGGGAGCGTCAGGAATGGTGAGAACAGCAGGAATGGTGGGAATGGCAGTGGAAACACTGGGAACGGCAGGAATACTGAGAACGGCAGGAATGGAAGTAGGGACACCGGGAACAGCGGGGATGGCAGTGGGAACACTGAGAATGGTGGTGGGAACACCAGGAATGGCGGGAATGGAGATGGGAACAGCGGTGAATGGCAGGGCAATAGGAATGGTAGGAACGGCGGTGGGAACAGTGGGAACGGCAGGAATGGTGGTGGGAACACCAGGAACAGCAGTGGGAACAACGGGAATGTTGGGAATGGCAGTGGGAACACCAAGAGTGGTGGGAACACCAGGAACAGTGGTGGGAACACCAGGAACGGTGGTGGGAACACCAGGAACGGTGGTGGGAACAGCAGGCTGGGGCCCCACCTGTGTGCCGCGGTGAGCAAAGAGGCGCAGGCTGGGCCGGGGGCAGAGCCCGGCGGGGCAGTAGCTGCAGAGCTGGGCCACCAGCGGGGCCCACTGGGCACAGCCTGTGAGCTGCTCGAACGCGTCCAGAGCCGCCTCCTCCCAGTCATTCCCTGCGGGAAAACGGTGGGATAAGGGAGGGATGGAGCCGTGGTGGCCCCGGGGGGATACAGGGCCAGGTCCTACCCCCCACTCACCTGAGGGGACAATCCCGGCCAGGCTGCATTCAATGGCCTGGAAAGGTAGGCTCAGGAAATCCCCCCTGCGGGCACAGGTAACACGTGAGGGACAGGGGACAGGGGAGACAGGGGGGACAGGGGAGGGACAGGAGAGGCTAGAGGTGACCAAGGGGTTCCCCAAGGTCCCTCCTGGAAAGGATGGGGACAAGGGGATCCCCAAAATGGGCACAGCTAGGAGACCCCATGGGGAGGGTGGTGGGACCCCCAAAGAGCCCCAAGGGAAGGTCTGGGAGAACAGGAGGGAGTGGAGGGGGACAAGTGAGGGCACAGCCAGGACCCCATAGGGAGGGTGGTGGTACCCCAAAACCCCATGAGGTAACTCCTCCATGGCCACCCCGTTTTCCCAGGATTCTCCCGGGGTTTTCCCAGGTTCTCCCCCACCTGAGGGTTCGCAGGGCCTCCTGGGGGGCCTCCCCATTGTCCCCGAAGTCCACGTAGTAGAGGTCCCAGTGGCCGTTGTCCAGCATGCCCAGCACACGGGCACGGTACCAGTCACCGTCCCCCAGGTATGGAGCAGCCACGATGTCACCGGGGCGCACTGATGCGGGGGGGGTCTGGGGACAGGGAGGGGACAGTGAGGGGACAGGGAGTGGCCCCAATGTCCCGATGGAGGGGGGGCTCTGGGGACACCAGGACACAGGGGGGACACAGGAGGACACAGAGGTGTGTCATTGCTGTGACAAGTGTGGGACACAGAAGGGACACAGGGGGGGACACAGGAGGATGCAGGAGGGTGATATGGCTGTGACAAGTGGGGGGGGTCCCAGGGGTCTCACGGGGGGGCTGCTGTGGTAGAAGTGGCGCATCTCGGCCGTGAGCTTGTCCAGCTGGAGGCTGCGGCTGCCCAGGATCTGGATCCAGAAGTGCCCGGGATTCTCCATGGCCGACACATACACCTCCAGGTGCTCATCCGCGGGGAAGCTGAAATCAGGGCTGGGAACTGCGGGACAGGGACCGGAACAGCCTGGGATGAGCAGTAGGACAGGGAATAGCCCTGGGGCCTTGGTCCTGGCCCTGGCTGCTCATTTCCAGTGCCTGGCTCCTCATTCCTAGCCTCTGGCTCCTCATTCTCAGCCCCTGGTGCCTCCAGATCCTCATTCCCAGCCTCTGGCTGCTCATTCCCAGCTTCTGGCTCCTCATTCCCAGCTTCTGGCTCCTCCTGCTCCTCATTCCCAACCTCTAGCTCCCTCTGCTCCTTATTCCCACCCTCTGGCTCCTTCAGCTCCTTACCCCCAACTTCGGGCTCCTCTAGCTTTTCATTCCCATGCTCTGGTTCCTCTAGATCCCCATTCCCAAGCTTTGGCCCCGCATCCCCATCCTCTGGCTCCTCATTCCCTCCTCTCCCTCCTCAGGGTTTTCCAATCACATCTCAAGGGCCAAACAAACTCTCACCCTCAAACTTTGGCACTGATGGCTCCTCATTCCCGTTCTCTGTCTCCTTGTTCCCATTTTCCAGCTCCTTCATCTCCTTCCCAACCTCTGTCTCCTCGCTCCCATCCTGGAGCTGCTGTGCTGGGATCACTCTTTCCCCCCACTCCACATCCCACTGCTCCGCTACCCCAGCAGGAAGTGGCTCCGCATCCCGGCGGCTGCCCAGGGGCTGCTTCCGAGGGCACCTGGCAGCAGCCGCCTGTGCCAGGTCCCTGCGGAACGCCGCGTCCTCCGACAGCTTCTCCAGGATCAGCTTCTGGCAGTGGGGATACGTGAGATGTCAGATCCATCGGGATCCAGGCACCCCCATCCCGCCCTTCCTGCTCACCTTGGCGGTCTCCACCTCCTTGCGTGTTCCCGAGAGCTGGATGACCCGGATGGGGGCCAGGCTGGCCTCGGGATCGCGCCCACAATCCACCCTGGCCCCCGAGAGCCGGCAAATCCCGCGTACCGTCTCCCCACCCCGGCCTGCGGGCACGGAATCCCGGGAAAATGAGGAAGAGGGGTGTTTTTCCCGCTGGGGCACCACCGGGATGGAGAAAGGGGTGGAAAAGAGGTGGAAGGGTCCCCCAGAATTAAGGGGAAAGAGGTGGAAAAGACACTTGGGATTAGAAGAAAGGGAAGGAACATGCTTCCTGGGATTGGGAGCTGGTCCTGGGGGGCTGGAAGGTCCCTGTGGGATCGGTGGGGGAGTCTGAATGTCCCTGTGTGATCAGGGTGGTCCTGGGGGATCGGGGGGAGGTCCCACGTGATTGGGGGTGGTCCCATGTGATCGGGGAGGGGTGGGTCCTGAGGGGTACAAAGGTGCCCAAAGGATCGAGGGGGATCCCATGTGATCAGGATGGTCCCGGGGGGCACAGAGGTCCCCGTGTGTTCAGGGGGGGTCCTGTGTGATCAGGGTGGTCCCGGGGGGCACGGAGGTACCGATGATCCTGCCGACAGCCCTGCAGGGCACGTGGAGCTGCTCGGCCACAGGGGTGCTCTCAGCCACGAGGCGCAGAACGGCGGCCTTGGCGCGGCACACTTGGGCCGGGGACCCCCAGATCTGCACCACCGGCTCCCCCTCCTCCTCCTCCTCCTGCACCACAATGTGGGCGCCCGTCTCCCTCCTCAGCTGCAGGAAAAAAAGGTGTCCCCAGCGCTCCCAGTGTCCCCCACCCCAGCCCCAGGGGGGCACCCACCTGGTTGATGGTGGTCCCGCGGCGCCCGATGAGGGACTTCACAGCCCTCTGGGGGACCTTCACCTCGACCTCCAGCCCCTCGTCCCCCACGTAGGTCATGGGAGATTCTGGAGGGGGACACACAGCATGGGGACAGGTCCCCAAAGAGTCCGCAGGGGGACAGGGATCTCCCCCTCCCCACAGAGCAGCACAGGAGGTCCCCAAAGGGTCCCCAGGAAGTCCCCAAAGGGGTCCCAGGGTGTCACAGAAGGGTTACAGTGCCACACCCACCTCTGGTGTCCTGATAGCACCGGTACAGAATGTAACACACGGTGGCAGCAGCAGGGACCCCCAGAAGCACTGCGGCCTTCTGCACCCCACTGAGGGTCTGCCAGGACCCCCCATCTGCCATCCTGGGATGAAACAGGGGGTCACTGGGGGAGCTGGGGGAACTGGGGGGTGCCAGGACCCCTGGTCTGCCATCACGGGCTGAAAAAGGGGGGGCTGGGGTAACTGGGGGGTATTGGGGAGTTACTGGGGATTATTGGGGGGTTACTGGGGGTACAAGGGAGTTACTGGGGGTTACTGGATGACTAATGGGGGGGCTACCGGGGGGTACAGGAGGTTATTGGAGGGTTACTGGTAGTACAGGGGAATTACTGGGGGTTACTGGGGGGTTGCAGAGGGGGTTCCGGGGGTCATCGAGGGGGGTAATGGGGGCTACTGGTGGGTAATGGGGGGTACTGGAGGTTACAGGGGGTTACCGGGGGTGGTAATAGCGGTAACAGGGGATTACAGGGGGGTACCGGAGGGTTACTGGGGATTACTGGGAGTTACCGAGGCGTTACCGGAGGGTATGGGGGGGTTACCGAGGGAGGGGTTATCGGGAACCGAGCTAAGCCACAGCGGCGACCCTCCACCCTCACGGAGGGTCCGGGGAGGGGGGCCCAGGCCTCAGCCCTATCCTGGTGCACTGGGGGCGGAGCCGCCGCCGCCCGCGCTCCCGCCGCCGCCCCCCCGCATGGTCTCACGGTACCTGCGGGTGCCGGTGCGAGCCACCAGCCCCCCTTCGATCCCGATTAGTACCCGGTTGGGTCCCGCTGCGGCCGGGGCGCCGCAGCCGCCTCCCGCGCCCCGCCGTTGGCCCGGCCCCCTCCCGCCCTGCAGCCAATCACAGGGTGTCTCCCCCACAGCTACGCCAATCACCGCGCGGCTCCCAGCACTACCCAGCCAATCACCGCCTGGAGCACCGCTGGCCAATTGCCGCGCGGCATCCCACAGGAGGGGGCGGGACCTAAAGGGGAATAAAGCGACCAATCCGCGGCGCGGGGTAGAGAGGAGCCAATCAGAGAGCAGAGCGGCAGGGAGAGCCCGCCCACCGGGTGTGAGTGACGTGAGCGACGGTCAATGAGCGACGCGGACCGGGGTTGCACGTGGCGCTCCACGGTGACCCCACGTGACGCTCAGGACGGAGCCGCGGTCGCGACGCTGACCCCAAAATCGGCTTTATTTCCCTTAAAATGCAGCCGAGGACACCCCGGCATCCACCCCCGCCGCACCCCGGGGCATGGGACAGTGCGGGGTCCCCCCCAGGAACGCCTATGGGTGACGGCACAGCCACGCGTGACCCTCCCACCCCCAGTTCTGGGGGGTCCCGGGGGAGGGGTCAGAGATAGGGGAGGGGGCACCTGCAGGTGACAGGGCACCCATGGGTGATGAAGCCTCAACAGGTGACGGGGCACCCACAGGTGATGGAGCACGCAGGGGTGATAGGGCACCCACAGGAGCCTCGACAGGTGATGGGGAACCCACAGGTGATGGAGCACCCACGGATGATGGAGCCTTGACAGGTGACAGGGCACCCACAGGTGATGGAGCCTCACCAGGTGATGGGGCACCCACAGGTGACAGAGTCTCAACAGGTTCCTCCACGGAGCACCTCCAGGTAATCCTGGGTGACCATGGGTACAGGGGTGGTCCCGGTGGTCCTGGACCCTCAGGGTCAGGTCAGTGGTGCAGGGGTGGTCCTGGACCCCTGGGGTTGGGTTTGTGGGTGTAGGGTTGGTCCTGGTGGTCCCGGACCTCCGGGGTCAGGTCAGTGGTGCAGGGATAGTCCTGGTGGTTCCAGCTCAGTGGGTGCAGGGGTGGTCCTGGTGGTCCCTGACCCCTGGGTGGGGCTCAGCGGGTGCCCACAGGGGCATCGGTGGCATCGGGGGTGAAGAGCTCTCTGTAGAGGGGGGGGAAGGCAGCCGAGACCCCCCCGGGGTGGAGGCGGCGAAAGGCTTGGAGCTGTTCCACGTGTTGCGAGCACAGAGCCCGCAACTGTCCCGGGGGAGGCAGCTGGGGAGGCACGGCCGTCACACGCCTGGCACACATCTGCCTGGCATGCAGGTGACATGCCCTGCACGTGCCTGGCACACACTTCCACGTTCCCCCTACACCCTCCCTCATCCCCCCAGCACCTCCCTGGCCCCCCCCATGCCACTCCCTGACCCCCCCACCCCCAGCAGCCCTCCAACTCCTTCCGTGACCCCTCTACTCTCTCAGCCCCACATCCCACTCCCTCCATGCCCGCTGTGCCCCCTTGCTTCCCTTACACCACCCCGGCTCCCTCTGCCCTCCCAGGCCCCCCTGTGCCCCCTTCGACTTCCCTCTCCCCGCTGTGCTCCCTCAGCCCCTCCCATGCCCCCACCCTGGCCAGGAGCCCCTCGCGGCGGGTCCGATGCAGCAGGAGCCGAAAGGCCGCGTCGAGGTGTCGCTGGAGCCGGGCCACCCGCGGGCGGTCCTGCAGCCACGGCCGGCCTGGGGACAGCGACAGGGACACTGGGGACAGGGCAGGGACAGCAGGGACAGGGCAGGGACAGTGGGGACAGGGCAGGGCGGGGGACAGTGACAGTGACAGGGGGAACAGGGCAGGGACAGTGGGGGACACGGGGAGGGGACACGGGAGGGACAGTGAGGAAGGGGGTGGGAACACGGGGAGGTGACACAGGGAGAGGACATGGGAGGGGATATGGGGATGTGACACAGGGAGGTGACACGGGCAGCCCCTCACTGGCATTGACGAGCACGAGGGCGCTGAAAAGGGCCACCTCACTCTCTGAGAAGTGCAGGGCACAGAGGCTCTGGGCGAAGTCGAAGATGGACCCGATGAGCTCGTGGCACCCTGTGGACAGCCCTTGTCACCTGGTCTCCCCAGGTGTGCCCTTCCACGTCCCCTGCCCACATCCTCAGCCCTACCTAGGGAGCGGAAGAGCTCCGCACCGGCGAACTTGCCCTCGAAGAGCACGGTGCGGTTGTCGGAGTTGAATGCTCGGCACATGCGGACCAGCACCACCTCCATGGCACCTGCCACCCCCCCATGACAACGACATGGACAGTAGCACGGGGTGTGCGGGCACCTGCTGTGCCACTCGCAGGGGCGCCATGGGAACGTGGGACTGTCAACCCTCCCCAGGGAGGCTGGAGTGTCCCCGTGGGACTGTCACCTCCCCAGTGAGGATGGAGTGTCCCGGTGGGACTGTTACCTCCCTGTGGGACTCTTGGGACTGTCGCCTCCCCGTGGGACCAGAGAATCCCACCACCTGGGGACAGTGGAGCTTGGGAAAGGGGGAGAGCAGGGACTGTGGGGCAGGGGACAGCAAGGACAGGGTGTTCCTGGGGTTAGGCATAAGGAGATGGAGTAGCCCTGGGGCTGGGGGCACTGTGCCGAGGGGACAGGGTTGGGGACAGGGTGTCTGGGACTGGGGACAACGTGCCGAGGTGTCCCTGGGGTTGGTGGCCCCATACCCGCCTTGAGCAGCACGATCTGGTCGTTCTGGCTGAGCTCAAGGAAGCCCTGCAGGCGTTTGGCGAACTCCACCACGTCCTGGATGGCCTCGGTGACACGGCTGGCACAGCGCTGCCACATCTCCGCTGAGGGCTGTGGGACCCGCTGTTACCCTGTGCCCCCTGAGACACCCCTGGGCCTCCTGGAACACCCTTCAGCCCCTCGGGGCACCCCCAGGAGACCCCTGAACCTCCCTGAGCTTCGTGAAACACCCCTGAACCCCCCGGAGACACCCCTGGGCCCTCTGGGGACACCCTCGAACTTCTGGGGACACCCCTGAACACCCCGGGGACACCCCCGGGCCTCACCTTGCTCTGGTAGGCGCAGATCTCCTCCCGAGTGAAGGTGTCCCAGCACCGCCGCTGCAGCTCCTCGGGCCGGGGCTGGCACGTGTCACAGTGTGACTTGAGAACACTCTGCGTCAGGTGCTCTGGGGGGGACACTGGGCTTGGGGACAGTGCCAGGGGACACAGGGTTTGGGGACAGCACCGGGGCCGGGGCAGGTGGCCCTCGACAGACAAGGTGCCACTGCCACCCGCACCCACGGGTGACAGAGCCAGGTGCCACCATCATGGAGCACCTATGGGTGACAGAGCCAGCTGCCACCCCCACGGTGGCCACCCGGGTGCCACCCGCAGGCCCCAGGGGTGCCACCCACAGGCCTAAGGGATGACACCCTCAGGCCCCAGGGGTGACAGTGCCATCCCCGCACTCACCGATCTCCACCACGGATACCGTGGGGGACTCCGGGACGCTGCCGACCCCGGGGTGGGGAAACCACTCAGGGGCCCCCCTGTCCCCATCCCCTTCCTGTGCCCGCTTTGTCCCCTCCTCCACAGGAGGGGACCCCCGGGGACAGCCCGCGGGGACAGGGGGGGACAGTGGGTGACCTGGGGGGGGCAGCGGAGCCCCCTGGGCTGCCCGTTCCCGCTGCTCCAGCTGCTGCTGCGCCTCGGCGTGGAGCCGCTCCCGCTGCTTCTTGGACATGCGGCCGAACTTGACGGCTGCGAGGACAAGGGGGACACCGCGGGTGGCACCGGGGAACACTCGTGTCGCACACGGGTGACATACACGGAGGGCGGACAAGGGACTTTCTACTCCGAGCCGCTCCCTCGGGGCTCACCCCGGGCCGCCCCCCCCCCCGCCGGACACCGCGGGGTGGGGACAGGGCGGGGACAGGTGTCCTCAGGGCAGGGGACAAGTGTCCGCAGAGCAGGGAGGGGTGTCCCCAGAGATGTCGGCAGTGCAAGAAGAGATGTCCCCGCGGTGTCCCCGGCTGTGTCCCGGCTGTCACGCACCGTCGCGGGACATTCCGAGGCGGAGGCACTTCTGGAGGCGGCAGTGCTGGCAGCGGTTGCGGGTGGCGCGGTCGATGGGACAGTTCTGCTGGCGGCTGCACGCGTAGCTCGGGCTGCTCTTCTGACTGCGCCGGAAGAACCCCTGCGAGGGGGAAAAAGCACCCCATGTCATCCTACAGCATCCCCATGGCATCTTTTTGTCACGCCATGCCATCCGATGGCACCCCTGTGTCATCCCATGTCACCCTCTTTCACCCCCACGGCACCCCCTGGCATCCCCATGGCATCCCATGTCTCCCCATATACCCCACATCATCCCATGTCCCCCCCACGTCCTCCCGTGTCCCCCATGTCCCCTTCCAGCCTCTCAGCATCCCATGTCCCCCCTGGCCCCCCATGTCCATCCCTGCCCCTCCATGTCCCCTCTGTCACCTCATGTCCCCCCACAATGTTCCCCATGTCCCCCCAACCCCACCACATCACCCTGATGGCCCCCCCTTGTCATCTCATG
>JAYRBT010000070.1:2917678-2929595 GCA_036023395.1 Myiotriccus ornatus
GGATGGGGGGGGACATGGAAGGGTTAAGGCAGCACCCAGAGGTGGGAGGAAACACCCCAGGATGGGGTGGGACCACTCTGGGGGGTCAAGGCAGCACCCAGGGGTGGGTGAGGGCTGCACCCCATGGTGAGGGTGCATCACCCCGGGGGGGGCTCAGCACCCCAAAATGGGGGTCAGCACCCAGGGGGGTGATGGGGGCAACACCTTGAAGTGTTAAGGCAGGACCCAGGAGGGGTGGGTTGAGGCAGCACCCAGGGGTGTGAGGGGGTGTCAGCACCCCTTGGGGGAGGGTTCAGCACCCCAGGGGAGGGCTCAGCACTCCCAGGTGCCCCCTCATTTGCGGCCCTTCTGCTTCATATGCAGCACGAAGTAATCATTGCAGGCGATGGTGAGCCCGGCCACCAGCGAGAAGAAACCCTGGAAGCCCACCCGGCCGTCCCGGCTCTGCTCCACGTCCCTCAGGATCTTCTCCAGGGCCATGGGGTCCCGCTGGTTCTGGGGGGGAAAACGGGGTCAGCAGCAACCCAGGTTTGTGGGCAGCACCCATCCAGGGGGGTCAGAACCCACCTGAGGGGGTACGAGGGGCAGGGGGGTCATTGGGGACCCCACACACCCAACCCAGCTCTGCTCCACATCCCAAAGGATCTTCTCCAGGGCCATGGGGTCCCGCTGGTTCAGGAGTGGCATAGGGTCAGCACCCACTCAGGGGGGTGTCACGGGGTGCCCATGGTGTGTGTGTGAATTGGGATCTTTCAAGATCTTCTCCAGGGAAGATCCTCTCCAGGAATTGGGAACTGGATCTTCTCCAGGGGGTCTCACTGGTTCTAGGGGGGGGCACTGGGTCAGCACTCACCCAGGGGGGGCTCACCCACGAGTGGCACAGGGAGTCAGTGGGGGGCCCATCCTGGCAGGGGTTGATCCTGGGGTGCTTTAGGGGCTGATCCCGGGCTGAAATAGGACTCAATCCCAGGTTTATGGGATCTGATCCCACGGTGCTCCAGGCTTTGATCCCTGGGAGCACAGGGGTGCTATGGGATCTGATCCCAGGGTGCTCTAGGATTTGATCCTGGAGTACTGTGGGACCAAGCCATGGTGTTCTCTGGGATCTGATCCTGGGGTGCCTAATTCCAGGGTTCAGTGGGATCTGATCCCAGGGTGCTCTGGGATTCCATCCTGGAATCAGTGGGGTTTGATTCCAAGGTTCTGAGGGATCCCATCCCAGGGTTCTGTGGAATTCAGTCCCTGAGTTCGATGGGATCCAATCCCAGGACCCTATGGGATCCAATCGCAGGGCTCTATGCCATCCACTCCCGGGGTTGTACAGGATCCAGTCCCAGGGTTCTATGGAATCTAATCCCAGAGTTCTGTGGGATCCAATCCCAGGGTTCTGTGGGATCCCATCCCAAGGTTCTATGGCAGCTGACCCCAGAGATCTATGGGACCCCCACAGGTTTCCATAAGGCCCCCCCAGGTACTCTGGTGTTCCCCCCATCCTGGATCCTTCCCCACCTCCAGGAATCCTGGGAATTCCTTCTCCATGAGGGCCCTCAGGTCCTCCTTGGCCAGGTGGTCCTTGTCCCCCGCGTACTTGTGGAAGGTGAACATGAGGGTCTCCATGGCGTGTTCCATCTGGGACGGCATCCTGGGGGCTAGGGGAACACGGGGGGGGACACACAGCTCAGCAGGGCACCCCAAAATACCCCCCGGGCACCCCAAAATCCCACCAGGGCACCCCAAAACCCTGCCCTGGGTACCTCAAACTTCCCCTCTTGCTGAGCCCGGCCCTGCTCATCACACGGATGGGACAGACTGGGAGGGGCACGGGGGGGACACAGCTCAGCCAGGCACCGCAAAACCCCCTCCTGGGCACCCCAACCTGCCCCGCCGAGCCTGGCGCCGCTCATCATACGGATGAGCGGTTTTCCAGCCGCCGGGAATGGCTCGGGGATGACTCAGCTCCGGCCACAAAAAGGGGGGGGCGGGAGGGAGGAGATGGTGGGAACACACGTCCTGAGGGTGTGTCCCGTGTCCCCCTTCACCCCCCGCCCCGAGGCACCCTGGGGACCCCCGATGAGTCACGGGGAGAGGTCGGAGCCCCTCCCTTGGGTGGGGTTTGCCCATCACTGGGGGCGCTTTTCTCCTCCTCAAAAAAAGGGTGACACCCCCCCAAAAAGGGTGACCACTCCCCAAAAGGGTAACACCCCCCCCCAAAGGGTGACAATTTCCCCCCCTAAAGAGAGGGAACACGGCGGGGGGGCGGGGCAAGAGGGGGGACAGAGGGGTGGGGACACGGGGGGGACACAGCGAGGGGAGACACGGGGCCACACCCAGCGCGGCCCCCGAAACAGGAAGAGGCCCCGCCCGCGGATTCGCCTCCAAAAATGAGAGGCAGGACTGAGCCCCCCCAAGTCGGGGACAGGGATGGGACCCTCCAAATCGGGGGGCAGGACTGAGACACCCCAAATCGGAGGGCAGGACTGAGACCCCCCAAATCGGGGGCAAGGATGGGACCCCCCCCCAAATTGGGGGCCAGGACTGAGCCCCACAGGGGCTGCAGAGATGGGGTCCCCCCAAAATGAGGTGCAGGGACTGATCCTCCCAAAGTGGGGTGCAGGATTGAGCCCCCCTATAAAGGAGATGCAGGGCTGAGGTCCCCTCTAAATGAGGTGCAGGATTGAGCCTCCCCCCCAAAGCGGGGTGCAGAGATGGAGCCCCCTCTGAATGAGGGGTGTAAGATTGGCCTCCCCCAAAGTGGGGTGCAGGGATTGAGACCCCTCAAAATGAGGTGCGGGACTGAGCCCCGCCAAAGAGGGTGCAGGGATGGGGTCCCCCCAAAATGAGGTGCAGGATTGAAGCCCCCAAACCAGGATGCAGGGCTAGAGTCCCCAAACCGGGGTTCAGGGATGGGACTCCGCCAAAATGAGGTGCAGGATTGAGCCCCCCCAAACCAGGATGCACTGATGGGGTCCCCTCAAAGAGGGGCACAGGGTGGGGTCCCCCCGCACTCACCGTGCCCGTGGCAGGTCTGGAGCGGAGCGGAGCGGAGCGGGCAGTGCCGGGGCGCGGCCCGGCCCGGGATAGGCACGGCGGGGGCGGGACGGACCCGCGGGGGGGCCGCGGGGGGGGCACTGGGCGGTCACGGTGACTCACCGGGGGCCGCCCGGCCACGCTCCGCCCTGACCCTTCCCCCCTCCGGACCCCCCCGGGGATCCCCAGGGAACCCCTCAGTCCTGCCCCGGGTCCCCCCACCCGGGGACACCCCCGAGAACCCCCCCAAGTCCTGCCGCGGCTCCCTTCCCCTCCCCGGGACGCGCCGAAGTGCTGCCCCGGGTCCTCCCCCCCGGGGTAGCCCCCCGGACACCGGGGACCCCCCGGGACCCCTCCAGGTCCTGTCCCGGTCCTCCCCTCTCGGTTCCCCCCACAGGCAACCCCCTCAGTCCTGCCCCGGGTCCCTCCACCCGGGGACACCCCCAGGGAACCCCCCCCCCAGGGAACCCTCCCCGTCCTCCCCCGGGGCCCCTCCAGAGTCCCCCTCAATGTGTCCCTCCCGAACACCAGCTACCCCCCGGGACGGCCCCTTTCCTACTCCAGGACCCCCCCAGATCGCGCCCGTCCGTCTTTTGGATCCCCCCAGGCCACCAGAGCCGCCCCCCCCCGTACTCCCCCAGCACCGGGGACCACCCTCTGTGTCCGTGTGTCCGCCCCCAACCCCTCCCGGGACACCGGGGGACACCCCCCCAAATGGAGCTGTGCCCCCCCCCCAGGCGCCTGCCCGACGCGTGCCGCGTTAATTACAACTAATTGGGCAGCGCCCCACGCGTGGCACCGCACCCGGGGCAGGGGAGGGACACGGGGGGGGTCACGGGGTGGGGCGGGGGGACACACCCGGCTCATCTTCATCCCCCCCCTTACCCCCGGCCCCACCCGGGAACGGGCAAAGGTGAAAGGAAAAGGGGGGGGGCGGGGGTGTCCCACCCACGGGTAGGGACGCGACACGCCCCGTGACGGGGGGGTAAGGGGGCAAGAGCACCCCGCACTTGTCCCCAAGGTTCCCCCTCTTGTCCCCAGGGTCACCACAAGGACCCCCCCCACTCCTTCCAGTAGAGCCCTCTCCCCCCCTTGTCCCCAAATGCCCCCCTTGTCCCCAGGGTGCCTCTAAGGATGCCCCTCCTTCCAGAAGGCCCCTCCACCTTGTCCCACGGGTCCCCCCAAGGACCCCCTCCCTTTATTCCCAGAGTCCCCCAAAGGACCCCCCACCAAAAAGAAGCCCCTCCTTGTTCTCCTTGTCCCCAGAGCCCTCGCCATGTCTCCACGCCCCACCTTGTCCCCAAAGCCCCCCTTTGTCCCCTCTTGTCCTCAAAGCCCCCCCCTTGTGGCCCTGCCCCCTCCCCGTCCCCAAGACCCCCCACCCGCAGCCCCCCCTCAACCAACCCCACGCTAAACATCTCCCCTTTCCCCAGGACCCCTCCCAACCCCCTCCACCTCAATACCCCCCTCAGTCCCCAAGGAACCCCAAAACCGCTGAAACTCCCCCAGCCCCCGCCCCTCTGCCCTCACTCAAGATGGCGGCGCCCCCGGGCCCCGCAACGGGCGCGAAGTCGTCCGGCGGGCCCCGCCTGCCCTTCTCCAAGATGGCGTCCGCGCCGCCATCACGTGTGCCAAGGGAGTGGCCGCCTTGCCCGCTTGCCTTTACCCAACATGGCGGCCTCTCCCCCATGTTAATCAACAGCAATGAAGCCGCCGCCGCGTAGCCCGGATGTGCCCTCCCATTTGACCTCACCCAAGATGGCGCCGCTTTCCTGTTGTTTTCCACGGGGGTGAAGCCGCGGCCCGGCCGTGGGCGTGGCTTCGTCGCCGGATGAGGCGTCACGGCGGAGCCGCCCGCGAGCGGGGAGCGGAGCGGGCCGGGGCCAAGATGGCGGCGCCGGGGCTGGGCCGGCCCTGAGGGGCCGGAGGGGCCCCCGGGCATGGCGGGCTCGACCGAGCCGTAGGGGGGGCCCCGCCGCTCCCCCCGCGCCGCTCCGCGGGCCGCTGAGGCCGCCGGAGCCTCCCCGGGGCTTCCGCGGAGCCTTCCCGGGGCTCAACCGGGCGCTCCCCGGGGCCTTTCTGGGGAAGAATCGAGCCCTCACCGGGGCCGTTTGGGGGAGAACCGGGGCCTTCGCGGGTTCGTTTGGGGGAGAACCGGGTTTTTTTGGGTGAAACGGACCCTCCCTGAGACCTTTTTGGGGGAGAACCGGGGCCTTTCGGGGTGAAACGGACCCTCCCCGGGTCCTTTCGGAGTCTTACCGGGGCCTCCCCGGGGCCTTTCGGGGGAGAGCCGGGGCCTCCCCGCGGCCGTTTGGAGCCTCCTCGAGGCCTTTTGGGGTCTCACCGGCGCCTCCGAGGGTGAAACGGACCCTCCCCGGGGCCTTTTGGAGGAGAACCGGGGCCTCCCGTGGCTTTAACGGGGAGGGAGGACCCCCCTGACCTCTCCCCGCCCACCCCACTTTGATACTTTCTCGCTGTAATTTTGGGTTGGTTTCAGCCGAAAGCGAGGCAGAGCCGGAGCTTTTTTTTTTTTTTGAGTTGGTTGTTGGTTTGTTGTTTTTTTTGGTTTTTTTTTAATTTTCTTTTTTAACAGGAGTGGCTCCCGCTCCCAGTCCGGTTTTCCCAGGATTTCAGCTCCTCCCGAGGGCAAAAAACCAGGATTAACAGCGCGGGAGGAGGAATGGGATGAAATTTAAAGGATTTCTTCTCTCAAACGAGGGGTTTTTTTGCTTTTTGACTGAGGTTTTTTCACTCAAAATTGCCCGAATCTGTGTTAAATCCAGGAACAAGGGAATTAAATCCTTCGGGAATGGTGTCCCTGAAAACAGGACTGACTTAAGGGGAATCCTGGACTCGGTTTTTCCTCGATAAATTATTAATTAGGAAAGAAAAAAGGGTAGGTGGTTTTTTTGGGGGAGGGGAAGAATCAAGAGGTTTCGGGCAAGTGGAGCAGCCCAGGGACTGACTGATCCCGGCCTCTGGAATTCTGGCTTGAAAGTGGAACTTTAGGAGCCTCTGCAGGGGATTTTTGTGGAGTTTATTTAAGAAAACAAGGAGAAAAGGGGATTGAAGCTTCCTTGGATTGAAGATTCGTTGGATTCCTTCTCTGATCCGGGATCGAGGGACAGCTGGAATTGCTCTGGGGTGAGGTGGGTGCTCCTCGATTTGGGGGGTTTTCCTGCTATTTTAGGGATTTGTCCTTCCCTCTGTGGGCCTTGGGGTGTGGGGATCAATCCAGGGGAGCTTGGGATGAATGTGGAGGGGCTTCGGATGGATCCAGGGGGTTCAGAATGTTTCTAGGGGTTGGGAGGCATCTGGAGAAGCTCAGGATGGATCCAGGGGGTCGGGATGGATCTGAAGAAGCTCAGGATGGATCCAGGGAGGCTCGGGATAGATCCAGAGGGGCTCCTCATGGATTCTCCCTGTTTTAATCCTCATGTGTTTGAGCCAAATATCCCGTTTTGGGCTGATTATCCTCTGGAAAAACTTTGGGAAGCTTTGGGAATCCCAACCCAGCATGGATTTGCTGCTGGAAAAGGGAACTTGGGGGAATCCCAGGCTCCCCTTCCAGGGCTTGGATCCGGGCAGGTCTTGGGAATTCTCACCCCAGTGCAGCTTTGGGGATTTATTCAGGGATTTGTGGCATTCCAGACACCATTCCCAAACTGTGAAAGGGCTGTTGCTCCTCTTGCCATCCTGGGATTATCCACAGGAAATCGGTTTTTTTGGGGCTCCTTTGGGAATCCCTTGGAAATCAAGGCCCACAGTGGCTGGAACCGAAGTTTGGGATTCACCAGGAATTAGTTGGAGCGATGGATGGAAGTGAAACCCACTTTAAATTCACATTTCCACCTTCCCAGCTAGTTCCATGGATCCGAATTCCCCAGTTCCACCCTGGGAGAATTGTTTTTACACGTGGCTCGTTTTCTGCATGTATGTTTTGTCCTAGGATGCAGCTCCTTCTTCCTCCTCCCCTGGCATTCCCAGCCCTGGGATATCCCTGGGAATCCACTTTATTTGGGCTGGGAATGGGTTTTTTGGAATTCTTGCTGGATTTAGGAGCTTTTCAGGCCCTTCACCTCCCGGAAAATCCCCTCCAAAGAGGAAAAATGAGGGATGAATCCCGATTTTTGCATATCCCTTTGATGGGGGATTGTTCTATTTTTTCCTGGTTAATCCGTCATGTCCTGAGGTTTCCCATCCCTCAGATATGATGTCTCGAGATTCAGGGATGCAGGGAACCCCCACCTGGCAGGATTCCCAGTGGGAACTGGGAGCAAAAAGCTCCTTGAAGTCTCCCTCATGTCCATTTCTCTGGGAAAACTCACCTAAAAAAGTCCCAAACTAGGATTTGTGCCTTTTATTCCACATCCAGGCAGGAATTTTCTGGGAGTTTCATAAGGTTTTATCTGAACTGAGTGGGAAATCTCCCTGATATCCACAGGGATCCTGTCAGAGATCCAGGGAAAGCTTTGGAAGCTCCAAAAACTTGTTCTTCCCGTTCTCTTGAAATTATTGTAATGACTCTGGTGCGCTGAGGGAATTCTCTTCCCAAGGGAAGGCTCCAGAGGGGATGAGAGTTCCAAGGGATTTGGAGATCGGCTGTTCCTCAGCTTTTTTCTGGGAGATCTTCCCATTCCCTCCACTCCCGAGGGAGCAGTTCCTTTAGGAAAATCCAGGGATTTGGGGGGATATTAACACTCCAACCTCCCCTTCCTGTGGATTGGAGGCAGGAGCAAAACCAGAGGGATCCTGGGATCTCTTCCACTGCTGGAATTCCCTGCTTGGAGATCCATTTTTTTGATTTTTGGGATCAGCACTTCCATAAACCCTCTTTTTCCTGAAATTCTCCTTGTTTTTTGGCAGCGCGAGGCTGAATTCCTACTTTTTTTTTGTTGCTTCCATGGAAAGGAGAGAATCCAGTCTCATTCCAGGGTGGTTGGTGCTGAACAATCCAAGGATTTTTCCTAATTTTGCTTTGGATTTGTACAGTTCACCGCCCAAATGCGGGAAAAAAAGGAAAGATTTTGAGGAAAATTCCCTAAAAAAAGCATTCCCAGTGAACAAATCCTGGCTCCAGCTGTTTCATTCCCATTTTTTCCCTACCTGGAGGTGGCAACATGTTGTTTGTCCCAAAGATTTAATAGGAATTTTCCCCTTGGAAGGGGATTTGCAGCCTGGTCCTGCATCATCAGGAATTGGGAATAGGTGGGAGATTCCTGTTGTTATCCCGTGTTTATCTTTATTTTGGAAACTGTATCCAAGGAAAAAACCCTCCGGGGGGCTGGATTTGGGTTTCTGGAGCATCCCGGTGGATCCATTATCCATAGGGAAAGGAATTAAGGGCTTGGTTCAGGGATCATCCATTAACTTCATGTCCATAGGGAAGGGATTCTCCCAGGTGGATTCTGGGATGGTCCACTACCCCCATATCCATAGGGAAGGACTGGATTCTGGGCTGCGCCACCACTGTCCCTGCACTTCCCACCCCCAGTCCCTCACCATCACCCTCCTCCCCAAACCAGCGAACCCCCATCCCCAATCCCGGCCCCTCCATCCGTGCCCTGCTCCGTGCCCGCTCCCATCCCGCGTCCCGGTGTCCGCAGGCTCCCATGGCGGGCCGGAAGCGCGCGGGGCCGTCGGCGTGGCCGGAGGAGCGCGGGGAGCGGGAGCAGGGGCTGTACAGCCTGCACCGCATGTTCGACATCGTGGGCGCCCACCTGACGCACCGCGACGTGCGCGTGCTCTCCTTCCTCTTTGTCGACGTGCTGGACGAGGCCGAGCGCGGCCGCATCCGCAGCGGCCGCGACTTCCTGCTGGCGCTGGAGCGGCAGGGCCGCTGCGACGAGAGCAACCTGCGGCAGCTGCTGCAGCTGCTGCGCATCATCACCCGCCACGACCTGCTGCCCTACGTCACGCTCAAGAGGCGGCGTGCCGGTGAGTGGGGCTGTCGTGACGGGGCGGCTCATGTCGTGATACAGGGGGCCGGTGTCCGATAGAGGGGGTCATAGTCAGGATACGTGGGCTCAGTGCCATGATCTGCTGCCCTACGTCACGCTCAAGAGGCGGCGTGGGGGTGAGTGGGGCTATCGCGATATAGGGGGTCAGTCATGATATATGGGATCAGTGTCACGATATGAGTGGTCACTGCTACGTGTCATGTTGAAGTGGCACCACGCCAGTGAGTGGGGCTGCAGCAATACGATACCCTATACACGATATGATACCCTATACACGATATATAGGGTCAGCATCATGGTACAATACCCTGTGTCACCATATGCGGGGTCAGTGTTGCGATATGCTGGCCTATATCGCAATAGGCGGGGCCTGTCAGGGAGAGAGTGGCCTATGTCGTGATATAACTGTCACCCTTTGAGAAGTGACAGGCGGGGCACGGCCCATGTCACGATATGGAGCCCTGCGTTACGATGTGGGGCCTGGGTCACCCTTGGGTGATGTGCTGGTGAGGGCGGTGGTGGATCGTTGTCTGGAGCCTTTCCTGTGGGATTGGAATGGGTCTGTGTGTGAGACACTCCAAGTCCGGATATTGGGATATATCCCTGGATGATCAATCCTTGGATAATCAGTCCCTGCACAATCCATTCCTGGACAATCCATTCCTGGACAATCCCTCCCCAGGCTGGGCCCTCCCCTCCCCTGTCCATGGTGGGGGGTTCCCGGCCCCCCCATGGAGTTTTTCCCGCTGTATTCCTGTTGTTATTCCCAGTGTGCCCAGACCTGGTGGACAAGTACCTGGAGGAGACATCCATCCGCTACGTGACCCCTCGCGCCCCCGGGGAGACCCCGCCTGGGCTTGGGCACCCCCCCAAATCAGGTGGGTGCTGGGGGGGCATTTGGGGTCCCCCTCGGGGGGTTTCGTGGGGATTATTCCAATTTTCCATCCCTGGATTCCCTGGGAATACAGGAACGCACCTGGCACTGCTCAGATGATGTCAGAGGTTTGGAGGGTGGGGGCCATTCCTGGATCTCGGCGGGGCCTTTGGGTTTTGGGGTGTCATTTGGGGTCACCCCTCATCCCATGGGACATGGGGACCACGGGAAGTGACAGGATTTGAGCGTCCCCTGTAATGAAGGGTGAGATTTGGGGTTCCCCTCTAATGAGGGGGATGTTTCGGGTCCCCCTCTAATGGGGGGGATATTTGGAGTCCCCTGACCCTCCTTTGTGCCTCCTCAGTGCCTGCCCCCCACCCCTCGCTGTGCTGCCCCCCGGGGGGGCCCCAGCTGGGCCCGAAGCGCCCGGGCCGGGCCCGGAGCCTCCTCGGGAACCAGCGGAAAAGGAGGAAGTCGGTGACCCCGGATCCCAAGGAAAAACAGACCTGTGGTGAGGGGATTTGAGGGGAGAATGGAGTTGGGGGGTGGAATCTTGGGGTTGGGGGGTGGAATCCTGGGACTGGGGGGACCTGGAATCTGGGGTTGTGGGGGAAAACCTGGGACTGGCGATTGGATCCCAAGGAAAAACAGACCAGGGTGTGGGGAAGGGCTTGGGAATTGAGGAGGTCTCCAAGAAGAGAGGGGACCCCAAAACCCGGGGGACAAAGTGTTGCTGAAGCACTGAAAACATGTTGCACTTGGGGAAAAACAGCCTGACTTTGGTAAAAATACAGATTTCAGGGTACCATCTCCGGGGCTCACACTACCACCCTCAGGCCCCCTGATTTTTGGGGTCCCCCTTTCCCCCACAGACATCCGCCTCCGGGTGCGAGCCGAGTACTGCCAGCACGACTCTGCCCTGCAGGGCAACGTCTTCTCCAACAAGCAGGAGCCCCTGGAGCGGCAGTTCGAGCGCTTCAACCAGGCCAACACCATCCTGAAATCCCGGGATCTGGGCTCTATCATCTGCGACATCAAGTTCTCAGAGCTCACCTACCTGGACGCCTTCTGGCGGGATTACATCAATGGCTCCCTGCTGGAGGCCCTCAAGGGCGTCTTCATCACGGACTCGCTCAAACAGGCTGTGGGCCACGAGGCCATCAAGCTGCTGGTCAACGTGGACGAGGAGGATTACGAGGTGGGACGCCAGAAACTCCTGAGGAACTTGATGCTCCAAACGGCTCCCTGAGAGGAGGGGGAGGTTCCTGCCTTTTTTTTTTTTCTCTGCCTTTCCCCCCCCCCTTTTTTTCTCCTTTTTTTCCCACCTTTTCTTTCTACCCTTTTCCTGGCTTGTTTGTTTTCCCTCCATTTTTGTTTTCCCACCTTTTTTTCCTCTTCCCCTGTTTTTTTCCCCTTTTTCCCCCACCTTTTAGTTTTCCCGCCTTTTTTCCCTTTCTCCACCTTTTTCTCCCGCCTTCCCCCCCTCCATTTTCTCCCTCAGAGTTTCATTCTATGGATTTTTCCTTCTCCTCCTTTTTCTTCTTGTTCTTCTCGTTCAGGTTTTTTTTGAGTTGTTTTCCAAGAGGAGGTGAAAACCCCTCCCAGTGGGATTTGGGGGTTGGAGATGTGGGGGAGCGCTGGAATAGTCTGGAATTCCGCACTTTTTGCCCTGTCTGTTCCTTCTCCTTGTGTTTTCCATGTTTCCTCCCCCCGCCCCTGTTTTCTTTTGTATCCATTAGAAACTGCAAAAAAGAGGCAAAAATCCCCTTGGTTTGCCTGAGGGACACAGTGGGATTTGGGGGTTGGACGTGCAGGGAGCACTGGAATATTGGAATATTCCACAATTCCTCACTTTTCCTGTGTCAGCTCCTGCCTCTTCTTGCGTTTTCCATGTTTTTCCACATTTTCTTTTGTATCCATTAAAAACAAAAAAAAAAAAGGTAAAAATCCCATTGGTTCACCTGAGGGACACAGTGGAATTTGGGGGTTGAAGGCGGGGGTGGGGGGGGCGCCGCTGGCATTGTTCTAATATTCTGGAATTCCGCCCTTTTTGCCC
>JAYRBT010000070.1:2961354-2973166 GCA_036023395.1 Myiotriccus ornatus
CTGGGCTTGCAGGGCCCCCCCGCGCCCCCAGGCGCCGGGGCCGGGGCCGGGGCCGGGCCGCCCGCGGTGCTGCGGGAGGCGGTGGAGGCCGTGGTGCGGAGCTTCGCCAAGCACACGCAGGGCTACGGCCGCGGTGAGCGGGACCGGGGGGAAACAGGCGCGGGAGGGGGGTGAGATTTGCCCTTGGCCCCTTTTTCCGCTTCCTCGCCCCTTTTCCCTATTCCCGTGTCCCTTTTTCCTATTGCCATGATCCGTCTCCTTCATTCCTCGCCCCCTTTTCCTTATGTCCATGCCCCTCTTCCTTCTCTCCATGCCCGATTTCCTTCCTCCCATGCCCCTTTTCCGCCCTTCCTCGCCCCTTTTCCTTATTTCTGTGTCCTTTTTCCTGATTTCCGTGTCCGTTTTCCTTCCTTCCTCACCCCCTTTTCCTTCTCTCCATTCCCCGTTTCCTTCCACGCCCCTCTTCCGCCCCTTCCTCGCCCCTTTTCCTGAAATTGTGAGCCGGACAGGCAATTCCTTGGCTTCGTGGGGTTTTTAAGGAGCAATTCCTTCCCTTCATCCTGACTCCAGGACGCAAGGAATGCTCCTTTGGATTTAAAAACAAAACACAAAATAAAGGGAAGAGGCGACCAAAAGGGGGTCAGGCAGGGATTTTCCTGCTGCTGGGATGGAAAGAATCCGTCATCCCGCCCCCAAGGAGCCGCCTGGGGACGATTTTGGGCTCCGGCAGCGGCTCCGCTTGCGCTTCCAAAGGGTGAGGCCTTGGCAGGCGGTGGGATCAGCGGCTCCAGAGCCATGTGGAAGCACTTATTCCGTGGGATTTCACGTGGATCTGTGCCGGCAGGATCCGGGCTTGCGCTCCAAGAGGGACAAACGGGGTGGATTGATGGTCGGGAGCAGCGAATCCGAAGGGTGAGGCCGACGGGAGCCCCCCCCTCTGGATCATAAATCCATGGATCTCCTCCCCAGAGAGCCCTTCAGGGAGCAGGAGATGCCCCTGATTCCACATGGAACCATGGGATGAGGGAGTGGTTTGGGTCGGAAGGGGCTTTGAAGTTTGCTCCGTGGGCAGGGGCATTCCTTGAGGGAATAACATTCCGTGGGCGATCCCTGAGGGAATCCAGCGGGGCGTGTGTGGTTATCCCGCTTTCCCCTGACGGCTGGCGTGCCCGGCAGTGAACGTGGTGGAGGCCCTGCAGGAGTTCTGGCAGATGAAGGCGTCGCGGGGGGCCGACCTTCGCCACGGGGCGCTGGTGCTCTACGAGATGGTGCCGGCCGGGAGCCCCCCCTACGTGTGCTACGTCACCCTGCCCGGGGGCAGCTGCTTCGGCAGCTTCCAGGTATCCTCCCCTTCCCGGCGGTTTCCCGGGCTCTCCCCCTTTCGAGGCCCTGGAGTTTAATCCCAGAGCCCGAGCCGGGAGGGCTCGTGAGTGGGTTTTGTGGGGTTTTTTCCTGGGTGTTCTTTCCTTCCTCTCCGTTGTCCCCGTCGCTCCTGGTGCTGAGGTGGGAGGTGGGATAGCAGGGAAAAGGGCTGGGGTTGGTTGGGGCTGATCCTTCCAACTCTCCTTCCCGGGATTAGGCAGGGAGTGCAGGGCTCTGGATTCGTCCCAACTCCTCTTCTCCGGGCGCCAAAAGACTCTGGAAGTCAAATCACTGGATCACGGGGGCGTGGGATGGGTTTGGGTTGGTGGGGGGGCCTCCACGGCCTTTTCCAGGCCCTCTCCTGCCGTCTTCCCCCTCAATTCCTTGGGAGGAGAAGGCCCTTCCCTCGGAACGGGCGATTCCGCCCCCGCCCGCCATTCCCGGCGGCCCCGGGGAGCGCGTCGGGATCCCGGGAAGGCGCCGACGGTGTCCGTGTGTGCCAGTTCTGCCCCACCAAGGCCGAGGCGCGGCGCAGCGCAGCCAAGATCGCGCTGATGAACTCCGTGTTCAACGAGCACCCCTCGCGCCGCATCACCGACGACTTCATCGAGAAGAGCGTCTCCGAGGCCCTGGCGTCCTTCAACGTGAGGATGGGGCACGGGGGAAAAGGAAAACAACGGGAAAACCTCGGGAAGAGGACCTCAAAGAGGGGTTTGGGTAGCACTCCAAGTTTGAGTTCCTCTTCTCCTGCCCCCCAGAGCAGAAATGTCCAGGGTGGGATGAGGAGGATGAGGTGTGGGATCTCCCGGCCCTTCCCTGGCTGGGTTGTCACTTCCAGTGGTTTCCCTGAAACTGAAGGTTTTTCCAGGGATTTCTGTCACTGGGAGCTTCGCGCTCTCCCTTCCCTGCCCTGGTTATCCCGGAGGGAATTCTTGCTGTGTCACCTCCGTGGTCCCCCCACCCCTTCCCGGGGTGCTGTGTGAGCTTTGGAATCCCTGCAGGATAAATCCTGTTCCCGGGGGTATTTCCCAGGGATTCCTTGCTCCAGGAGAGCCACCTTGGTCCAGGTGCTGTCCCAGGTTCATCCAGGGAGAGCCGGAGTGGCCGGTGCCTCCTGGGCGAGGTTGGACCGGCTGGATAAGGATGTCACACCTCAGCCTTGAGCTGGCACCAGGCTCTCCTGAATCCCACTGGGAATTCCTGGAGCAGGGATAGCGCGGTGGGAGTGGCACTGGCGGGAATGGCAGCTCCTGCCTGGAATGTCTCCGCAGGGCAACCGGGAGGAGGCGGATAATCCCAACACCGGGATCGGGGCGTTCCGCTTCATGCTGGAGTCCAACAAGGGGAAATCCATGCTGGAGTTCCAGGTACTGTTCCCAGTTTTTCCAGGTGTTGCTCCTAACCTCTTCAGGTCTCGTTCCTAACTCAGTTAAGGCGCGGTTGGTTTGATCTTCCAGCCACGTTTTTAGTGTTTTCTGTGGAAAATGAATTTGGGGTTTCCCTGCGGTTGGATCCGAGGTGCTTCCATGTGCAGCAAAGTCCTTGGAATTGCGTTTCCCTCTTTGCTGAATCCTTGTGGATTCCTCAGATCCCGCTGGAATGTGGCTGGGGAAAAACATCGGGGCAACGGGAAGCCCAGGCTGCCGAGGGAAGGTGCTAGAACACGGATCGGGGGATTGGGAATGGGGAGTCCTCTGGGCTTTATTCCAGCCTTTCCGAGGAGACTGCTTGGAACAGAGCCAGGGAAACCAGGCTTGGAACTCCCTGTTCGCTCAGGGATGGATATTCCCAGCTCCAGCTGGCTTTGGGAAGCCTGACAGTCCCAGTTCTTAAGCAGAATGTGTGTGTCCTGGAGGGAGAAATGGCTGGAAAACCTGGAATTGTCCCCAGTGCTTCAGCTTGGAGAGGCTTATCCTGGATTGCCCGGGGCACAGGGAGCGTTGGAGGTTCCACCTCCATTGTAATCCCGATTAATCAGGGAATTTTGCCCCAGTGCCTCGCTCCTGGTTGTGAATCCAGATCCCACAGCAGATGGGAAGCTGCCCCATCTGTGGAAGTGCCCCAGGCCGGGTTGGCCAGGGTTCCGTGTCCCTCCCTCGCTCCCGATGATCCATAAGGTCCCTCCCACCCACCCCCCCCGACCCCCCAATTCCACCATCCTGGTCCCATCCCACCCCCCCTTTGCCCTCCCAGGAGCTGATGACGGTTTTCCAGCTGCTGCACTGGAACGGGAGCCTGAAGGCCATGCGGGAGCGGCAGTGCTCGCGCCAGGTGAGTCCGGAGCCGCTCCGGGACCCCCATCCCGCTGCTCCCCCCCATCCCCGAGCTCCCCCCGCCGACATCTCCGCGTCCCACTCCCGCCAGGAAGTGCTGGCTCACTATTCCCACCGCGCCCTGGACGATGACATCCGGAACCAGATGGCCCTGGACTGGGTGAACCGGGAGCAGAGCGTGCCGGGCGCCCTTTCCCGGGAGCTGGCGGCCACGGAGCGGGAGCTGGACGAGGCGCGGCTGGCCGGGAAGGAGCTGCGCTTCCACAAGGAGAAGAAGGACATCCTGCTGCTGGCGGCCGGCCAGCTGGGATCCGGGCACTCCTCCGGCTGCTGAGTGCCGGGATCCGGCCCCGGGATCCCCGTCCGGAGCTCCCGATGCCGCCCCTTTTCCCGAATCCCGGCCCGTTTGCACATTTGGGAAGAAACGGAGTGGGAAGGAAAAGAAAAAAGCTCCTGGGGGGATTTTAACTGCAGAATTCCTTTTCCACGCCAGCTTGGAGCTTTTCCCACTTCTTATCCCCCACAAACCCTTCGGGATGCCCTTATTCCCACCCTCTCACCCCCTCCTCCCTCTGCCTGAGCGCAGGATATTCCAGCAATAATCGTTGTTTCGGGATAAGGTTGGAGTAATTCCATGATCCGTAGGTATCCTGCTTTTATATCCACATCCTCACGAGCCTGCTTCGGGGGTTCTATATTTTTTTATACTTTCACAACACTATTAACGGTTGGTGTCGCTGGAAATGGGATTAAAAAAGCGTGGGGGGTGGGGGAGGCTGTTTCTTGAAATATTGGAAAAATCCAGACCTGGAACTTGGGATTTAGGAATCATGAGGAGTTAATCCAAGTCATTTGTTTCCCCTGGTTCCCCGCGTGAGGGAATTCCTGGAGCTCCTCCCCAGCACTCCCGGTGGCTTCAGTGCTCCAGCTCCCGGTGAATGGATCCAGGCGGATTTTGGGGGGGAAAAGGAAAAACAAAAAGGGAAAAAGCGCCGGTTTGGGGGCTAAAACGAACAAATCCAGGTTTCCTCAGTAGGGAAAGGCGGTCGTGCTCCTTGTTGAGGAGCGGAATGACACGGATCCGGCGGGAGAAATCCCGGTGTGGATTTTATACAATAAAACCAGCGATTTTTTTTTTTCCTATGGGGTAACTTTGGTGTTTTTGCTCATTCTCTGAGGGACCGAGTCGCGCCCAACCTCCACTTTAGGCCGCTCCTGGTGTGCGTGTGGGGGGGGTTCAAATTCCCCCCAGATGTGGCGGGTAGGGACAATCAGAGGAATGTCAGAGGTCGAAATGTTCAAAAAATGCCCCTCAGTGTGACGAAACCTGCCACAGAAGAGACGCCGAGTGGCACTTCTGCTCCACAAAAGAGCGGCCGGGTGGAATTTTAGCGTGGGCCCGTGTCGCGATGAGGAGGACGGGTTTTCTCGCGGGGAGGCAACTTTGAGCGCTGCGACGGACAAAACAGCCGAAGAAAGCGTTATTTCGGGCGGCGTGGCTGGCGAGTGATTCCCCACGCTCCCGCCACGGGGAATGAAGGGAATATTTAATCCAAAGGGCGCTTCGGGTGCGATTTCCTTGTTTCGGACACTTCCACCACAGGCCCTTCCCAACATGGCGGCGCTTCCCGCCACTCCCCCTCAGTGACCTTCCCAACATGGCGGCGCTTCCCGCCACTCCCCCTCAGTGACCTTCTCAACATGGCGACACTCCCCACCCCTCGCCCTTCCCAAGATGGCGCCGCCCCGTTTCCGTCTCCCGCCCTCCCGCCCATGGCGGCGCTTCCGGAGTCAACATGGCGGACGTGCTGGACCTCCATGAGGCGGGCGGGGAGGATTTCGCTATGGACGAGGACGGGGATGGTGAGCGCGGGGCTGGGGCGGCCCCTGCGGGACCGAAGACGCCCCGGGGACCGCTCCGGCGGGGCTCCGGCCCGGGGGAGCCGCTCCCGCCGCGCCCCCGAATCCCGGGCCGGCTCCCCCAGCCCCGCCGGCCTGAGGGACGGGCCCGGTGTGGGGGGTCACTCCCATCGTGGGGAGACGGTCCTGCCTTTCCTGGGGGTGGTCCTTGCCTGTTCCAGGGGGGTCCTGTCCAGCCCGGGGGGGTCATTCCCAGCCAGGATAGATGGGGGGGTCCCTGCCCACCCGGGGGGAGTTCTGCTCCCCCTGACTCCACAGTGTCCCCCCCAATTCCCGCCCCCTTCCCCCAGAGAGCATCCACAAGCTGAAGGAGAAAGCCAAGAAGCGGAAGGGCCGCGGCTTCGGTTCAGGTGAGGCCCCCAAAAACCCTTCCCTGGCACCCTGGGGGGGATTGGGGGGGGGTTACCCCCACCCCTGGGGGGCCGGGGAGCCCCGTTATCCCATCGTGTCCCTCCTTTTCCAGAGGAAGGATCCCGAGCGCGCGTGCGGGAGGATTATGACAGCGTGGAGCAGGACGGGGACGAGCCAGGACCGCAGAGATGTGAGGGGGGACACGGGGGATGGGGGGGACATGGAGTCCGGGGCTCCAGGTCGGGGCTCAGCCCTGCTGGGATGTTCCTTTCCCCCTTTCCCAGGATTTATGGGCTCTGGGGCTCCATCTCCCCTTCCCAGCGGTGCAATTTAGGGGGGGGATGCTCTTTCTTAGGGGCAGTTCCACGTGGGAAGGAGGAGGATTTTGGGAGGGGGTTCCCGGGCGTGCTGCTGGGATGATCCTTCCTCCCCCCACAGTTGCCGGGACCGATTTTGGATCAACCCCCAAATCCCGGCCCTGGGGGCTCCACGTGCCCTCGCCAAGGGTGGGATTTCTGGGGACTGGGGTTGGGGGGATCCCCCTCTCCCAGAGCACCCCCCCAGCCCCGTGACCCCCCCCCTTTTTCCACCATCCCCCCCCAGCTGTGGAGGGCTGGATCCTGTTCGTGACGGGGGTGCACGAGGAGGCCACGGAGGAGGACGTGCACGACCGCTTCGCCGAGTTCGGGGAGATCAAGAACATCCACCTCAACCTGGACCGGCGCACGGGATACCTCAAGGTGGCCTGGGGGGGGCTCAGGGGCGCTGGGGGGTGTGTCCCCCCCCCCCAGATCGATTTGGGCTCGTGGGAGGGTTGAGTTAATCTGGGCTCGGAGGTCCTGGGGGTTCACCCCAAAACTGAGCCCGTTTTTGGGGCCACGAGGGGGGGTGGGGGGGACTCTGCACCCCGAAAGCGACCGGTTTGGGGGGGGCTCTGCAGCCCCAGAACTGAGCTGGTCCCTGCACCCCAAACCTGAGCCGGGGTGTCCAGGCTGGTTCCCGTTCCCGACCCCAACGGCGTTCCCGATCCCGCCCCAGGGCTACACGCTGGTGGAGTACGAGACCTACAAGGAGGCGCAGGCGGCCATGGAGGGGCTGAACGGGCAGGAGCTCATGGGGCAGCCGGTCAGCGTCGACTGGTGCTTCGTCAGGGGCCCCCCCAAGGGCAAGCGGAGGTGAGGGACGGGAATTCCGGGAGCTGGGAGCAGGGAGGGACCTCCGGGAGCTGTGGGGAGCGGGGGCCGTTCCCTGTGCCGAGGTGGGGAGGGACTGGGGTTAAAACAGGGATAAACGTGCCAAAAACGCTTTCTCTCCCTTTTGCCCTTCCCCTTTCCCTCATCCCCTTTTCCCTCGTGCTCTTTTCCCCTTTCCCCCCCCTCCACATTCCCTGTTTTCCAGGGGCGGGCGCCGGAGGAGCCGCAGTCCCGACCGGCGCCGCCGGTGATGGATCCAGGCTCCCACCCGGCCCCGTTCCCAGTCCAAACTGGGCGAAACTGGGCAGACTGGGGGGGTTTGAACACAGACAGGTTCGAGGGGCCAGACCGGCTCCATCCCTTGGGGACTTGGGGTTTTGGGGAATTTTATTGTTTTCGAAGGACGAACGTGAGGGGAAGCAGCAGCTCCTCGGGGCTGGGGGTGTTCCCCCTCGGGGCTGGGGGGATCCCTCCCATCCCAGCACACCCCAGGAGTTTTTTCCCTACCCCAGGCAGACGTTCCCTCGGTCTCCCGTGGGGTTTATCCCACCGGGGATACCCTTATTTTCTGTTAAATAACAGTTTTTGTGTAAATTGGGCTTCTTGTTCTTTGTCCTTCATTAAACCACCCCCCCCAGGCCCTCCCCTGCCCCTTTCCCTAAAATCCCTCCCCATTCCATCTGCTGGATCCCTGGGGGATCACTCCCAGCCCGGTAGGAGAATGACCTGGACCTTGGGAAAGCCTTTTTTTTTTTCCTCCCCTTTAAACTGGCATTGGGAAGCCACAGCTTTCGGGGGGGCAACCCAGCAGGCTCCCCCTGTCCAGCTGGGCCTAGGGGGGTCCCCCAGGGACCCCGAACCCCCCAGATGTGCCCCCAGATGTTCCCCCCACGCACGCTCGGAGCCGCTGAGCTGCACGGGGGCCTTTATTGAAGGACACCAACAGCCCCCTCCACCCCCCAAAACCGGGGACCCCCACCCTGGGAAGGGGAGGAGGGGGTGGGCTGTGTGCAGACCCCCAGCCGTGGGTTTAAGGGGCAAAGCTGCTGCGAGGGTGAGGAGGGAGCAGGAGGAAGATGCAGGGAAACAACCCGCCCACTCCCGAGGGAACCGGGGGGGGCCGTGCAGAGTTTGTGCCGACAGCGACGGAGGGGCCACGAGCCCTGGGTGGGCTCAGAGCGAAGAGGGGCCCGGGGGGGTGCTGGGTGGGGGGTCCCCGGGGGTCCCTACGAGCCGGGCTCGGGGCCCAGGGCGCTGCGGAAGGCGACGAGCTCCGGCTGCATGGAATGCCGGCGGCGCAGCAGCGCGCGGGGGGGCCCGGCGGGCAGCGGGGGCAGCAGCCCAGCCCTGCCCGGCCCGGGGGGCTCCAGGGACAGCGTTCCCGACCCGCGGCGCTCCAACAGCCCGCCCGGGCGCCGCAGCGGCCCGGGGAGAGCCGCCTCGGGGTCCGGGGGGTCCCGGCACGGGGGTTTGCCCCGCAGCGGGTCAGGGGCCGGGGCCCGGCGTGCCGGAGGGGGCACGGGGGGCACCCGCTCGGCCCAGGGCAGCCCCGAGGCCTCGCGCCCCTCCACGCTGTGCCGGCGCGGCCGCAGCCCCAGCCCCGCCGGCCGCTCCGGCGGGGCCCACGGGCCTTCCAGGGCTCCTCGTGGCCCCTCCGGGTTACCCCACGAGCCTTCCGCAGGGCCCCGCATCCCCTCCGAGGACCCCCACGTCCCGTCCAGGCTCCCCCGCGCCGTCCCCTCCGCCGCCGGCGCCGCCAGCCCCCACGGCTCCGAGTTGAGCCTCTTCAGCTGCCGCTTGGGCCCGGCCCGCGGCGGTTCCGGAGCGGCGGCCGGAGCGGCCGGCGGGAACTGGAACACATCCCGCTCCTCGTCCCTCCCGCTGGCGCCCGGCGACGCCGCCGCCCGCACCTGCACCTGCGAGGGGGATGCGCAGAGCGCGGGCGACGGCGGCGAGTTCAGGTACTGGCGGGTGGTCTTGGTGCCGCGGGGCGACGTGGCCGAGGTGATGATGATGACGTCGCGGCCGCGCTCCCGGCACGCGTCCAGCAGCACCTGCAGCGTCTCCCGGTCCCCGCGCTCCAGGGCGTAGACCAGCGCCGAGCCGCCGGTGTAGTCCCGGGCGCTGGGGTCGGCGCCGTGGGCCAGCAGGACGGCGGCCACGGCCGGGCCGGCGCGCTCGGCACAGGCGTGCATCAGCGCCGTCCTGCCGGCCTTGTCGGGAATGTTGGGGTCGGCGCCGTTTTCCAGAAGGTACCGCACCATGCGCGGCTGCTCGGGCGGGTCGGCGTAGCCGGCGCGGCACGCGGCCATCAGCGGCGTCGTGCCCGCGGCGTTGCCCTCGTTGATGTAGGCCCCCCCCTCCAGCAGCAGCCGGGTCAGGCGGAATTTGCCCTGGGACACGGCGCGCAGCAGCGCCGAGCCCTCCGCCGGGATCATGGCGAGCCCCGGCGGCGGCGCGGCCCCGGGGGGGCGGCGGACGGGGCTGGGCATGGCCGGGCTCAGCGGCCGGGGCGCGGGGACGGGGGTGGCACCCGCTCACTGCAAGGGGAGGTGGGGCGGGGTGAGACCCCCTGAGCCCCCCCGGGAAGCGCACGGGGTGAGACCCGCCCCCTCCCGAAGCACCTGCGATGAGCACAGGGTGACCCCCCCCCAAATCCCCCGGGATGGGCACAGGGTGAGACCCCCCCTCCCTGAACCCCTTGGGGTGGGCACATGGTGAGATCCCAGAGCCCCCTGGGATGGGCACACGGTGAGACCCCCCTCCATGAACCCCTTGGGGTGGGCACATGGTGAGATCCCGGAGCCCCCTGGGATGGGCACATGGTGAGACCCCGGAGCCCCCCCTCCCTGCCTCAGTTTCCCCAGCAAGGGAGGGTTCCCGTGGTGCTGAGCCCCCTCCCACGTCCCCCCTGCCTGTACCCCAAGCCCTTGCCTGCACCCCCAAACCCCCCATGGCACCAGCTCCTCTCACTCCCCATATCCCTTCCTCCACCCCTCTCCGTTCTCCTCATCCTCCTGCCTGTGCCCGCCCTGCATCCCCTGCCCGTACCCCCCTCCCGCCCGCACCCCCATCCGTGCCGGTCCCTCGATCCCTGCCCGCGCGGTTCCCATGGCGACGGCCGCTCATCCCGCTCCTCCGGTCGGGAAATTGGGGGAGAATCCACCGCCCTCCCAGTCCCCCCAGCAAGACACCCCCGAGCCCGGACCTGGGCTCTGCCCCGTGCGCCCCGGGCAGGGGGGACACCCCACAGCGGGGACCCCCCGCCCATCCAGCCCTTCTGCCCCCTCCATCCCCTCGTTACCGTGGCAACAGGAGCGTGGGGTCCCTCGGCTCCGGGTCGCGGTCCCCGCAGCCCTGGGGATGGGAGTGTCGGGGACAGCGGCCCGTGGCCGCCATCCCGGCCCGCCGCCGGTGCGGGGGGGGCCGGGAGGTGATGGGGAGGGTCCCCCCCTCCCGCAGCGCTATTTTTGGCAGCTGCCGGCGCGGGGGGGGCTGGAGCAGGATGAATCACCCACGGCGCAGTCAGCGCCCGGCGCCCGGCCCTGCGTGGGGGCGAGGGGGGCCTCGGGGGGCTGTGGGGCACAAGAGGCTGGCGGGGGGCCCGTGGGGCTGGGGGCCGTGGGGCAGCGGGGCTGGGGGCCATGAAGCATCGGAGATTCGGCGAGTTGGGGGGCAGCGGGGCTGGGGGCACAGCACGGCGGGGCCGGGGGTCACATCACGAGTGGGACTGGGGCCGAAGGGCAGCGGGACTGGGGGTCCCAAAACAGTGGGGCTGGGGGGCAGAGCACGGTGGAACTGGGGCCGGGGGGGGTCTGGGGACCAGCGAGGTCCCAGTACCGGGGGGGCTGAGCTGTCCCAGGGCAGAGGGGCGGGGGGGGCCCAGGGGTCTCTTCGCCCCCTCCTTGTCCCGCCCCGTCCCCCCATCGGTCCCCTCCGGCCGCCCCCTCCCCATCCACCCGCCGGCCCCGCCCCTCGCCACGCCCCTCGCTCTGATCCGCCAATCAGCGCCGGGCTCGCGGCCAAGCCCCGCCTTTTCCGCGCGGGGCGGAGCCGCGGAAGTCCCGGACGCGCGTGGGGCGAGTGCGCGTGCGCGGGGTGAGAGCGGGACCGGGACCGGGACCGGGAATGGGAATGGGAATGGGGATGGGGATGGGGATACCGGGAGGGGGGACACCGGGAGGGACCGGCGGTACGGGGTGGGGGGACACCGGCACCGGGAAGGACGCCGGGGCGGGGGGGAGTCGGGACCAGGGCGGGCACCGGCACCGGGGGAGTGACCGCGGCCGGACCGAGGGGTGAAGCGAACAGGGGAGCGGGACAGGACGGGGCCGGGGAGCCGGGGCCGGGGGTGTCACTGTGCCCTCCTGTCCGCCCCCCCAGCGCCCCCCCGGGCCCAGGATGGCGGGCCGGGGCCGGGGCCGGGGGCAGATGACGTTCAACGTGGAGGCCGTGGGGATCGGCAAGGGGGACGCGCTGCCCCCGCCCACGCTGCAGCCCTCCCCCCTCTTCCCGGTGAGTCTGAGCACGGACACGCTCGTCACACCTGTGACCCCCTCCCTGCACACCGGAGAGGGGCTGAGCACGGACACGCTCGTCACACCTGTGTGTGTCCCCCCTCCCTGCACACCGGAGGGGGGCTGAGCACGGACACGCTCGTCACACCTGTGTGTGTCCCCCCTCCCTGCACACCGGAGGGGGGCTGAGCACGGA
>JAYRBT010000070.1:2987104-3017255 GCA_036023395.1 Myiotriccus ornatus
CAGAAAGTGTTTCTGGGAGGGGAAATATGTTGCTTTTTTGGGGGGGGGAAGGTGTTTTAGGGAGGGGGAATGTGGGTTTTGGGGAGGAAAGAGTGTTTTTTCGGGGGGGGGAGGCTGTTTGTGCCTCGGGGTGGGGCGGGGGCCGCTCACATGAGCCTCACATGAGCGCTGGGCCCCCCCCGCCTCAGTTCCTGTTTGGGGCCGGTTTTCCCTCCCCCTGCCACGAACATTCCAGCACTTGTTGACTTCCAGCTGCTCCCTGGTTTGCTCCCTTTTCCTCCCCGCCTCCCCTTTTTTTCGTCCTTTTCTCCCCCCCCAAGGACTCCCACCTGCAGCTCCCAGAGGGTGGAATCTGCCCCCACACACACCCTGCCTGGGAGGGGGGAGGGAGGAAGGTTTACGGCCTTAATTAGTTTAATTGGAGCTGTAAATTGGAGGGGGGGGGGGCAGGGGGACTGTGGTGTTCATACCACGTGGGGGGTGGGATTTTGGGGGTGGGCATTTAAATTTGGAGGGGGGAGGGTGTTATTTTAGGGTCTCCAGTGGGGACTGGGGGGTTCTCCCTGATTTTTGGGGGGCCCTGAGCTGCTGCAGCCCCCCCTGGCCCAGCCCATCCTGATTTTTCCTGGCTGGGAGCAGAGTGACCCTTCACCTCCTCGGCCGGGAGCTGGGAACGGCTCCGACTCCCAAGGGAATCCAAACCTGGCCAGGAATAAGGCGGGGGGGGAGCAGAGGGGGGAACTGAGGCCCCAGCGGGTTTGGGGGGGCTCCAAGTGGGCGAGGGGGGAGGGAGCGGAGCCAAGGTCATGGCCCCGTTCCTCGACACCGGCACCTTTCACCCACATCCCAAAAAAAGAGCGGGAGCCGCAGGGGCTCCTGCAGAGGCCCCCAAAAAGGCAGGAATGACAGGAATAGTCTCCCACCCCTGTGCCTGTTGCCCTTCCCTGTGCCTGTTTACCTCCCTGTCCCTGTTTCCCTCCTTGTCCCTGTTTCTTTTCCCTGCTCTCTTTTCCCTCCCTGTCCCTGTTTTCCTCCCCGTGCCTCAGTTTCCCCTCACCAGCACTGCTTTTCTGCTCAAGTTTTCCCCCCTGGAAAAACCAGGAGACCCCCCAGGGCTGCTCCCAGGAAAACCAGGAATCAGGAGAAGATGGTCAATGCCACCCCCCAGCTCTCTGTTGCCCCCTCCCCAGGAAGGACACGAGACAGCACCTCAGTTTCACTCGTTTATTACAAATTTTGCCCCCCAGGGGCCACGAAAAGGTACAAAATCTGCATTTTTTTGTGCTTCCCCCCCCCCCCTTCCCTCCCCCAAAAAACACTATTTACAAAACCGAAGAGTAGAAAAGGCGTCGGTCGCGACAGGGGGTGCGTCGCGACAGGACGGAGCTGTGGGGTCACAGTGTCCCCCTCCCAGAGCAGCGCCCGGAGTCGGGGAATTCGGATGGAATTGGTTAAAACCCGGGAGTTTCCCGCCCGCCACTGCGCGAGGACGAGGACGGGCAGCATGTCGCGACGGCCGAGCTTTCCCAGCCCTTTTCCAGCCGGATCCGCCTCCTCTCTCCTGCCTCTCCCAGTCCACCAAGGTTCTCTGCCGGCTCGCAGCGCCCCGGGGTTTTTACTTCTGGCAGGTTCCAGCGCCACTGGAGCGGCGGTTCCTTTGCTCGGGAAGGCGGCCGTTCCTCGGGAATGTGGCAGTTCCTTGGGAGCCGCGGGTGGGCGGCACACGGAGCCAAGTCCGGGATCAGCGGGAGCGACCCCGCCGGCCGCGGCGCTCACTGGACGTTGTTGTTGTTGTTGGCCACGCAAGGATCCACCTGGGCGACGGAGCAGGGAGCGGGTGAGGGAGCTGGGCCGGCGCTCCCGGATCCGCCCGGCCCATCCTGTGCAGGCGCCGCGCTCACCTCCGTGTAGGTGGGTGGGGGCATGAACTTGAACTCCGGCGCGTACATGAAGATGGGGCTGTCGAATCCGTCGGGATCATCCAGGAGGGGCGTGGTGGGGCTCTCCAGCCGGTGATCCTCGGGAACGATGTCCAGATAGCAAGGGGGTGCTGTGGGAAGGCAGGGGGATATCCGTGAGCTCACCTGCGCACCCTCCTCTCCGCGCCCCTCAGGGTTTATCCCCACGCTGGGATCCCACCCCGTGGCTCCCACCCCACTCACCCTCTGGAGCATCCGGGAGGTTCAGGTCGACCCAGCTCATCTCGGAACTGGTCTGACTGGCCATGCTGGAGCTGCGGCTCCCGATGCCCGAGCGGCTCCCAATGACCAGCGGCAGCTCCAGGATGATTTTCTTGGAGCCCGGGACGCTGACGTAGATCTGCAGGAGGGAGAGCCGGGATTTAGGGATGCTGGGACGGGATCGAGATCCCCATGAGGAGGAAGAGGATGAAGATGAGGAGGGGGGGAGAGGATCCCCCACTCACCTGCAGGAAATACTCCACGCGCAGGATGTTGCAGCCCAGGATGGAGGGTTTGAGCTTCCGCACGCGGATGGTTTTGCCGCGCCAGGACTCGGAGGTGCCCGAGATGATGTGGTTGCCACGGACACAGGAGAGTTTCTGGCAGAAGACCTTGGTCTGGCCGTTGGCCAGGTACGTGTGCTTGGCCACGATGGCCGCCTTGGGCACCACGATGCGCGAGCATGTGTTCTCGAAGTCGGCGTTGATGCAGATCTCGTCACCTGCCGAGGAAAGGACCCAGCGTTAGGGATGTCGGGGGTTTCCCCTGCTGGTCCCACGCACACCTCCCTCCCCCCATTCCCTGCTCCCAGCGATCCTCACCTTCACAGAAGCCCTTCCTGTCGATCTGGGCGCTGACGGACACGCGTCCGTCGGGGATGAACATGCACGACACCTTCTTCTCCTTCTTGGCTGCCACCGGGGACTGTGGAGAGGGGGAACGGTCACACGCTGGCCCCATCCTGCCCTTCCCACCCCTTCCTTCCTTCCCCTTTGCTTTGCGACCAAGCCTCAAGTTCCCCTTGAGGCGCAGAATCCACCCAGCCCGGTGTCGGTTTCTGGAGTTCTCCAGAACTCCTTAATCCCCCCCTTAATCCCTGCTCAACCCAAAGCCGATTACACACGCCTCGACACCCCGGGGTCGGGCTGACCCTCCCCAGGGCTTTCCTCCCGAGGCTTTGGAGTACTCGAGGCTCACCAGCAATTCCGGGGTGTTCACATCCACGGGATCCATCACCTCGAAGCGTTTCTTGACCTGCTGGGGGGGGCAGGTAGGGCGCTCCAGGGACGCCTTCACCCAGTAATCCACGGAGCCGTACTTCCCCTTGAACGTGGTGCCCAGCGGCCTGTGGACACACAGGGGGTCACTCCAGCGCCAAAACAGGGCTTTTCCAGTTTAATTCCACCCCCAGAGGCGGGTGCTGCCTCATACTCACCCCTGGGGCAGCTCGAAGCCAAACTTGTACTCGTACTTGTTCCCAGGTCTCAGGATGACGGAGCCGTCCTCATCTGCAGCAGAGAAGGGGAAGGAAAACATCAGATGGAGCTCCAGGGTGATCCTTGGTTCCGCTTCCAGTGGTGAGGGAACCAGAGGTGTTGAGTAACACCTGCCCCGGGAACCCCGTGTCCTCTCCCTGCTGCTCCCTTCACCTCACCAACACCCCATGCCCCTAGGGCAGAACACAGTGTTCCAAACCCCTGGGGCAGAACACCGCGTTCCGCTGGCCCCACCCCACCCTCAGCTGCCCCTTATCTCCCAGCTCCAGCTGTCCCTCCCAGTTATCTTCAGGACACTCTCCCAGTCCCTCTCTCGGTACTCGGAGGAGGCTCCTAGTCCGGGGTGTGATCCCTGCGCCCCTCCCTGTGTCCTGTCACCAGCCCCTGCTTGTGGTGCCAGGACACACCACTGGAGCTCCCCAGGCTCTGATTTTGTCCCTCAGCTCCCCAACTTTGACTTGACTTGGCCAAACCCTCCAAAGTTCCCAAGTTTCGCCGGGTTGGTCATTTCTCCCAGACTTGAAGCGCAACATCAACTGCATGGTGCCAACCCCAGGTTGGGGGTACCCGTCCAGCCCCTTGCCCTCACCAGTGGGCTGCTCCTCGAGCGCCAGCACGTCCTCGAAGCGCAGGTACTCCATCTCCTGCCGGCACTGGGCCGGGCCCTTGGCCCAGGTCACCCTGGCCACCCCACACGCCAACACCTTGACGGCGCTGACGCGGGTCACCTCGGCCACCTCCACGACCACACGCCCGGCCACCTTTTCCCCGCTGCAGTAGATCTTGTCGGGCTCGCTGAAGACCACCGCGAAGCTCTTCACCTTCTTGAACATCACCATGGCTGGGGCAGCGCGGGCACGCAGAGAGCTAAGCTCGTGGGGCTTTATCGCCCTCGCAGCGAGAAACCCCGCCGGGAACCAGGCGAGTCGCAGGCACAAGGGTGGGCGGGCTGGTTGGTCGGCTGGCTGGACGCTTTGTTTTGAGGCGCTGGGAGAGGTTTTCGGAAGTTGCTCCGCGCCGCTGCCGCCCTCGCCGCCCGTTCCCTCAGCGCTCTGCGCTCGCCCTCAGCGGCCGCCGCCTTTTATAGGCTCGGGGGCCCCGCCCACCGCCCTGCCCGCGCCTGTTGCTGCCGGGGCGCCACGCCGAGGGCGCGTGGCCAGGCGTGCTGCTCGCGTGATCAGCGCGCCCATTGGCTGCCGCCGCCTTGTTTACAGCGGCGCCGGCCAATCAGGGCGGCGCGAGGGGAGCGTGGACAGCGTGTGAGGGAGAGGTGCGCGTGGTCCCGGAGCAGGCTGGGGGGGCGGGAGCCGGCCGGGGCTGAGTGACAGCGCGCAGGGCCAATGGCGAGCGGGCACGGGCGGCGGCGGCGGCCAATGGCGAGCGCGGAACGGGATGTCATGTTCCCAAGCGCCGGGACGGGGGGGGGGGGAGCTGCCCCCAGTTTGGGACGGGCCGCGCTGTACTGGGAGAACTGGGAGCGGCCGGGCCGGGCCCTGGGGGTCTGCAGTGGCGTCACCCCCTTCCTCAGTTTCCCCCTCCCCACTCAGGGCAGCCTGGGGGTACCTCCAGTGTGTCCCCCCCCCCCCAGTGTCCCCGAAGCCCCCGCGGGGTACACCCCACCCCCCGTTATTTGGGGTAAATAAGGGTGGATTCGGGGTACGGGATGGAACAGATCCTGGGGTGCTCCCTCAGTCCCTGGGAGGGTGGGGAGGGAGGTATTTGCCCCTCTCTGCCACTTCCCTGAGCCCCCCCCGGCCTCCCCTTGGCCACCTCTGGGGTACATCGCTCCTCCTGATTTGGGGTCAGTAAGGGTGGATTTGGGGTACGGGATCGAGCCTGACCCCGGGGAGCTCCCTGAACCCCTCCGGGGGGGATTTTCCCCCACTGCCCCTTTCCATAGCCCCCCTGGACTGCTTTCAGGTGATTCTGGGGGGTTCTCTCAGCCCCCCCTCTGTGGTATTCCCACCCACCCTCACATTCCCCCCATTATCTGAGGTAAATGAGGGTGGATTTGGGGGTTCAGGACCAAATCCTTCCCTCCTTCTGGGGCGTGTCTGTGTGTAGGTTCCACGACCTCTGCCACTTCCCACCCTGTTTCGGGGGCCCTTCCCACCCCACCTTCCCCAAAATATCCCTCCCAAACCTTGATCCGAGGGGCCAGCAAACACCCACACCCGTCCCAAAACCTGGGATTTGGGGAGTGGGATGGTGTTTAACCCCCCACCCTTCCCCACCCCAGGAGACTTTGGCCTCTGAGAAACCCTCAGGTTTCGCTCCCTGGCTCAGACGTCGCTCCGGGACAGGCAGCAGCTCTTTCCCCCTCTTTTCCCAGCCCTCAGCGCTTTCCCAGCTCAGGAAAGTGCCGGGGGGGAGAGAGGAAACGGGAGAACAATGTTCCCGGAGCCACCCAGCGCCGGAGCAATGGGAACGGGGGCTCCCGGGGGGGGACAGGGAGGTGCTTTTGCTGGGAGTTGTCCTTCAGGGGTTGTTTGTCCGAGTGTTCCTGGCGCTTTTCCTGCCCTTCCATCCGCTCCTTCCCCCCGGAGTTAATTCACACCTGATCGTATAAACCGATAAAGCGCCGGATAAACCGTGGGGCATAAACTGCTCTCCTGCCAAACCGCAGGACACAATTCCTCCTTGGGAGGGAATTATCCCGTGGTTTGGTGCGGAATGGAGGAACTGCACCTTTTTCCTCCTGTCCCCCTTGGAAAAAAAAAGCGCTGGATTAGTGGAGAATTAAGGTAAAAGGCAAAGGTGGGGACGGATTTTCCAGCCTTGCCAGCCGTGGGATATTTGACCCCTGGCATTGGCGCCGGTGTTCCCATCGGAGCCGTGTTTACACTCTCCCTCTCCGGTTCCCTTTCCCAGGAAACCGACCTCAGCCTTGGACTGCTCGGACACATTCCGGCAAAGCCAAAGGGCCCAGTACCAAGGAAATGGCCACGGATACGATCCAAGGCACGTTCCGCACCCCGAATCCTCTCCGAACTCCTCCAGACCTGCCAACCAGCGCTGCCCTTTCCCCCCCTGACCCCCATTTGACAACGAGCCCTCCCTTCTCCCTGCTGTTGCCGGAATTCCCTCGGGGCTCAGCCTTGCTCCGGGAGGTTCTCCCACACCGGCAGCACCCCGGGATGGATCCGGGGAGTTCGGGAACCGAACCGCGGGATTTCCGCCTGTCGAAAAGCAAAGTTTTCCTGATGTCCTTCAAAAACGGGGCAGTGGGGAGGGAAACCAGCAGGAATTCTGGGCAAGGACAACCCCCTGCTCCCAGTGAACTGCTGTCTAAGGCCTTCAGCCCCCGCTCCCAGCTGCTTTCCCACGGGATCGGTGCCTGGAGGATTCCCCACTGCTGAGGGGGAGTGGATGGGGAGAGCAGCTGGATCCGTGGCTTTGCCCGGAGCTTTCCTGGCCGGGGGCAGGAGATGGGCGGGATGGTGTGACTAACACTTTTCCCCCCCAGGAATAACCCACTTCCAAAGCCACGGAGCGAGAAACTGGGCCCTGAGGTGACTCACTGGGCTCCGGGCGGGTCCCGGGGCAGGAACTGGGCACGGCGCAGACTTGTTTTCGCCGGCACAGCGCCCGGCGCTGATAAGGTCCCTGTTTTTCTGCTCCAGGTTGCTGGGATCGGTTGCCGGGAGAAGCCACGCTGCTCCCGTGACGGCCTGGCCTTTGTCCCGGCTGCGGGACGACCGGCACCGAGCCGGCACCGCCGGGGGCACCGGCAGCCCCGCGGCCTCTCCGGGCTCTTTGCTCCATGGTTTTCACCATATATGGCCCCTTCCAGCATATTCCAGGCTGGGAGGAGCAGGGAGGGCTGGGAAGGGATCCGCAGTGGCTGGAGCGCGGGGGACAGAGTGTCCCGGGCGTGCGGTCGGGAGCCGGGGCGGAAAAAGGCATTTCCTCCGGTTGTTTGTGTGCAGGGAATGTTGGGATTGGATCCCAGCTGGGAAAAGAGGGCAGTGGGATGGCTCGGCGCTGGTTCCTAGACCACAGCAGCGGGTTGGGGGTGGAAGGGAAGGTCTGTAGGGCCTGGCTGGGGGCAGGGAACGCTCAGCTCTGCGGGATCGCTGGGATACACAGGCTTGGCACTCGGCTGGGATCTTGCAGGGGCGACTGGGAAAGCTCCCAGGGCAGATCCTCACTGAGGATTCCCAAAAATCCCCTTTTTTTTGCTGTTTTATCCCCCCCCCCACAGAGGCTTGTGCCACCCCCCCCCCCCCCGTGTTTGAGATTCTCCAGGCACACAGATCAGGGCCCCCTTTCCCCCTCCCCTGAGTGGGGACAAGGGCTCAGGAAGGAAGATTTTCCCCCTGGAGCCCCACTTTTCCAGCTCCTCCGTTGAATATGGAAGCTCCTGCTGCTTCTTTGTCCGGGCGGGATTTCTTTCCCTTATTTCGTGCCCAGATGGTGGGTTTGGAGCAGGGAAAGCCCGAGGTAAAGCTCCACAAGAGCTGGGCCATCCAGAAACAAGGAGGAATTCGGATTTGGGGGCTGGAAAGTCCCGTGTTCGTCATCTCCTCAGGGCAGGAAGAGGCAGTGACATCAGCCGGGAGAATGTCACCTCCCCCAGCTGCCAGCAGAGCCTCCCCAGGCGGGTTGGGTGGGATTTTGGGAAGAAATTCTTCCCCTGTGAGGGTGGTGAGGCCATGGCACAGGGGATTTGTGGCTGCCCGGTCCCTGGAAGTGTTCAAAGGCGAGGTTGGATGGGGCTTGGAGCCAGAGGGGACAGTGGAGGGTGTTCCTGCCGTGAATAAGATTGTCTCTAAGGTCTTTTCCCACCCCAAACCAGTCTGGAATTCTGTGATTCCTGGTTGTTTGGGGTGAGGATCGAGGCATCCCCTGGCTCTGGAGCTCTCAGGGCGCTGGAGCCCTCCCCGTGCACTGGCTGCTGTGGACATCTAGAGGCTTTCCCAGGAATGGCAGAGGAGGATTTCCATCCATCCATCCATGCATCCATGCATCCATCCACCCATCCACCCACCCATCCATCCACCCACCCACCCACCCACCCACCCATCCACCCATCCACCCATCCACCCACCCATCCACCCACCCAACCATCCATCCATCCACCCATCCACCCACCCATCCACCCACCCACCCCTGGGCGACACAGAGGGACAACAACAACAACAAAGGCTGACAGAGCTCTCTTGGAAGCCCTTTCGGCTCCGGACGGTGCTCGGAGGTCTCTCCAAAGCCTTCTGTTCCCCGAGCCGGGTCTCCCAACTCTCCCTCGCAGCCTGGGAGCGGCTTTGGCTGCTGAAAAGAGGGGAAATCTCCATATTCCTTGGCTGCTGGGAGCTCCCCTGGCCGTGAGCAGCCCCGGGGATGGCGGCCCACGGGTGTTCTGAGCCGTGGACGCTCCGTGGAGGCTCCAACCCCCCCGAGCCGTGGCCTGGGGGGGGCCCGGCCCCTTCCCCCGATAACTCCACGCTCCTCCTCGGGGGGACGGGGACGTGAGGCCTCTCAGGGACGCCCTGAAGCAGAGAACAGACCTTTCCCCCCCGGCTGGGATAGAGGAGAGCTGTCAGTGCCAACGAGCGTGTTTTCCACTGACGTCAGCGGACTTTGGATCGACCCTTGGCCTTCCCGGCCGGTGCCACGTGCTGAAAACCACCCCAGCCATCCTGTCCAGCCCAGGTCGGGTTGTGCTGCATCCAGGTGCATCCCACCTGGGCGGCTGCAGCTCGGGGGGGGGAGGAAGGGGCCTCAAGGGGAGGTCCAGCTTGGATATTTGGGGAGATGTCCTCCTGGAAAGGGTGTTCAGGCACTGGAAGAGGGCAGTGGCGGTGTCACCGTCCCTGGACGTGTTCAACAAGTGGATGTGGCACCTGGGGACATGGGTCAGTGGTGGCCTTGGCTGGGGGGGAGGGGGGGAACAGTTAATGATTAATGATCTCCAACCTTAATGGTCCCATAACTCATCCGCAACCGCTCCTGGGTGTCGGAGGCGGCTGTGCTGGGCAGCTCCTGGCGTGACACAGGTTTGGGTGGAGCTGCCCAGCCTCAAACCTGCAGCCAGAGCTCCTGGACTCGGGGGCAGCTCATCAGAATCCCGGGAAGTTTTCAGTCTGGGAGCGCCGGGCTCCAAATTCCGGGGTTGGGATCCTCAGAGAGGGCGGGTCGGAGCTGGTGGTGCAGCTGATGGGCTGCCAGGGGCAAGGAGAGTCCAGTTCCATTGGGAACCCTCCTTTCCCTATGGAATTCTTGTTGATTGGCTCCGCTGACCACCAGCTCAAGGGTAATTACGTCCTGCCTCATCAAATCAAACGTGAGGCCTGAGCTGCCAAAAGAGCTGCTGTCCCACACCCTGGAAGGGCTGAATTGACTTTTATTTATTTCACTGATTTCGATCTAAATTTGTACCTCTACATTTATTTGTTTATTTATTTTTGTATAAAAATCGATCCTTTCAGTCTTCCTGGATGGGGCCTGTGCCATTTTCTACCAGGAGCTCCAGCACTATCAACCCTGCTCTGGAGGATTTCCTCCCTTGGGAGGATCTTATTCCCAGGGAGGATTTTCTCCCTCCCTACGGAGGATTTTCTGCCTCCCCAGAGGATTTTCTCCCCACAGGGACATGCAGGGCAGAGCAGGAGGCTCCACGCCTGGAGGGGCTGCAATTCCCTTTCCCCCTTCCCCACAAGGCTCTTCCTGCAGCTCCCGATTTTAATCCCTCGTTCAAAATAAAGGGAAGTCTTTCCCATGGGAAACGTTTCCCCTTGGGAACTCTGGCTGCTTTACTGAAACACGTGAAATCTGCCCTCCCCTCTGCAGTCCTGCACCTTCCCCGGGGGGGTTCCCCTGCCCATCCGCTCTTTGCCATCAGGAATTCTGTTTTCCAGGCGAAACCCCCCAGTTTGGGTTGGATCTGAGGAGCGGCAGAGAAGCTGGGCCCGAGGGAGAGATTCCCAAGGGGTGTTTATTCCCTCCCTGAAACCTGACGCTGGTCCCAAGTCCAGGCCCGGCTAAATCAAGTCCGCAACAGGTGCCAAGAAAACAAGGGAAAATAGCAACAGTGGCCCGGGATATCCGAGGCCTGGTGCTCCACAGCTCCCGCTGCTGGGGATCAGCCTGTTGTTTCTCCTGGAAGGGGAGGAGATGGACAAAACCTCGCTCACAACGCTCCCAAAGCTGACTCGTGGCCTCGCTGTGCTTCTGGGTGAAGGGTCCCGAGTCCATCGAACAGCTAAAAACTGGGATTTGGGCTTGGAGTCCGTTATTTTCGGGTTTTTCAGGGCTCCTGAACGAAATTCTGCCGGAGCCAGCAGCTGTCCCGGGGAGCGGGCAGGGCTTAAAAGTGCACCGAGGCCACCCAAAGAGCAGAGGGGACGACGAGGAGGAGCGGGGAGGCCGGCGGGACGCGCGGGCAGCTCGCCCCGGCCTGGAAGATGTGGAGCTTGTCGGCGTCGGGCAGGAAGAGCCGGGCGTCCTCCAGCGCTCCGCGGGCCGCCATGGTGAAGTTGGCGTCCCCCGAGGTCACCACGTCGAAGACGCACGACTGGAAGTAGGCATCCTCCACCGGCAGCGTCTCCCGGCACAGCGCCCGCGCCGCGTCGGCCGCCACGCGGCCGCGCCCGCGGGGGCTGCGGGACAGGCGCTGGCTGCGGGGGCAGCCGCCCACGCACAGCTGCAGGTCCTGCTCCTCCGTGAAGGCCCGGGCCACCTCCTCGGCGGCGCGGATGGAGAAGGAGAGCTGGCGGCCGGCCTGGCGCACGGCGATGGTGGTGCCGATGTAGGCGGCGCGGATCTCCACGTGCCGGCCCGGTGCGCGCTCGCGGATGGCCAGGCTGCTCCCGCCCGGCCTCGCCCCGCCGTTCACAGAGCCGTCCTGGAAGGCCGCCGGGACGTTGTCCAGCTCGGCCTGGTAGACCTTCTGGTCGATGCATTCCTTCATGTTCTTGAATATGATGGTGAGCTGCGGGGAAGGCAGGGGGATGAGCGCGGTGGCCGCGTCCCCATCCCGGGTGTCTGGGGTATCCCAGGACACGCGTCCCCCTGTCCCCAAACCACCCCTCCCACTGTTCTTTTGGGATAACAGCCTTCTTTCCTTCCCTTCTCTTATTTCAGCACCATTTAAGCAACAGAAAACGAAGATGAAGCCAAATCCAGACAGATCCTTCCAGGAACCCCACGGACCACGCCGTCCCCCCGTGACAGTGGGAGCGTTTGAGGGTCCCCTCAACCGCCATCACCCCTCTCCTCCCCCCTTCCTCGCTCCCCCCGGGTCTCGCCGAAGCAACTCCCGCCCTCCCCAGGCATTTTGGGGAGCGTGGGAGCCGCCCTTGCCCGCCCGGGGCAGCGTTTACCTTGCTGGTGACCGTGGCGTTGGACCCCTCGGCCACCGGCGAGCTGGTGGCCTGCACGAACAGGTAGTCGTTGTCCAGGAGCGGCCAGGAGCCCTCCACCCGGCAGGTGTGGAAGTCGTGGTGGAAGGTGCGGATGTGGGGGTCCCCGAAGGCGGCGCAGTGCTGGAAGGCGGGCGGGCGGCCGTGCTTGTAGAGGAAGCTGCGCTCGTAGTCGCAGACGTCGAGCGACTCGAAGCCCTGGCGGTCGGGGGCCGGGGGCCGGGGCCGGGGCGGCGCCGTGGGGCCTTCCTTGGAGCAGTTGTTCTGGATCATGAGGTCCTCGATGCCGTGCACGGCCGAGTGGAAGGCCAGGTCGCCGCGGCAGGTGCGGGCGGTGCGGCGGGTGCAGCGGGAGTAGGAGCGGAGCGCGGTGCAGAACGCGGCGCCCCGGCCGGGCCCGCGCAGGGGCAGCGTGGCCGCCACGTACTCCGAGTTGCAGCGCAGGATCTTGCACTGGGAAGAGACTGGGAGAAGGGACGTTCCCCAGGAGACGGGATGGGGTGGGCGAGGGCGGCCCCTGCTCCTCCCTCCGTCTCCCACCGTCCAGAGTGCTGCAGGTTCACACGGAGACCCTTCCTGGCAGGTCTTGTCTCCCCGTTCCCATCCAACCCTTCCTGGCAGGTCTTGCCTCCCTGTTCTAACCCACTCCAGATTCCCAGGGAGGCCCTTCCTGGAAGGTTTTGTCTCCTGGCGGTAAACGGGAATTTCTGAGCTTGGAAAGCCCTTCTTCCCACTGGAACCTCGGCCAGTCACGGAATGGCTCTTTCATGAGGTTTTTGGCTGCACCAAGGAATTTGGGTCCCACGGGATGCCAGGCTCAGTCTTTGGCGTGAAATTGGATGCCCCTGGGATGCAGGGTTCAGTCCCTGGGATGAGTTTGGATCCCTTGGGACGCAGGGCTCGGTCCCTGGGATGAGTTTGGATCCCCTGGGATGCAGGGCTCGGTCCCTGGGATGAGTTTGGATCCCCAGGGACGCAGGGCTTGGTCCCTGGGATGAGTTTGGATCCCCTGGGATGCAGGGTTCAGTCCCTGGGATGAATTTGGATCCCCTGGGATGCAGGGCTCGGTCCCTGGGATGAATTTGGATCCCCAGGGATGCAGGGTTTGATCCCTGGGATGAGTTTGGAATCCCCTGGGATGCAGGGCTCGGTCCCTGGGATGAGTTTGGATCCCCAGGGACGCAGGGCTTGGTCCCTGGGATGAACCTGCCCGTGTGGATCCTTACCATGCCTGCAGAGGAGGAGGAGGAGGAGCGAGCGGAGGAAGAGGCCGGGGTTTTCCAGCTGTCCTGGGCTCCTACTGCGGGCAGGTCTCCCCATTCCCATCCATGCGGACACCGGGGGGTCCCTCACCCGCCGGCAGCTCCCGGCGTCATCCGGCAGCTCCCCTGGGAGTGCAGCAGAGCTGGGATCAGAGAGGGCCCCGCCACCGAGTCCAACCCAGCACTTCCACGGCCACCAACTCGTCCCCAAGCGCCACATCCCTCGTTCCCGCTTTCCCGCTGCCCCCCCCTCACCTGCCTCAGCCTCCTCAGGGGACGATCCGGCTGCCGGCACCCAGAGCTCCTTCCCTGCGGGACACATGGGTGTCCTTGTCACCAGCTCTGCCCCAGGCGGCGGCCGGGCAGCTCCATGGGACGAGCCGGCAAAATTCCAGCGTCCCTGGGCTCTCCCGTGGGCTCCGAGCCGGGTGAAATCCGGGGGGCTGGGGAGCAGAGCCCCCCAGGGAGCGCCGGGCTCCCCGTTTCTCCTCCTCCCCAGCCACCTTTGCTCCGTCCTTTCCCCCGCGGGGCAGAGGCGGGCGATGAAATCGATCCTCCTAAATTTAGCCGGGCTCGGATCCAGCCGGGAATGACAGCCGGAGCGGCAGGGGGAGCAGGGAGGGGGGCAAAGGGGGGACACACAGGAGCTTCTGGAGCCCCCAAACCCCCGGGGGGCTGTGGGGGTCACATCACCAGTGGGATCTTCTCTGGAGCAACGTGGGTTTCCTGCCTGGAAACCTCCCACCTGCACCCCCAGGAGCAAGTCCCTGTGGAAAAGCACCTGGCAGGATGTATCCTCACTGGGAAGGGGATGTATGCCCCCAGGGAAGGGGATGCATCCCCACAGGGAAAGCTTTTCCAGCATTTTCTCTCCCAGCTTCCCCTCCTGGGCCGCAGCCACGTCCTGAACACAAACCCGGCCCGGGCCAAAGGTGGCCGATGTCCCCAGGGGCCGGTGACCGCCGGGCCATGCCGGCTGCATTCCCAAAATCCCACCTGCCTGGGGGCAGGAAGGAGCTGCACCAGCCCCTGTTTCTGCAGGGAGGAGGAATGGTCAAAAATGCCCACGCCAGGATTTGCCAGGCCCGTGGAAGAGGACGGGGATGGGAATCCCTGGGTTGGCAGGGACAGTTTGGTCCCTCAGTGCCCCGGCACCCACAGATCCCTTTGGAAATAGAGTCCCTGCTGTGTTCCAGGCCTGGCTCTGCCCAGCAGGGAGCTGCAGCGCTGGGACTGGGTGGGAAGGGGAGTATTTGGGGAAAGCAGGATTTGCTAAAGAGCTGGAAGAGGCGATGCCAGGTGGAGCCATGGCTCCAGTCAATCCCAAAGGATCCACTCTTCCTTCCACACCGTGCTTGGCATAAATCCCTCCCCTCCATCCCCAGCACCTCCCAGCACTTCACTTACCCCAGCAAACGCCACGGGACCGGCACCAAATGCCCCCGGACCCTCCGGAGGCGAATCCCGGTCCCTGGCCTGGGGCTGGCTCCGGGTGGGATTGAGGAGGGAATCCCGGCTGTTGCCAGCCGGGCTGGGAGCAGAGGGAGCAGAAAACAGCTGAAGGTCCCGACAGCCGGAGCCGTCACCGGGAGCAGGAGCTGAGGGGGCTCCACCGGCGCTTTATAAATAGCCAGGAGGATTTTTGATCCCGGAAGGCGGATTCCAGTGGGGAGGGGAAAGGAGGGGAGAGCCCAAGACTTCCCCTGGATGGTCCTGGGTGGACCACTGGGAGCTGCCCATCCTGAGGTTTCTCCAGGCACTGGGAAGGACAGGCAGGGCGGGAAATCCGAGGAGGCTCCCGCTGCAGCAGCACCTGCCCCCTGGACCACGGGAGCACCCGGCAGGGGAGCACTCTCCTCCCGGCTCTGCAGGCAGGGAGATGGGAAAACCCGTGGAGAAGGGAGCGGTGTGGGTTCCTCCAGGATTCTCCACTCCAGCGCTTCCCTCGCCCCCCCTTGGGGAGCTCAGAAGGTCCCGGAGATGTGACGAATGTCGGGAGATGTCAGGACGTCTCATTCCTACACCTGGAGAAAAGAAGACCTTGAGAGGGTCACCTGGCTCGAAGCTTCAACCCAAATCCCACAGGAGCTGCTCCCAGGATGCTAAGCTGGGGGTAAATCCCGTTCCCAAGCACCTGCTCTGGGGCAAGGGCAGCTGGGGGCTAAAAAAATCTGTGAGCAGATGGGTCTGGATGCTCCGGAGCTCTGCAGAGGGACCCCGAGGGACCCCTGCCCTGCCACCACTGTGGGGTGGTGGCAGCGCCCAGCCACTAATCCCATGGGATACCGGGACCGCCAGCAGCCTCCCCTGCCCCAGTTTCCCCATCAGTGGGAGAGGAAGGTCCGGGCTCTGCGTGGCATCGGTGTGGGGTGTCACTGGATGCCACGGACCCCCAGACCCCCATACCCTCTGTGCCCCCCTCCCCAGCAAACCCCTGTACCCCCATCCCCAACAAACCCCCACTCCCCCCCCAGCATCACAAGCAGCAAAGTAATCCCTACACATCCTTACAAAACACACTGAGGACAAGAAGGTGAGCACATCCATGACTGCTGGGGAGATTCGGACAGGTCAAGAACTCAACTCCAGGGACTCTGAAAAGAGTTTGGCTCTTCCTGCTGCCCTCACTCCTTTATTCGGTTTCTGTCCATCTCTTCACCTCCCACCTTTGCCTTGTAGACTTTCCCACTTGTGTCGTTCCAGAAGAGTTTTGCCACGTTAGTGTTTGCAAAGGAGGGTGTGTGATAAATGCTGTTATAACTCTCTGGCAGAACTGCCTGGTTAAGATGCAAAGCACAGCCAGAACAGCTGCCAGAACAACCTCCCGTGCTGTCCATGTCCTGAAAACGCAGACGACAACACTGGATACAAGTTCGTCAGCAATTAGTTCTTTCTTGAATTCTAAAAACTGTCTCAATAAAAGGATTTTCTGCATCCATCTTTTGTTCCCAGATCCACTCAGTAAAGGCTGTGCGCTGCTTCCTTGCGAGTTTTCATCTATTCTGATGCTGAAGTCAGTGTAATCAGACAGATAATTAATTCAACAGCTACTTGCTGCTGTAAACACTTTTCTGTAAGAAGAGTCATTCTGGGACAGGCTTTTTCACTGGTATAAAAAGAATCAGCTGGGCCAAAACCCCAAGTTGATACAAAATCCTTCTCTCCCACTGATTTCAGACTGACACCAGCAGAAGTTCATTTTGTTTCCCAGTACCAATCAAGAAACAAAAAAACTCACATCATTTGATGTATCATAAAAATTTCCACTTCTTTGCCTTTTTCTCCCTATATTACTTAAAAGTTTATTGAATCAGAACACAATTCTAAACTGCTTTGTTTCCTGCAACTGCCCCATGCTGAAAACCCAAAGTAATCTGCTCGGAAATTTTGACTGACACGCTTTTGTCTTGGATATTTTTTTTTTAAATTGCAGTGAACAGGAGAACACAGCTTGAAGAACCAGAACAGATACATGACCACTGAGGTAATGACCATTATTCCAACCCTAAAAGACCTTTTCAGAAGCAAAGTTAATCTCTACAGGATGCAACCATTCCTTATGACCTTGAATTAAATTGGCCCTGTTTCCATGGGAAGCTTATTCTTTAGGCTCAGTCTTTGCTGGCTGCCTTTACATTTACTTACAATAGCACCTGAAGTCTTCAATCAAGTTCCCATTAGGTTTAAGTGCTGTAGCACCATATAAAAAGTACTTTAAAGGGTGCAGAATAATTTCAGGAAAATGTGTTTAAGAATAATCAGTGAATGTCTATCTTAGAGGTAAGTGGCTTTTACAAAGGTTATGGACAGACACAAACCAAAATAGTTTAATAACATTAGCAAAGGGGTTCCCCTTTCTCTTCAAAATTATTTCCTGATATTGTAATTGTAGTGATTTTCTTGCTTCCTCCCTTGCACACATGAGCTGACTTATTACTCTTTTTTGTTTGATTCCACTGAGCAGAAGTGGATTTAACCCTTCTGATAACTCAGGAACAAATCTTCTCCATGATAGAAACAGAACTGGAGCATTTTGTCACACAGTGAGATCTAAGAACTGCGGATCTGAAACAATTTGGGTCCTGGGGTTTTTACAGTTGCTTTCCATATTACCATAGCTGAACAACCACATTTCCAGCTAACTCTCTCTGGGACATCAGTATCTTCAATCCTGTTTTAAATCCTGTAGAGACTCCTCTGATCTTGTCCCAGGTATTTCAGAGGGAGCTAGCATGTATGCCAGCATGAATAAATTCATCTGTAAAGGTAAAGAAAGTTAAATAATTGGTTTACAAAAAGTATCGTAACAAATATTTGCCCAGAGACAACTGGTTTTTTTAAAAAAAAAGCCCTCAAACTTGAACTTTTTCAATTGAACCCCTTTGAAGACAAGGACTTCTTTCATATTAGATGAAGGAAGTGTATGGGGATGATCCAGCCTGGTACAAGACTAGTAAAATATTTTTCCCCTAGAGAAGATGGAAATACCTTCTCAATGGAATATCTTCTTCTTCTGAGGGGAGAAAGCATTGGGATTATTAAATATGGCACTGGAAATAGCTGCATTCTCCCTAAACTTGGTTCTAATCTTCCAGAGCTTAGAGACTGAGCAGAGAAACAGAAATAATGATTAAATCTTGTGGTGAATTCTGCTATACATGTATTATTACCATTGTACATACAATGCAATTCTCATTAAATCATTAGCACTAATATTGAGATTAACAAAACACCAGAGGTAGAGAGCTCTGTCTGAGTGAGTTTTAAGCCACACCACAGATGGGGGCACATAATAATGGAGCAAAGCAGCCCCTTGAACAGCCCAGAGATTTGGTGTTTGCCAACCTCGTTTGATTCAAAGCCATGTGGGATTTGCAAAACCGTAGGGATAGTTTTCAGTTCCCTACTTGCAAAGGAAAAAAAAAAAAAACAGTCATCATTTAACTAATCCAGTCCTCAAAGAAAAGGGACAAAACCCAAGAGTATAAAGATTAATTGATTTCTACAAGTCAATAATAAAAAAAAAAAAAGTGGTTTCAGTAATACAATCTAATTGTTTGTAGGAGAGATAGATGTCACGAAATTGGGTGAGTTACCTTCCTCTTGGCCAGTTTTCTCACTAAAAATAGCAGTAATTATCCCTCCCACTCTGTAATTATCCCTCCACTCTTTGACCATCAAGTTCTGCAGAGGAAAAACATGATGTCACCGAGTGTTGGTGTTACAGTGAAGCCAAGAGCAGTGAGCACAGACAGCTACACCTCCAGACTTTCATTATTTATCTCCCAATTGCATAAATTCACTCTGAACTCCCGAGTTCACACTGAACTTGTAATACAGTCATTATGGATGCCCTGTGCTGCTTTACCAGTGTTCCTTTATTATCTAAATTTGAGATGTACAGGAACATGCTCCCCATCGTGATCATAAATTAGGGTTTGCACTTAACGTGTAATAAAAACTTGTTTTCTGCGACACACAGAATCACACAATGGTTTGGGCTGGAAGAGACCTTAAAAATAATGTCATTCCAACTCCCCTGCCATGGGCAGGGACACCTTCCACTAGCCCAGGTTGCTCCGAGCCCGGTCCAACCTGGCCTTGGACACTTCCAGGGATCCAGGGGCAGCCACAGCTTCTCTGGGCAACCTGTGCCAGGGCCTGCCCACCCTCACAGGGCAGAATTTTTTTCTAATATCCAATCTAAACCTATTCTCTGTCAGTTTGAAGCCATTCTCCCTTTTTCTGTCAGTACATGCTCTTGTAAACAGTGTCTCTCCATCTTCCCTGTAATCTCCTTTCAGGTATTTAAAAACAGGGAAAAGAAAGAAACAGAATCATAGACTGAGCTTTTTTAACCTCCATTCCCAGTAACACGCTAGAAAAAAACTCACCAAATTATTTCTGAATATCTATAAGGCAAACAAACTACTGAATAGTATTTTATGAAGAGAATGTCAAGGCTTATTTCTTTATGTAATGTGTTAATGTGATGACACAAGAAGCAATGCAATATTTATCTTTGATTTTTGAAAGATTGCTGTCAGGGTAGAATCTGCTTGTAGCTACATTGCAAGAGTGAATGTAAAAAAAATGGAGAGTGGTGTGTTTATCATTGGAAGATTTTAATAATAAACAGCTGGAAAGTCATCTGCTAGAAAGTGATATGAATAGAGGTGATCATGTCTTGGAGCAGGAAAGAGCCCTTTAAAAGTCCCTTATGGGTGCTTTTACATCACTTGTAACTGAATATAAGAAATCTTCAGAATGGGAGCAATAAATCAGGCCTTACTGAGTGTGTCATCTGGTTTTCTCCTGCCTGTCACTAGTTAAACACCAAGAGTTCCTTTTCTCCATTCCCCTTTCCTGATAATACTTGCACTAAATATTTTTCACCTTAAGGTAAAAGCCTCAGACGATTCCAGAAGACAAATGGACATAACCTGCTCTGACAAGAATAAGCACCTTAGATGGAGATGTCAAACTTCCAGATACCAGCAAAAGCTGATGCAAATCCTATCTCCTGCTCAGAAATATAGGAGAGGATGTGCAGGACAAAACAGGAATAAAACGTCAGGAGTAGGTAGGGAAGACTGAAAATAGTTCGAAGCTGGAAGGCAGATTAGAACAGCTAAAGAAGCTGTTATTCCACTTCTCATAAAAAATACAAAAGGACTTCCTGAAGTATATTACAGAGTCAGGAGGGGGTTCAGAAATTGGTTATGAAAATGATCAGGGTCCAGGAATAAAAATTTCATAAAAAGAGGTTGAGAGATTGTGTGATTGTTTACAGAAGAGATGAATACAAGGAGTTATGATGAAAATATATTAAATTCTGAGAAGCTAAAGGGAGAGCTGCTTATTCTTCGTTTTGCTGTATCTAAAATCTCAACAAGGAATTTCCATATCATTCTCGAGATACATGTCATTGATGGAAATGTTGCTTCTTGAAATATGTAGACCAGGTGTGGATCTCACTGCTGAAGTGGGGTATTGAGGATATATGGACATAAATACTGGTAAGCTGTACTGATGATAGTGCAGCAATCTGTTTCACATCTGGACAGGTTGGGTTTTTTTCATAGAAAGGAGCCTAATTTTGCATCTCTGTGTGATACTTGAAACGCAGCAAACATCCCCACTAGAGTGGATTTCACGGGTATCCTTGCACACCATTTCTGATGGGTATCTGTGAGCAGAGCAGCATAATGGGCAAATTAAAATGGAGTTTGGTTTTTGCTTTTCTCTTCTGATATTACCACTGTGTGGAACAATCCTGCTCAAGTTCAGCATCAATTTTGTCTGGCACACTAACCTGCCTGCCTCTTGAAGCAAAATCTTATTTTGCAACACATTTTATTCCTGCAGGACCCTCATAGGGGAAGAAAACGATATTAATTTCATCTATTCATATTTTTCCTCTGGATCACACTCAAAGAATAAATCACCAGACAACATTTCTCCACGTACTCAAAACGAAAGTGAATTAAAATATCTGGTCCACAGGGCTCCTTTTTATTTCAGAAAATCCCCTTCAGTGGGATGAAGATCCTTCCCAAGCCTGTTTCTCTCTCTAGCCATCAAAGGGTCCCAGTGCTTTGCCTTCTCTGCTTGTCTCACATTTGCACTGCCAAATTTAGTCAGGTAAAAACTTAACAGCAGTAAAGAAATACCAGTGGGCATTCATTTTTAAGTGGCACATTCATTTTTAAGTGGCACATTCATTTTTAAGTGGCACACTCATAATAGCAGGCACAATGGTGAGAAGGTGATTTGCTTCCTGGCGCCTCGACATTCAGACTCCGGGTATTCCACTCACTGTGGGCTTGTTTCTGGGCTCAGATAAACTTATTTCATGTTGCAAACTCCATTCAGCCGGCCAGCCTGCCACCCAAACGAGATCCTGGGGTGCCAGGTCGAGCCTTGGCACCCTTGTTTGAACAAGTCCTTCATTAGGCAAGAGTAATAAGTGATGTAATTGCACATTGGTGGTGTGGAATCAAGCCCTACAGCTCTCTGTAGTGATTTTATGTTAAACTGATAGAATTACATTAATCTACAAGATTATGGGATAATTAATAACATTATTCAACAAGTGAAGGAATTTAATGCTCCTGCAGCCTGTAGATGAATGCCAGAAACATCAGTTCAGGTAATTAATGACCAACAGGATGATCATTACACAGAAACTATTTAAAAATTACTTGAGTGCTGAGAATAATTTTAGTAAACGATCCAGCTACAAAGTGACCCGAGCTGGACTAAAGCTCAAACTGAACTTCTAAGAGGCACAAACCTAATTTAGAAATAAGTAGCATTTACCTTAAGAATCAAACTGCTGAGGTTGGCAGGGTTTTCACTTTGATTCAGGATTTTTAACCTTTGCAACTTCAGGATTTGGGTAAATCTCTAAGAAAGAATGAGAACTACTTCAGAACAAGAAATACTTCTGAAGTCCAGTTGCCACTTCACCTTGAGAAGTTATTCATCACAGCAACTCTGCAGTTCTTCAAATGCATATGAGATGAAGGGAAAGGGAAAGTTATCCTTAATGAACTTGTAGAACATAATTATCAAATTAGAAGAGCTGGACAGTGTGCAAATAGCACCTAATGCCATGGCAGAAAAGATACAGGTCCTGAAGATTTATGGCTGTGCTAAAACAACTCTCATGAAGGACAATTTTAGTTAAATTACCTCAGGTCGTCATTGTCACCACACACAGTTTTACTGCAAGGCTCATAATGTGACACTTTGCTTTGAGCTTCAGCCCTTGCAGTAAAACACACATGAAAGTGTTTCTGACTGAGAAGAAAAAACGTAAAAATGGCAAAGATACTCGTGACAAAATCCTGAGGAATTTTTAGTAAAAGAAAAAACCTGCAGACATCTGAAAACCAGAGCTGGACATTCTGCATTGGGCTGAATTTATCCCAGGGGTTCGATAACACTAAACCTGAAAAAAAAATCTGTCTGAAATCCAAAAGGACAAGGTTTTTACTCTGATCTCCAGCATTACAGAGACCTTACTGATTCATTTCTATCAAGACCATTCCTTGGCTAATTCCTTTCTTTTTTTTAAATAGAGACTGAGATTACCCAGATCCTCTTTCCATCTTGGAGTTTGTAGCCAAACACCTGGTGGCAGATACGGCAGTGAGGGGCGGGATCTGAGCTCTCCCAGTTTCAAAGCTGCTCCATGGATTTGCTCTGGTCAATCTTCCACCTCTACATTTTACTTTCTGAGATCCCTCTTTCACATTTACAACGCGCTCTCCGTGGCAGAGCATCCAACATTAGAGATGATTAACGGAAACAACGGAGGACTGAAAGAGCTTCCACACCAGCACCTTCAGAAAAGAAATCATTTAATACTGAAAAAAAATTAAAGCAAAAAGAAAAAGTTGGAGTGTGAGAGGAACAAAAAACCAGCTTTGCAATGTACAGTATGCCTAACTATACTAATTATGTTATGCAAATATAAATTAGGGAAATACAAGTGTAAATAGCAAAACTTTTTTCTAACAATGTAGCAATTACTTGTGTGCATTTGCTTGTGGTTTCAACCAGGGACTGGTTTCTAGGAATGAGCAAACCTATTGAGTTTGGTGGGTTTTATTAATGATGTAGATTTTTTTTCAATGCTCTCCAGTCCTAATGTGATGAAAAAGCACCCAGCAGATGTGGAACCATGGTTTGAACTTCACTGAATATTTATATGCTGGTACTGAATACCTTAAACATAATATTTAAAGTCTGGAAAGTCGGAGAGGATTTTTCCCCCCCTTCCCGTTCTTCTCTACTTGGGATGTGAAACCTTTTGCAGTGGAACCTGCAGCCCAGATGCTCTTAAGTGACCACATAAGAAAAATGATTTGTAATCAAGCAACTTGCTCAACTAATATTTGATAGGGAACTTTAAACCTAAACTAGGAAAAGAAAATACCTTATTATGCTGGTATTTAATAATAAAACACCTAAAGTGGTATTTCTAGGGGGCTAGAAAACAATGCTACATAAACAAGGTGTGTTTACTTGTGTGTCGTAGTTCTTCACTGTTAGAAAAATACAAGAAATCACGATTTTAAAGAAAATTTTGTCTCAGTAAGTTGGAAGTTCTACTGTCAGCCTAGAATGTAGACTGTTTTAAAAGCTCTGCAGATTTTATTTCTTGTTGCTGTGCTTGCAGCAAGAATTGTGCCCTAAATGTTGTTGAAAGAGCTGCAAATTTTGAACTGACTTTTACTTGCACTAATTATTTGGCCTCAGCTGGATAACGCTCAGAAAAAGTTTAGCAGCCAAAAGAAATTTAATTTTATTTTTTTATTTAACATAAATTATTTACCTTCTTCCTTGCAGAGAAGCTTATAAGTACCAAAAGAGCCTAGAAGTACCAAAAGCTTTACCTAATGGTACTTGCTTTCTTATTAAACAACAAAACACTGAAAAAAAAAAAAGAAGTGTGCTTAACAACAACTGATATTAGAATTAATTGAAAATATAATAACAAATGACAAACCAACTTTCAACTGCTTAAGCACATACAAAAAATTTAAATACATTGCAGAAGGATTATTGACACAGAACTTTATAAAATAAAGTCTCTCTGGGAGGAGCTCCACCAATTGACAAATAAGTTAGGTGATTATCTATAGAGAGAGAACACCTAGTTGCAATTATTTACCTTTCCTTGAGGGGGACCTTTCAGCTGCCTGTGAAAGGGAGCAAGCAGAAAAGCAGTAGCTTTGTTTAAGGCTTTTGTGGAACTGAAATAATGCTCCTGGGAGGAAAAAAAAAATCAAGTATTTGTAATGGTTAAAAAATGTTGGTTTTTCAGGTTTTTTCAGAACTAGGTGTTTACTCTTAACTTTTCATTTTATAGTAATAAAGGAAAGGGTAAACAAGGGGATGACTATGATACCAATAGTCTGTTGTTTTATAGCTACTGGCTGTTTGTTAATACACTGCTCCTAGCTTTATTTTATTTACCAACTGCATCATCTTTTTCCTACCCAAACACCCTGCAGGTTATCCCAATTTATTCCGACCTCCGTTTCATCTTGCAGTAATCTCTGCAGAATTAAACGGCTTGTACCTTATTATTTACTTACACAAACAACATCCCTGACCTCGGCGCTCCACTGCTTGGATATTCAGTTTCTGAGTCCCAGAGCTTGACTGTGTAACCAACATCTCTGGTTACCTGCAGGGTGTGGAAGGGTACAAAGCTTGTGTAGGACTTTTGCCAGCTGCTGGGAAGAGCTGACCCATCTTCTGCTTAAACAAGCATTTATATTCCAGGGTTTATAATTTGTTCATATTCAGATTGTCTATATTTGGCTTAAAACTGTCTTAGGGATTGAATATGGAGGTTAGAGCAAGGTTATTTCTTACTTAAGGCTTTAATTGGTCACTGATTCATCTGAACACGCAGACTGGTGTATTCCCTGTGGATTATTGGCTTGTTGAACTGCAAGAATTACTTTTTTTTTTTTTTTCTTCACAGCACCTTGAATCCTCCAAGCAAATCTGCTTGTGGAGCTACTGATCAGATTGCAGGCACAACTGGCCACCTTTTCTCTGGGGTCTTGCTAATTGCTGCCTCTCCATGGCAGGGAGAACCTTTGCCTGTTTTTCTTTGAGCACATCTCCCAGAACAGGATTTGGGGGCTACATGTGTTCAGGAGATGGGAGAGAGTGGGGAAACAGATGGTTTGTTGAAAAAAGCTGTCACCGTTTGGGATTATACAGTAGACCTGAAGTACTCATTTTCTAGACAGTCTGCCTGGGCCTGAGATTTGTTAACAGATCATGCCTCTTTTTCCTTCCTCTGCTGCTCTTCCACAGGAGAAACGGGCTGGATTTATCACAGAGTCACAGAATGGTTTGTTTTTGAAGGGGCCTTAAAAATCATCTCATTCCAACCTCCTGCCAGGGGCAGGGACACCTTCCACTAGACCAGACTGCTTCAAGCTCCATCCAACCTGGCCTTGCCTTCTCTCAGTGAAGAATTTTTCCCTAATATCCAAGCTAAACCTGCTCTTTCAGTGTGAAGCCATTCCCCCTTGTCCTGTCACTCCAGGCTCTTGTAAACAGTCTGTCTCCAACTTTCTTGCAGGCTCCTTTCAGGTACTGAAAGGCCAGCAGCTTTTTCTTCATTAAAAAAGAAATATTTTACCTAAAATTCTTGAAATTTCTGCACATCCTTCTCTTGAGTTGGGGTTGTGTTTTGTTTTGATGCCTCCCTCCCATTCTTCTTTTGATTACTCCTACCTTAAGCACCTACCCCACAACATGTCCATCCAGCTATGGGCTTGCCTTTCGGAAGAGGAGTCTTTCAGATCCTGAAAGATCACATTCTGTTTGGGTTCCTACACTGAGATCTTTCAAAATATCTGATGTACCTGACAGGTCTGTGTTGAGCAGTGCTGATTAAAGAGCAAAGTTTTTGAGTAAAGCACAAGAAGCCCCAAGTCATTAGCTGCCTGCTTGCTGTGCTCCCGAAGAACACCGTGTATTTGGTGTTGGGAATAATGCTTTGAGCCTCTTTGACCTGACAAAAACACTGTGGGCAATGTGCAGAATGCACATTCCTGTGATGGTTATTAAAATCTTCCTCAGTCTTGCAGCTCTCAGTGACATCTATCAAATTGTTGATCACAGCCACAGTTTTTTCAAGAAGGGGAAACATGAGGTTACTGCTAAGAAGTAACTTTTGGGTAGTCTTCCATAGCTGTAGTAAAACTGTATTTACTGATCAGCTGATGACAACAGTAACACCACAGGGTATTTTCAGTCATAACAAAGTGGGCTGAATTGTCTCAAAGACTTCCCAGAATTTTTTTCCTCAGAAAGTTGCTAAGTTCTGGGTGAAGGAAGGAAGGAAGGAAGGTTTCCAGCGCACACCTCTGCACAAAAACTGTCACGGACCCTCTTGAAACACTCAGAATTTTTTATCACAGACCACCTTCTGCATCTTCACAAGAGACCTGCTTTCCATCACTGCCTCCTTGTTTGTGAAGGTCATGGAACCATAGAGTGGTTTGGGTTGGAAGGGACCTTAAAGACCATCCAGTGCCACCCCCTGCCATGGGCAGGGACACCTTCCACTAGCCCAGGTCGCTCCAAGCCCTGTCCAACCTGGCCTTGAACAGTTTCAGGGACCCAGGGGCAGCCACAGCTTCTCCTGGCAACCTGTGCCAGGGCCTCCCCACCCTCACAGGGAAGAATTTCTTCCTCAGATGGAGCAGTGCTGCACCATGACCTTCTTAAGGATGTCACCATCTGCATTTACACCATAAAATAACATGAGGTCTCTCGGTGCTTCAGTATTGATGCATTTTTGCAGCCGTCTTGCAATGCACCCAAGAAAGAATCAATCATTGCCAGGAAGCTCAGGGTGATCCAGCACAGACGGACCAGGGACCAGCTGGGCAGGGATGGGGTGGTGACCAAGCCTGAGATTATAAAGGCTTGTGTGAACGCCTGGGCAGAGGTTAGGATGGAGGCCTCAGGGAAGTCTGGTCCAGGAATTCAAGCCTAGAAATGTTCTCAGGGCCCTGCCAAGTTGTAGACATGCATATGTTGGGGTTAAGTAGGTAAGGAAAATGTTATTATTGCACAGATTGTTTAGGGTGCTTTCACAAAAGGGGCTCATCTTTCCCACTTCTGGTGGAGGTGAAGCTCTTTTTTGGGGGAGGGGGGAAAAAGCTGATCGTGGTATTAAAAAAACCACAAATCTCAGTGATTTCACCAGAAGAGGTTTAGATTTAATATTGGGGAAAAATTCTTCATGGAAAGGGTGCTGAGGCATTGGAATAGGCTGTCCAGGGCAGTGTTGGAGTCCCCAACCCTGGAAGAATTTAAAAGCTGTGTGGATGTGGCACTTGGGGACATGGTTTAGTGGTGGCCTTGGCAGTGCTGGGGGAACGGTTTGACTCTGATCTTAGAGAGCTCTTCCAACCTCTTCCAAATAATTCTAAGATTTTGCACACCATGCAGCCCTTCTCCCTAGCTTTGTTCAGCCTTGGGGTGCCCCTGGTACCCGTAAGGGCTCTCTCTTTGCTGTTACAGATCCGGTGTGGCTTTGTGGGTGACACATGGGATGCATTATCTTGCCATTTACCCCCATGGGATTTGTGGGAAAAGTGTCCTTGTGGTGTGAATGGTTTCGTTTTGCCCAGTCCCAAACAGATCACCAGCATGCCCAAGGGCTTGAAAATAACTTTTGGGTGCCTAATTGTTTTCTGATGAAGACAGAGATCCTTGTGATCCTAACCCCACCTGAGCATCATCTCTCTTCTTTGAGGTGAAGAGAGAATGGCTTTCCCCTGAGACAGCGATTTGTTGAAGGAGGTGGAAGGTATGTGATGCTCTGTAAATGTCAGGTATGTTAATGCCTTGAAGAAGAAGTATCTTCTCGTGATCAGGGGTCTGCTTTCACACCACCTGCAGATCTTTCTCTCCTTTCCTCCTCCTGTAAAAAGCACAGAGATGCCAAAAAGAACGTGCACCAGATTCGCAGCTGCTGCAATGTAAACACGTCAGGCAGCACCGAGGAGAGAAATACAGTCAAGGGCTTTGTGCTCTGGTTATTTCATCCAAGGCCACATGCCAAGTAGTTCAACAACACCGAGGAGCCCAAACCATCAGCTACAGAGGCCCAGCATGACCTATTGAATGAAAACTTGCTTTTCTGAAGGCAGAAACCATCTGAACTGCAGAATTCACTAATCTTAGCTATTTTTCCTAAGGGACAAGTTGATTTTTCTGGTGTATAAAGAAACCTAGGAACACCTGAGATCACTGATTTTTTTAATTATTATTGGTTTTTATTTTTATTTTTTTTCCAAAGAAGGAAAATTAAATCCGTGATTAACTCAGGCGGGTAATTTAGTATCTGAATTTTGTGAATGAACTAAAAACTTCCTATACACAGTGAAAAATTAACTACTTGTCAGAATTCCAGTTGTATTACATTATTTCCAACTTAACTGCTATTTCTCTGGTAGAATAAGATCATGTTAGACTAGTTATTTCCTGTGTAGGAAATAACTCTTTCTCTTTTTTCTATTCTCTTTTCCCTACAGTACTTCAAGGAAGTGTCAAATCCAGATGTGTTATTAAGCAATTTTCTCCTCCTCTCTTTCCTGGATGGCAGATAATTCTCTAAATGTGATCATGTTTGTGTTCTTGGAAGTCTCATGACATCTTGGGAGCAAGTTTTGACTCCTGGGAGTTCAGTTCTAATGTTGGGTTGTTCCAAAATTCCACGCTTTACAATTAGTAGTGTACAATTAAATTCTTCAGAAATAAGTCAAGATAAAAGGAGGGTCTTAGGGTCAGAACATAAGTTAGAAGAATTCCACATTTTTAGTATTTAAGTATCCTGCCACTAAAACTGAGACGTTTTTTAAAATATTGCTTGTTTTAATGAGAAAGGCTCGCGATAGCTAATCCTTCCCTTTGTCCCAAATCTTCCTTCATATGTATTTTGAGATATTTTCCCCTAAATATGAAGATCTGACTGATTTTTTTTTCCGTGCACCCTCTGGTGGCTGCAAGTCCGCATCTATTCAGTGGAGATCAGCAGCTTGACAGGATGTTCCTCTGGCAGAGCTGGTATTGCTGGATCACTGCCATCCTTCCTATGGCCACAAACACTCCAGGGAGCTTTTGGACCAGAGCTGGGCCAGGGGGGAAGAAATGCAAGACTGCATTCACAGAATTAAGTTCCATATGACTCTATCTCCATTACAAACAGATTTGGGAAGTCTGATCACAGAAAAGGACCTAAAATATAACCAAAATGTCTCTTCCTCTCTCCAGGTACAAACCAATTTTAGGAAGACTGGGAATGGAGTCAGTTCCACTGACCAGAGTTTGGTTGTACAGCCTTCACTTAGGACATTTTTCCCGACTCCAGTAGGATATGTTTTCTGCTTTGCTTATAGAAAGGAATGCAATGATTTGCAGTTTTAAACAAACACTGCACGTACATGCCAAGTAGAATCTGATGGATGTGAATCTGAGCTGTCAGCTTCTCTGCCAATACCTTAACAATGAATAGATATATACAGCTTTTATCTAATGTTTTGGTGAAATAATTTTACTTTATGGAAGTGACTCTATCATCCAGGATGTGCAGAGTTTGTAGTGACCGTGCACATCATGCAGGGATTAAACTTTCTCTGTGGTCAGCTGCAAGTACTGACAGAAAATACTGTGCTAGAGCTGAGAAAAGCCTGTGAGGGGTAATAGTCAGCTTTGCCTTTGCAAGGCAGAGTTCAGCAGGGCTTAATTTCATCTGCTAGCCTGAGGGATTTTGTAAGCCAGCCTGGGCTCCACTGCAGCCAAGCAGTCTGGGCGCCTTAGCTGTTTGTTCCGTGCTCCACAATTGCTGCCAGTGTTGCTGATGGCTCTGAGGGACCTTGTGCAGATATCTGTCCACACCCACACCAGACCAGCATCGCTCTGGCCTTGGGTTCTCTTCACCAGTTGTGAATTATGCTGATTCAAAACTGTGAGGAGTGGCTGATACCTCAGAGAGTTGTGCTGCCCGTCATAGGGGGCTTGATTGTTTTCAGAGATGGGCAGAGAAGAACCTTCTGAAACTGAACAAGGGCAAGTGCACCTGCACACGAGGAAGAATTTCTCTACTGTGCAGGTGAGCAAGCACTGGAACAGATTTCCCAGAGAGGATGTGGAGTTGCAGCTTTGCATTCCTTCATAGAGGCATAGAATCATTTACATTGGAAAAGATCTCTATGATCATCAAGTCCAACCATCCCCCCAGCACTGCCAAGGCCACCACTAACGTGTCCCCAGGTGCCGCATCCACAAGGCTTTTAAATCTCTTCAGGAATGGTGATTCCAGCCCTGCCCTGGGAAGCTGTGCAGGGCTGAACAACCCTTTCCAGGAAGAAATTTTCCCAGTATCCAGCCTAAACCTCCCCTGGCACAACTTGAGGCTGTTTCCTCTTGTTTTGTCCCTTTTTCCCTGGGAGCAGAGCCCGACCCCCCCCGGCTCCCCCCTCCTGTCAGGGAGTTGCAGAGCCAGAAGGTCCCCCCTG
>JAYRBT010000070.1:3019092-3033203 GCA_036023395.1 Myiotriccus ornatus
GCACAGCATTAGGGACCCCCTGAACCCCGATTTCTTTTAGGAGGGAGGGGGGCACAGCACTGGGGACCCCCCTGAACCCCGATTTTTTTTTGGGGGGGTGGGGGGGTGTTTGTGCTTTGGAAACCGCTGGTGGTTTTGGGCTGGGGGGGAAAGGGGGGGTTAAAGAGAGTGCAGGGAGATTTGGGATTTCAGGAAGGGAAACGGGGCTGGGAGGAGGGAAAAGGGGGTGCAAAGAGCCCCCCACACCTCCACCCCCACACCCCCCCCCCCCAAGAGGGAAAATCCTTTAAAAATCAGTTAAAAATCACTAACTGGCAGTTTTGGGGTCCCCCGAGTGGATCCCAAACATGAGACCAAGCACTGGGGGTTGTGGCCGGGGGGACTCTGTGCTTTGCATCCCAAAAGTCGGGCACCCCAAAGCAGGGGCACCCCCGGAGTGGGGGGGAGGGGAGGAGGGGGTGTGCTTTATGGGGGGGGGAGCACCCTAAAAATATTGGGCAGTCCCAGGGGGGGATCTGCACCCCAATTTGCTGCGCCCCCCTGCAAAGGAACCTGCACCCCGGTATCCTGTGCCCACCCCCCCCGAGGCATTGCCGGGACACCCAAAGGGCTGTGGGACCTCAAAAGGTTCCCCCCCCACCCGAAAATCCTCGTGGGGACCCTGCCGGGTGCGTTCCCTGGGGATGGGGAAACCCAGAGCCTTCATCCTCCTCCTCCTCGGCTCAGCAGGGACTCGGGGGTGCACAGGGCCTGTGTGTCCCCCCCTCCCCAAGGCAGGGGCCCCCCCAAACCCCACAGCCCCCCAGGAACGAGCAGCGACTCACAGAGGGGGGTGACACCGAGAAAAGAAATGGGGGGGGGGGCTCAGAGGGGTTTTGGAGGTCAGGGGGGGTTGAGGGGAGAGCTTGGGCGGTCAGGAGGGGGTTTTGGGGGTGCCAGAGGGGGCTGGGCTGGGTGGGGGGAATGGGGGGGGCCAAGTGCAAATGAAAAAGATCCCAAAATGCTCCAAGAAGACGTTTCACAGTGTCTAACGCGACTAATCCCGGGCTCGCGGGGCGGGGCGGGGGGAGAGGCTGGATTTGGGGAGGGGGGGTACCCCGGGGAGGAGGAGGAGGAGGGGATGGGGGGTGTCCCTCTCCCCCAGCCCCCCCCATCACTGCAGGACCTGCCCCCGCGTCTCGGGCAGTTTGAGGGCCAGGGAGCTGCCGAGGGCGAGCGCGGCCGAGGCCAGGAGGATGGGCACGGCCTTGGTGATGCCCACGAAGGACGTGAAGATGCTGATGCCCAGCACGGCCGCCAGCTTGCACAGCGCGTTCAGGAACCCGAACGCCGTCGTCCTGGGGGGTGGGTAATGGGGGGGGGGGGGCAAGGGAAAGGACGGGGGTGGGTTTCTTGGGGAGACCCCAAAACGGGCACCCGGCACCCCAGGGCTGGCAGGCAGCACCCACAAACAGGCACCCAGCAGCTGGTAACCCCCAAACTGGCACCTTGCCCCTGGCACACAAACCCTCGCTCCTTGCACCCAAAAACCTCGCTCCTTGCACCCAAAAACCTCGCTCCTTGCACCCAAACCCTCACTCCTTGCACCCAAAAACCTCACTCCTTGCACCCAAACCCTCACTCCTTGCACCCAAAAACCTCACTCTTTGCACCCAAAACTACTTGCACTCAAAACCTCGCTCTGCACACAAACCCTCACTCCTTGTACCCAAAATTCATCCTTGCCCACAAACCCTCCCTCCTCGCCCCCAAACCCTCCCACCCGGGGTTGCCCCGGCGTGTCCCCCAGCTGGCCCCACGCCACCCCCCCGCCCCCGTGGGCCCCCCAACCTCATGTCGGAGGGGTAGAGCTCCACGGTGAGCACGTCGAGCGAGTTCCAGGAGGCGATGCTGACCCCCCCGAAGAGGCAGAGCAGGGCGATCATGGCAGACTCGCTGTTCCCGAAGGACAGGAAGAAGCAGCTGACGCAGGACATGACGCTGGAGCCGGCTGGGGGGCACACGGGGACGCGTCAGGACAGGGGGGAGACAGAGGAGGGTCCCCCAAGGGGGAAATGGGGGTGGGATGGTCAGCCAAGGTAGGAGGTTCAAGAAGGTTCCCAGGGGGTGATGGAGGTGGGGGAGGATCCACCAGGAGGGACAGGGGTTAGGAAGGTCCCCGGGAGATCAGCAGTGATGGGGGTGACCCAGCAGGTGGGAGTGGGATCAGGGACGTTCCCAAGGGGGTGATGGAGGTGGGGTGACCCACCAGGGTGGCCCCCAAATGGGGACCGAGGTGGGGGTGACCCGGCAGGTGGGAGGGGGCTCAGGAAGGTCGAGAGCCAGTTTGGGCTGGAAGGCACCTCAAGGACCCTCAAGGGCACCCCCCACAGACCAGGTGCCCCTTCCAGCTGGACCCTGCCTGTCTCAGGGAGGGGTCACCCCCCAGACCCCCCCGCACTGCCCACCCAGCATGCGCAGGCGGCCGATCTTGTCCATGAGCAGGGCCGAGACGATGTTCCCGGGGAGCACGGCCAGGGTTCCCAGGAAGCTGACGAAGTAGATCATGTAGGCGTTGTTGTCGTCGCTGAAGTCCAGCTGGCAGCCCTCCTTGTTGTGCAGGAACGTGCTGTTCACCACCCGGCTGTTGATGAACTTGTACTCGAAGAGATCTGGGGGGACAGGGGGTCACTCCGTCTGCACTCACACCTCCATCGTCCCCTCGGGGACCACCCTGGTGGGTCACGCCATCTCCGTCCCACCCTGGGGACCCTTCTGAACCCCCCTCCCACCTGCTGGGTCCCCCCCTATGTCCATCAGCCTCCTGGTTCGTCGCCCCCCTCCACCCCCGGACCCTCCCGGGGGGTCACCCCCCCCTCCACCCCCTCGTGCCCCCCACCTGTGTTGTAGAAGACGGTGGAGATGAAGGTGCAGTTCTTGAAGAAGGTGTTGCTGGAGGTGATGTCCTCGAAGTAGCACTCCTCGAAGAGCGAGTCCTCGAACGTCACCGACTTCATCTTCAGCCCGATGAACCTGCGCGGTGCGGCGGGAGGGAGACCCCGGCCGTGCCCCCCCCCCCGGCCCCCTGCCCCGGCCCCCCAGGCTCAGCCCCCCCGCCCCTCACTCACTTGTCGTTGAAATACTCCCCGCCGCGGTGCACCTGGTTCTCCAGGGTGAAGTTGAAGGTGAAGTGCCGGACCTTCTCGCGCGTGAAGAGCTTCGTGCGCGCCGCGTACTCGATGCTCTGCAGGTGCTTGATCATGTCGGGGAACCACACGGTGAGCCCGTAGTAGCTGCGGGGAGAGGGGTGAGCCCCGGGCTCCCAGTGCTGGCCCAGAGCTCCCAGTACCGACCTGGTGCTATGCCAGTTCTGACAGCTCCAGCCCAGTGCTGTCTGTCCCGGCCCAGTGCTGCTCCCACCCCGTCCCACCCCTTCCCAGCGCTGTCCGGTCCCCATCCCGCGCCCCGGCACCTGAAGGACATGGTGAACCACACTGCCATCATCATCAGCGTCACGCGCCGGAACTCGGGCGCGAAGCACTGCTGGAAGTTGCTCCAGACCTGTGAGGGGACGTGGGAGGTGACGGGGACGCGGCAGGCGGCAGGGACAGGGCAGGTGACGGGACACGGGGGCCGCGGGGACCCCCGGGCAGCTCCGGCCTCACCTGCTGCGACAGGTTGAGGCATCGGACGAGCCAGCGCCGGTACCACGTCCCGGTGTCCGACTGGATCTCGATGAGCTCGTCCTCCCGCTTGATGGTCTTGATGTGTGTGACCTGGGGCGGGGGGGACAGTTTGGGGACACCAGGACGCACCAGCCACGGCCCCCAGCTTGGACTTCGGTTCCCCCATCACTCCGTTACAGCAGCTGCTTTTATCCCAGAGCTGGGAATTGCAGACCCTGCTCCTGGAGAACCCCCTACCCCCTCCCACCTTGGGGTGCAGGGGACCCCGGGGCTCAGCCCTGGAGGGGGTCCTTACCGAGAAGACCCTCTCGGGGTGGCCCTTGGCCCTCATGTTGGTGTCGTGGACCTGCTTCAGCACCATCCAGGCCTCGTCGTGCTTCCCGTTCTGTGAGGCAGCACCAGGTCACCCAGGACACCCTGGGACACCCTGGGACACCCTGGGACACCCTGGGATACCCCGGGACACCACAGGACACCCTGGGACACTACGGGACTCCCCAGGACACTCTGGGACACCCTGGGACACCCTGGGACTCCCCGGGACACCACGGGACACCACGGGACACCCTGGGACACCCCGGGACACCCTGGGACACCCCGGGACACCCCGGGACACCCCGGGACATGGACCTGGACATGGATAGACGTGGACCTGGACCACCCCCCTGCAGTCCCCATATGGGGGGCAGGACCCACTCCTTGTGTGGGTCCCTCCACCATCTTCATCACCTCCCACCACCCCCCTGGGGGTCCTTACCCGAGTGCCCCCCGTCTCTGTCACCCCCTCGGGGTCCCTGATGCACCCCCAGCCCCCCTCCCAGGGCACAGCCGTGCCCCACCCCGTGCCCCCACCTCCAGGTAGAAGCGGGGGCTCTCGGGCATGGTGGTGAGCGCCCCGATGGCGAACACCGAGGGGAAGGCGCAGACGAGAACGAAGACCCTCCAGCTGTGGAACTGGTACGCGGAGCCCATCTGGAAGCTCCAGCCTGCGGGGACAGCGCGGGACGCGATGCTGGGGCTGGAACCCGGCGCACCCCTCGCCCTCCACTGGCCGTGGCGGGGGGGAAGGTCCTACCGTAGTGGGGGATGATGGCCCAGGCCATGGCCGAGGCGTAGATGCCCCCGATCATCCAGAACATGCAGAGCCAGCTCAGGTGCTCCCCGCGCTTCTCCTGCGCCAGGAACTCCGAGAAGTAGGAGAAGACGATGGGGATGGAGCCGCCGATGCTGGGGACGGAGGGCAGCGGCGTCACCCCCCGCCCCGTGACCCTCCGCGTGACCCTCGGCCCCTGCCCTGGGGGTCCCACGCGCGGCCGGGCCCCCCTTACCCCACGCCCGAGAGCAGGCGGCAGAAGAGGAAGGTGCCGTAGCCCTGGACGAAGGAGGAGAAGAAGGCGAAGACGCTGTTGACGGAGAGGGAGATGAGGAGGCACTGCCTTCGGCCCAGCCGGTCGGCCAGCCCGCCCCACACGAACGCGCCCACCATCATGCCCAGGTACACGATGAGTCCTGGGGAGGGGGGACACACACGGCGAGGTCACTCCTGGGACCCGCAGCCCGAGTCACCCGGCGCTGGCGGCGTGGGGTGGGCAGGGACCCCCTCCCTGGGGCTCCCGGGTGCCCTCGCAGGGAGGGGACGGAGCCCCTCATGTGAATGGGGGGGGGTGTCTCCCTGGCCTGTAGGATGGAGGGGGAAGGGGGGGCAGAGGTGCCTCCAGGACCCCCACACCCAGCCCTTCCCCCTGTGCCGAGTTTGCCGGGTCTCTGAGGGACACGGGGCACCGGTAACCCCTGGGTTTGGGGGGGTGTCAGGCTGTGGTGGGCACCACAGAGAAGTGGGGCGAGGCAGCCTATCAATGCAGCCCCCCCCAAACCCACTCTCAGCATCCTCTTACCAGCCCCAGTGCATGAGTTCACACCCCCCGACCCTCCCGTCCCCCCACGACTCCCCCTTCCCCCCCGTGCCCGCCCCCGCTCACCCAGCATGCCCTTGTTGGAGTCGGAGAGGCACATGTCCTTCTCTGCGCTGGGCAGGACGAAGCCCACCACGAAGACCTCGACGCCGTCGGCCATCAGGGCCAGGCCCAGGACGAAGTAGAGGGTCCACTGGAAGCGGCCGTGGCCACATTCCTGCAGGATGAGCTCGTACTGCTGCGCCAGCTCCTCGCGGTCCTTCCGCCGCTGCCCCTCGCTGTCGTCGAAGGCGCCGGCGGCCGTGGCGGCCCCCAGGCGCTCCCCCCCCTTCAGCGACTCTTGCCGGGGGATCCCCTGGTACTCGCCCTCGTAGATCTCATCCTCCTCGTCGTGGCCCTCGGTGGCGTCGCTGGACGCCCCCTCCTCCTCGTTGGCCCCCTCGCCGCCCCGGTAGTAGCCGTCCTGGGGCGCGTAGTCCTCGTCGTCCTCCTCCTCCTCGAAGCGGGAGTAGGAGCGCCGGGTGTACTCGTCCTGCACGCGGTCCATGCCCCGGCTCACCTTCTTGGCCGCCTGCTTCTTCACCTCCTTGGCGATGTCCTTGGCGCCGCGGATGAACGCCGTCCGGTCCCGGAACGACTCGTCCATGGTGCCGGCGGGACGGGGCGCGAGGCGGGCGCGGAGCTGGCTGGGGTGGGCTGGGGGGGTCTCTGCGTCCGGGGGGGGGTGCGCCCTCAGGCCCGGGGTGGGGGGAGGTGGGTGACGGCCCTACCCATCCGTGGGAGGGGGCGTGGGGGGACCCCGGACACCGGCCCGGACCTGGGGAGCGCAGACACGACCGGGGGGCTGTGTTAAGAGTGGGAACGGTCCCACGTCCCACCTCCCAACTTTTTTCCCGTCTCAGATGGGAACAGGAGGATTTGGGGACCCCCCCCACCCCTACAGTGAGGTGGCGGGGGGGGTCACCACAGGGCACAGCAGGAGCTGAGGTGGGGACAGACTGGTGGACACTGGTTCTGTGCCAGCCCCCTTAGGTGCTCCCTCCCCTCACCTGGGGGAATCCCACCTCCCACAGCCCACAGGGACCCCCCCCAGCACCCCTGGATCCATCCCTTCCACATCCATTTCAAAGGACAGAGGGAACTGGGGGGGGCATCAGGGGCATCACTGCCCCCAGGTTTCCCCAGTCAATCCCCCTAGGACTGTGAGTCACCCCAAAACCACAGCCATCAGCAGGCCTGAAGGAGTCTCCTATTTCCTTGGGCACCACAGGATGGAGTGGCACCAGAGGGACAGGGAGGGGACCAACCCCCAAGGGCATGGGGGTCCCCAAACCCTCCCAGCGCTGCCAGTGCCCGAGGTGGGGGCCTCAAGGAGACAGGTTTGGGACTGGGGTCCCTTGGAGGATCCCTTGGGGGGTCCCTTGGGTGACAGCGACCCGGCCACGTCCCTGGCTCCGACCCAGCACCACGTGTGCCGGGCCACACTCCCTGCCGAAGCTTCCAGGCAGGATTTGCTGTGGGAGATGCCGGCAGAGGCTGACCCGGGGAGAGGGGGGGCTGGGGGCACCCCACGTGTCCCAGGGTCCAGCCCGGGGGGAGGAGAGGGGGCACCCAGATACCTGGATGTGGCACCTCCCTGTCCCCCTTCCCAGCCCAGCGACTCCCCCTTTCCCGGGCGTGCAGAGCCCAGCTCGGCTCGTGACAGGGATGGACCCGCAGCCCCCCAGCCCGACGCCGCTGGCCCGGCCGCGGGGGCCGCCGTGCCCCCCGCCCAGTGCTATTTTTATCCCCAGCGAGGCGGGAAGGAGCTGCGGGCACAGGGAAGGAGCTGCGGGCACAGGGAAGGAGCTGCGGGCACAGGGAAGGAGCTGCGGGCGAGGGACGCAGCCGGCGCCGTGTCCCCCCTCCCCGAGCGAGGGGACAGGGCACGCGGGGACGCTAAATTTAGCCCTTCGGAAACCCCGGGTGGGGGGGCGAGGGGGGGTGCTGCGGCAAGGCCCGACCCCCCCATTCCCGAGCAGAGCCGAGCAGGTGATTTCACAGGATAAAATGGCAATTTCCCCCCCTGCTCCTCTGCTCCCGCCGGGGGAAGCCCCCGCTCCCCTCCCCGGGGGTCCCGCGGGCCCCCCGAGGCCCCTGGAAGGGGCCGATCCACGGCCAAGGTCATTTTTGTCCGGCCGGGCTGGCGGTTCCCTGCGGAGCCTCCCGATGCGGGGCCAGCGCTCCGCGGAGCGGGAGCTGTCGGGGGCTGCGGGAAGGAATCGGGGAGCAGGGAGAGGCCGAGTGGGCCGTGAGGAAGACGATGGGCCGGGCAGCAAGGTCACCGCGGGCTCGGTGACGGAGAAGCGGCCGCACGGCCGGGGGAGCCTCGAGCGGCCGAGCCGACGGCAGGAGCCAGCGCCGGATGAGAGCGAGGGTTCGGTGCCACGAGGGAGGCAGAAATCCCCCAGACCGCAGCCCCCCGGAATGCGGGAGCCGGGGAAGGAGGAAGGGGGGCGGTGTCCCCCAAAAATGCCCGTCACGGGGGCAGAACGTGCCGCTGGCCCTGCTGCCCCGTCCTGGCGTTGGCCGGAGCCGTCACCGCCAGCCCCGGACAAGGTTATCGGACCTGGATCCGGCTCCTCCTGCCGCGCATCCGAGCGGAGCCGGGGGTCGATGCAGCCACGCACCCCCAAAACGCTCCGGGGTCCCACGCTGGGGGTCTGTGTGTGTGTGTGCCCCCCCCCCGCAGCCCCCAGCCTCCCTGCGGACCGCCAGGAACATGGCGACAAGGGGACAGTTTTAAATCGCCCGTGTCCAAGGTCACCCCCCAACTCCCCCCAGTGCCACCCCCTCCCCAAAAACCCGCCGGTCTCCCCCCCTCCTCCCATCCCTGCGGCGGATTCGCGGTCCCCTCCGGCTGCTCCCCGGCCGCAGGACGGCACGGGGAGATGGAAGACAGGAGCCCCCGAACACGCACATCCAAAGGCAGACCCGGGCTCCAGGGGAGATTTTCCAGGACAAAATGGCCACAGCAAGTGGGAAGGAGAAGCCGAACCCCGAATCCATCAGCGGCCCCGTGAAGGCCGATTAACGCCATGGGGACGGGGGGGGATGTGGGGTTATAAACGCGTTTTGTTCCCCCCTTTACCTGGCTCAGCCCTCGCCCCGCTCCAGCTCCAGCTCCTTCCCGGCGCCGGCGAGGAGGAGGAAGGTGCTCCGGCGAGGAAGGATGCTCGGGAAGGGATACGGCGACGAAGGAGGATGCTCCGGCAGCGACACGGCGCGACAGCAGCTCCCGGGTACCAGCGCTACCGCCGCAGCCTCCGCCGCGCACACGGAGCGCTGGGAGAGTCCATCGGCGCAGCCCCGGGAAGGGAGGGATCAGCCACGGCACGCGGGTACCGGGGGGGCTCGGCGGGAGCGGGGGAGGCTCGTCCCCACCGAGAGGGGCGGGGAGCCGATGGATCCCCCGGGATGCGCACGGGGAGCTCCCGCGGGATCGGCGCTCCCGGGACGGAGCCGCTGGGATGGAGCCGCTCCGGAGGCTGCGGATGGCGGGGAGCGGGTGCTGGGGACGGGGGGCACGAGCCGGCGGCCCCCCCGGATCCCTCGGCGAGGCTCAGCCCCCCCCTCTGCCCCCCCGCCGCCCTCCGCCCCCGGCACGGCTGAGTCACGGCCTCCGCGGGGCTGGATTGGGATTTTTTGGGATCAAATCATCCCCGCCCGGGCTCGCCAGACCCAGCCCCTCTGCTGCGACACGACACGAACGCCCCTGATGGATTTTTTCGGGGAGGGCAGGGCGGGGAGGGGGAAAGCTACGGCCGGGAGGGCACGGCGAGGTCTGGAATGCCCAAAGCGAACCTCTTCCCCCCCGGATCGCTTCCCGAGGGTGGGAAAGCGGGACCCCCAGTGCTCCAGCCCCACTCCACCCGGGGCTTTGGGGTGCTGGTTGCTCCCGGGACCCGGCTGAGCTCGGGGTTGGGGGTCCTGGGGTCCCCACAGTGAGCAGGGATGGGGCCCTCCCAGAAGCAGGATCTTCCCTGATCCCCCTGCACTTACATCCCAGTGCACCCAAAGCCCCCTCCTCCTGCATCCCAACATCCGCAGAGCCCCAGCCTTCCCCGAAATCCCTCTCCCTGCACTCCCTGCAACGAGTCGACCCAGTCTCAGCTTCCAGGATGTCCATCCCAAAGCCCCACAGCCCAGCAGGATCCAGCAGGATCAGCACTTCCCCCACCTCTGAAACTGGAAAACGCAGACAGGGCCCAGTCCACACCAGTGGCACCAGCACAGGGAAGGATTTAGGAACCTGGGAGCTGAGGAATAGTGGTGGCACCTCCCTGGAAACAACCCCAAAAGGGGGATGGAGCTGCAGGGCGAGGCCGGGTGCCCTCGGGCTCCTGGTGACTCATGTGCCACTGTCACAGTGTCCCCGCTCTGATCACACAGCCCCGGGGGCTTCATGTGGATCATGGGAGGAACAGTCTTGGCAGCAGGACAGGGAATGGCTCCTCCTTGGGAATGTCCCTGAGGGCCCCCAGCAGTTTGGCAGGGCCTGAAAACCCAGGGGGGTGGGATAAAACCAGGGGGATGGTGACATAAGACAGGGGGAAAGGGATAAAAGCAGGGCTGACAATGGGATACAGCTGGAGGGAAGGTGGGATGTAACTGGGAATGATGGGATAAAACCAGGGGGGGATGATGGGATAAAACTGGGGTGACAGTGGGGTAACACCAGGGGAGAAGGGGATGATGGAAGCCAACAGTGCCCCCTCCTCACAGCTTCCCAAATCCCTGCTCTGACACCTCCTCCCAGTGCTGAACGAAGGAGGAAAGGGCAGATGATTCCAGCACAGCCCCGGGAAGTGCAGAGCCATCCTCTCTCAGCCCAACAGCTTCACCCCCAGTTAGGACCATCCCCAAAACCACAGGGAAACCAGCTGTGAGCAATCCCAGCCCAAGATCCCACAGCTCCTTCCCCTCCTGAGGGATGTGGCAGGGACCCAGCGGAGTGGGATTCATCCCAAATCCCTCCTCTGGACATCTCTGTCTCTGGGATGAGCATCCTGGGCTCCAAGGGCAGCCACCACCCCTCAGCTGGTGACAAACAGGCAGAGCCTCGTCCCCAACGCAGGGACGCCCCTCGGTTCCCAAATCCTTTATTTGCCAGCGGGCGGCCGGCGCTTTCCCTACAAAACCAACAAATCAGGTAAAAAAGGAGCTCGGAAAAGCTGCCAGGGGAGAGAGAACCGGGAGGAGATGGAGGGAGAGCGAGGAAAACCAACAACACTAAAAAAACAAACGGGGGGGGAAAGTGTGGGGGGCAGGGACGGAGGGCAGGGATACCCCCGGCCCCCCCCAGGAGCGGGAATGTTGGTCCGAGGGGCCCGGGAAGGCCAAGGGTGGAGAGCAGAGGGTCCCGAGCGGGGTGGGGGGGGCTGCCCCCCCCTCTCAGGGCAGGGGTCCCCGCAGGGGCCCGCGGGGGGGCACCCCGGGGGGTCTCTGCGCCGGCCGGGGGGGCAGCGGGACCCTCTGGTATCCGTAGGGGGGGGGCCGGGGGGGCCCGTTGTAGCCGTGGGGCGGCATCAGCGGGGGGGGCCCGCGGAGCCCGTGGTGCGGCAGCGGCCCAGGGTGACCTGTGGGACAGACAGGGGGGTCAGCACCCGGGGGGGGGACTGCAGTGACCCCCAAACCCCCCCAGCCCCCCCAGCAGTGGGTGCCCCACCCAAACCCCGCCGGGGGTGCCACATCCAGCAGGTGCCCCCCAGCCTCTCCCACGGGTGCCCCCCGACCCTCCACCAAGCCCCGTGGGCTCCCCAAATCCCCGTGGGGGCAGATCCCACTCACCCATGGGTGATCCGAAGTGCGGCCCCCGGGGTGGGAGCCCCATTGGGGGGGGTCCTGGGTGGGGCATTCCCGGGGGGGGCCGGGGGGGTGGCTGCCCTCCGGAGCCCGGGGGTCCCGGGTGGTGCTGGCCCATCCCGGGCGGCCCGTGGTGCACCTGCATGGGCGGCATTCCTGCGGGGAAAACGGGGTTAGGGGTGCAGGGAGGCAGGGAAGCAGCTCCTGGCACCCCCAGGGGATGGAATTCCAGCTGGGCCCGGGCAGCGAGGGATGCGGGGGGGCTTCTGCTGCTGAACAGGGGGCTGAAGAGGGGGGAACATGGAGCCTACGGCACGAGGAAAGGGCCTGGATGAAAGTGTGTGGGAAAAGAGATGGGATGGGAAATGTGTGTGGGGAAAGAGATGGGATGGGAAATGTGTGTGGGGAAAGAGAAGGGATACCGGGTGCGTGCAGCCCTGTGTGGGGCAGTGAGGAATCACCACCCTTGGAGATGCTGGACAAGCTCCCAGAGCAAACTGGTGCTGGAGTCTGCCCTGCCCTGGCTGGGCAAGCCAGGTTCAACCTCCCTCCAAACCTCCTTTTTTTCTCAATTATCCCATTGAAAAAAACCCCAACAAACTGATCCCTTCCTCCCCCTGGGAAGCTCCAGGTTTTCCCTCTCCGGGTGTAATTGGCTGCGCTCAGGCCCGGCCGCCATCTGCTCCCGGCACGGCCAGGGCGGATCACACAAAGCTCCCTAATCAGGGCAGCTCCGGAGCCACAGGATCAAACAAATCCCAGAGAATCATTAAATTGCACATTTCACAAAATTCAGGCTTTTGAAGCTAGAGCTGAGGCTCCTTCCCGGGGCCCAGGACGGAATCAGGGAAACGACTTGTTTCCTTGAATTATTAATCCCCAAATTAGCTCCTGCCTTCCCTCCCTGCATCCTTGTTTTCCTTCCCATGTCCCCCCCTCCCTGCCCAGGTGCCTCTCAGAGTGCCACGACTTCCTAAATTCCCCAAATCCTTTGGCAATCCCGTCGTGATTGGAGGGGGGATCCCCTCAACCTCCCCTGCACAACAGGAGAAGCTGAGCCCCATTCCCGGCCCCATTCCCTGCTCCATTCCCAGCCCCATTCCCATCCGGATCCGTACCTGGGTGGTGCATCCCGCCGGGCGGGAAGGGGTGTGGGTGGGGCGGGTGCCCCCCTGCAGGGGCAGCCCCCGAGGGGGGTCCGGGGGCTCCGGCGCCCGGCGGCATCGGCGGGGGGGGCATGGCCGGGGGCATCCCGGGGGGCAGCGCCCCGGGCGGCGGCACCGGCGGCGGGAACGAGCCGGGGGGAGGCAGGCCTGGAACACACGGCGGGGATTCGGGCGAGGGGGGAAACCCCCCGGCCGGACAAACACGACCCTTGAGCCCCCACGAGCCACCCAAGAGACACCCCGAGTCCCCCAGGTGTCAGCAGAGCCCCCCAGGTGTCAGCAGAGCCCCCCAGGGGTCAGCAGAGCCCCCCAGGTGTCACCAGAGCCCCCCACGGGACCGTGACCCGCCCCGTGGCTCACCCACCCAGGGAGGGGGGGTGACCCCGAACCAAAAACCCCCTCCCGCGCCCGTGCCCCCCTCGCAGGGCCCCCCACCCACCTGGGGGGGTGACGCCGGGCCCCAGCGCGGTGACCACGGGCGCAGGCACCGAGGGGGGCGGGGGGGCGTCGGCGAAGAGCTGGTGGGGGCGGTCGGCCTGCGAGAGCGGGTTCTGCGCCGCCAGCAGCCGCTCGGCCGCCGAGCCGTGCCGCTCGCCCTTGGAGTCCTTCTTGAAGGCGTAGGACACGGTGATGGGCCGGTTGCACAGGTACTGCCCGTTCATGGCCTCGATGGCCGCGTCCGACGCGTCGAAGCTGGCGAAGTTGATGAAGGCGTAGCCCTTGGAGTTGCCCGTGTCGGGGTCCCGCATGATCTTGGGGGTCTGCAGGATGACCCCGAAGGCGCTGAAGGTGTCGTAGAGCAGCTTCTCGTCGATCTCGGGGTCCAGGTTGCCGATGAAGATGTTGGCGCCCACGTCCAGGTTCTTGTTGTGGGCGGAGGCCTTGTTCACCCGGATGGGCTTCCCGTACAGCTTGATCATGTTCATGATCTTGATGGCGTAGTCGGCGTCCTCCTCGCTCAGGAACTCCACGAACCCGTACCCTGGGGCACCCCGAAGGGCTCAGGGGCAACCCCAGGGGGCTCGGGGGGGACCCAACGGGCCTTCAGGGCAGGGGAGACGCCCTCACCCTCCCGCTTGATCTAAACCCCAATTGACTCAACCCCCATTTTAATATTGATTGGAACCCCCACAATTTGATTTCAGCCCCACCCGACGCTTCATTCAACCCCCACTTAATCCGAACACCCCCCCAGGGATGGAAAGTGACCCCCCCCTTTGCCCACCCCGATTCCACCCCCGGCTCTGCGCCCTGCTCAGCCCCGGGGGTCCCAGCCCTTCCCCCGGTTGCTGGCCCGTGACCCCCCCCCCGGCTGTGCCCCCCCTTGGGATCTGCGGGGTCCCCGTCGCGCTCTGGGGGTCTCTCACCCTGGTGCTGGCCCGTGACCCGGTCCTTGGGCATGTGCGTGTTGACCACGGGCCCGGCCTGCAGGAAGAGCTCCCAGAGCAGGGGCTCGCTGACCTTCTCGTCCAGGCCCCCCACGTAAACCGTGGCATCTGCGGGAAACCCTCGGGATAACGGGG
>JAYRBT010000070.1:3035858-3058035 GCA_036023395.1 Myiotriccus ornatus
CCTGCTCCTGTCACCCCATGGGGATGGGGATGGGGGTCTCACCTCCTCGCGGGGGGTGTCCCTGCTCCTGTCACCCCGTGGGGATGGGGACGGGGGTCTCACCTCCTCGCGGGGGGTGTCCCGGCGCAGCAGCCCCAGGCGGCGCGGGAAGGGGTGTCCGGCTGCCACCCACTCCCGCTGCACCAGGCTCTGGAAGCCGGGCAAGGAGCGGGCGTGGGGGTCCCCCAGGAGCTGCACCAGCGAGGCCAGCAGGCAGTTCAGGTCCCGGTCCGAGGGCTCTGGGGGGTGAGGGTGGTGAGGGGGGGGGTCCCATTTCCCTCCCCCTGCACCCCCCTGCCGGTGCCCCCACCTTGCAGGACCACGGAGCAGCGTCTCCCCGCCAGCAGCGATGCCACCTCCACGGCTTTCCTCAGGCAGGTGCTGGGGGCCAAAAAGGGGAGGTCAGGGCACCCCAAAATGCCACAGGCACCTGCCCTGGGGTCTCACGCACCCACCACAGTGCCCCCAGTTGCTCCACAGCCACCTCGCGGGGGACATCCCGCTGTGGGGAGTGGGTTTTTAGGGGCACATCCCCCCTGCCCCCCAAAATCCCCGCCTGCACCCCGAAGAGCCCCTCCTTGGCACCCACTCACCGGACGTGCTCCAGCCAGCGCGTCCCCTCCAGGGCCGAGAGCCACTTCTCCTCCACCGCCGCTCCTGGATCCCGCAGGACGAGGGGTCAGTGGGGGGAAGCCCCCCACCCACGGTGGGTTTGGGGGTCCCCCCCCGTGCTGCTCACCGGGCAGGCAGAGCGCCTGCAGCTTGAGGTGGGCGAGCTGGATGTCGGCGGGCGAGGGCAGCTCGGCCGTGTCGGCCAGAACGCAGGGCCCGCGGCCCCCCAGCAGCAGCGTCTCCAGGCACCTGGGGGGCACAGGGACCTCCAGGTGAGGCCAGGCCGGGGTGACACCCCCAGTGCCCCCCCCCCCCAGGACCCCCCAGGCCCACCTGACGTCCTCGCTGCCCGGCTCCGAGGCCGGGTGGAAGCCGGCGGCTCTCAGCAGGTCCCCCCCGGCCGGGTGGTGCCAGCACAGGCGCTGTGGGAGAAACAGGGTGACCCCCCCACCAGCACCAGCCCCCCTCCCCACCCCGCCGTGGCCCCCCTGGGCACTCACGGGCACCCGGCGCTCCTGGAAGTGGCCGAAGGTTCTCTTGAGGTCGTGGTCCAGGAGCCCACTGGGCACCCACAGGTACCGGGGGAGGCTGCGGGCAGGGGGGGCACAGGGTGGGGTCCCACGGGGGCAGACGGGTGGATGGGGGGTTTCCCCACGGCTGGTCCCTCCGGGGGGGTGGGAGGTCCATGCTGTGACACCCCCCTGGGTGCTGGGGGGCCCAGGGACCCCCGTGCCCGGCGGGGCCGTACCTGGGGGCCATGTCGAAGCGCTCGTTGACGGCGCTCACCCTCCAGCCCGCGGCACCCAGACGCTCCAGCTCCTTCTCCCAGTCCCGCAGGCTCTCGAAGAGCAGCGTGCCACCCAGGCCTTCCTCCTCATCCTCCTCATCCTCATCCTCCTCTTCCTCCGGGGGGGCCCCGGCAGGGCAGGAGCAGCCGTCGTGTCCCTCGGTGTCCCCCAGCCACGCGGCTGCTTCCCGCGCCTGGGCGATGGCGTTGGCCACCTGCGAGGGCAGCCGGGGTGGGGTGTGAGCCCCCCCAGAACCCAGAGTGAGGGTCCAACACTCCAGCACCACCCCCCAACCCCTCCAGGCTCACCCGGAACGCCTGCGGAGCCAACCCGTTGTCAGGGAAGGAGAAGCGGAGCAGGCGGAAATCCCGGCAGAACACGGCGAGTTCCTCGGGGATGAACTTGAGGGTGGAGGTGGCCGTGAGCACCTTGGGCTTGGAGAAGCTGCTGGCTGGGGTGGGCACGGGGAGGCTGTCAGGGCCAGCTGAGACCTGCGCAGCTCATCACACAGAGCTGAGACCCGAGACCTGCCCAGATCATAACACGTGTCCTGTTACCTGCCACCAGCTTGCGGATGCAGCTCAGGGCCACCTCGTCCTCGGAGCGGAGGAAGCCGTGGGAGCCGGGGCTCTGTGGGAGAGCAGGGAGGGCTGGAGGCTGCCCCGGAGCATCCCTCCCGATCCCAGAAGGGTGGTGGGAGTGGGTCTGGGCTCTACGGCTGTCCCGTGTCCCTCGTTCCTTGTTCCTCGCCCCCCGGGCCGTCCTGCCGCGCGGAGCTCCCAGGGCGAACACGGGGGTTCCACAGTCTGCCAGGCCGGGGGGGCTGGGGTGGGGATGGGATGGGGATGGGATGGGGCTGGGATGGGGCTGGGATGGGGCTGGCAGGGGGTGTAGATGCAACCAGGATGAGGGTCAGGGTGCGTTCGGAGTGAAGCCGGAATGGGGCTGGGATGGGGGCGGGGATGGGGTGGGAAGGGGCTGGGCTGACGGTCGGGGTGCGGTGGGATGGGGCCGGGATGGGACAGGGATGCGGTGGGATGGGGGCGGCGCGGTGCCCCGCGGTCCCGTTCCCGGTATTCCCGGCCTTGCCGGTGTTCCGGTCGCACCTGGCCGGGCAGGAAGGCGAGGCGGCGGTTGGTGCAGAGCAGCGTTCCCGGGACGGAGCCGCCGCCGGCCCCGCAGGGCTGCCGGGCGCCCGCCGCCTCCTCCAGCACCCGCTCCCCTGCGGGGACCGGCACTGGGTCGGGGGCTCCGAGGGCCCCGAGCCCCCCGAGCCCCACCGGGACCCCCGGACCCCCCGGTCCCGGCCCCGGCCCTACCTGGGAGCCCGGGGAAGGCCGGGCGGCGCCCGCCCGGGGCCCCGCTCATGGCGCAGGGACTTTGGCCGGGCGGGCCCGGAGCGGCGGGGCCGGAGCGGCCGGGAGGGAGCCCGGAGGGCCCGGCCCGGCCCCGGCATCCCGCCCCTCACCCCGGCATCCCGCCCTCCCCCGGCATCCCTGCCCGGCATCCCGCCCCTCACCCCGGCATCCCGCCCTCCCCCGGCATCCCTGCCCCGGCATCCCGCCCCCCCGGGGCCCGGGATTCGATGCATCCCGACACCCCGACCCTTCCGCTCCCGGCATCCACCCCCCTCCATCCCCGTGCCCGGTCCCGGCGGTGGGAAAGCGGGGAGAGCCCAGGCGGATGGTGGAGGGGGGTACAGCCCTGGGCACCCCGTCCAAGGACAGGCCGTTCTGGGGTCCCCGCAGCCCCGGAGACCCTGCCAGGGACGGGCGGTCCTGGGGTCCCCCGGCCCCCCCTAAGCGCTGCCCCGGGCAGAGGAACCCCCAAACCCCGTCCCGTTCCCGCACCGTCACGGGGGGGCCCCGGGGCCTCTCCCGGGGCCGGGCGGAGCGCGGTGACTCACGGCCCAAGCACGGAGCCTTCTCCTCCCGGCTGGAGCGGCGGCTCCCGAGCCGGGCCCGCCCGGCCCCCGCCTCGCCGACCACCGGGGCTCCCACCCCGCCCCCGGCCGCAGGTGGATGGTGGCCCTGGGGCCACCTGTGCCATCCCCCCAGTGCCGCGAGACCCCCGGGGCACCCCAAACCCCAAGGGAGCCAAGGCGGCAGCAGCACACGGGGATATAAATCCTGACGCAACCCAGGCTCGTGGAAAACCCACCGGAGCACGTTTCGGAGCTCCGGCTCCAAATCCCATTTTTGGTGTATTTATTTCCCCCCAGACTTTTGGGGCCGCCCCAGCCTTGGGGGCTGCAGCTCGTGTGCCCCAGTTTTCCTCCTGCAGGAGAATCACCTGGCGGAGGATCCCGGTGGGGCTCGGATGGGATTTTGGCACCGGCACCTGGCAGAGGAGAGGAATTTCCTGGAGGCTTTGAGCCGGGAGCTGCTCCGCTGCCAGCGCGGGGTCAGCCCGGGCCGTCCCAGCAGAAAAAATCCTGGAGGAAAATCGCCCAGCACAGACGTGGCACCGGGCACGGAGCGGCCACTGGCGACACCGGGAGGGAGGGAAAACACCGGGAGCTGGGAGAGAAAATCCCGATGAGCAGAAATCCCACGGGAAGCCGCGCCCAGGGTCCCACTTCCCGCGATCCATCTCCGACCACCCCCAAACCCCTTTAAAGCTTCAGTATTTGGACAAGCCCGTGCAAGGAAGCAGCTGGATTTTATCCCTGGATTTTATCCCTGGATTTTATCCTGAGGCACGGCTCAAAAACCGGAGCATCCCTTCGGGGTCGTCCTTGGGATGCAGCTGGGGAAAAGGCTCCAAGGTCAGCGAGGACAGACAGAAACGGGAGGGAAGGGTGGTTATGGGGTTCTCTTTTAAATCAAAGCAGAGAACTGGTACAGAAATGGAATCACAGAACAAATGGAATAGAAGGAAAGAGAAGGAATAGAAGGGGGACTTACCCGCTCCCCAGGGGAGAGGACAAAAAAACCCCCAAAATCCCACTAATTGGATGGAGGAGGGGATGAGGAGCAGCCCCAGGGAGGGAATTGGGGTCCCCGGGAGGGGTGAGGGGAGGAAGGAGCCTCGGCGCTGCCCGGGTGCATCAGCTGAAGGTTTTTATTGTCAGTGAGTCTGTGGCAGCACAACGAGGCCGCAGGTACAGCCCGACCGCGCCGCTCCAGCCCTGCTCACCAGGAGGCCGAATATCGCCAATTAATACGGAATTAATAATAATAATAATAATAAAAATAAAGGTTGGGTGTTGCTTTTTTTTTTTTTTTTTGTGAATAAACCACTGCAGAATTAATTCAGGTCACTCGGCGTTAGTGAGACCCAGAGCTGCCCCGGCCTCCCCCGCCGAGGGGCCGGCGAAGGTGAATCTCATTTAATAAAACCAAAGAAAATCCCAATAAACGGGTTTTACACACCCTGAAAGACAAAGTTCTCTTCCACCAGGATCCGATGGCAGCGATTTGAATTTCCAACCACACCAGTAAGTGCACTTAGTTTGACCTTGGGGGTCACATTGCAGCCTCCCCGTCCCCATCCCAGTGGAAAACAAATCCCTCCCCGGGGCAGGTTTGGTGCTTTTCCTCCAGCTTTTCTGCATTTTCCCTCTCTCTCCCCACCCCCCAAACCCAATAAAGCAGCGAGCGGGTCCGGGCACTTCCCACTCCCACCCAAAGCCAGCCTCCATCGGGATGGATATAACCAAATTGCAGAGAAATTCTCCCAAAACCCGGGTGAAGTGTCACCTCCCACCTTCCCCCCCTGTGCCGTGGGGGCATCCCTGCTCCCGGAGGATATTCCCAACCCCAAAATAAAGCTGCTGCTCTGATTTTGGGAAAAATGAACATGGGAAACTGGAACCTGAAAACCCAAGTGAAACCCACACAACGGTTTTAAAATCATCTCGGCTTAAAACCCAGGGTGAACCAAGCGGGGGCACAGCACATCCCTGCCCCGGGGTAAAGTCCATCGGAATTCCTGCAGTTTGAGGGGGAAAAATGCACTCTCTGGCATTTGTTCCGAGGTCAGAGGAGCCCGAGGGAGCGACCCACGCTTGGGGATTCCATAAAACCAAGGAGGAAAATTACTTAAAACCGGAGTCAAACCATCCCTGGGGCGCTTGAAACCTGGATTTGAAAATTCGCGGGCAAGGGAGCGTTGCTGGGTGGACTCAAAAGTGTTTGGGGTGCCACTGGGAAAAGCCCTTGATCTGGGGGGTTTTAGGTGTAGGAAAGGCCTTAATTCCCAGGGGGGTGTTGAGGTCTAAGTTAACGTTTGTAGGGCCAAGCATAAGGCGTCGGGTGAGCCCCGAGCTCAGCACCCTTCCAGCTCCTCCGCCCCATCCTCATCCCTTCTCCCAGGGAAGGGCCACAGGCAGGGGCAGCTCGCGAGGGGCTTGCATAGTTTGGCGCCTTCTGGAAAAACCACCCCCAAAATGAAAACGAGGGAATGTTGTAAAGCTCGGGCTGAGGGATTAAAACTCCTGTTTTATTTCCATGTGATGGGAAACGCTGCACCGGGGAGGGGGCCCGGTTTGGGAGCTGCAGTTACCAAAAAAACCCCCAAGGAATTCTGTGCAAACATCGCAGTGCTAAGGTGAATCCCACCCTGGGAGCTGGGGAGGGGGGGCCGGGATGGGGCTGGGAATGCCGTGGGACGTTAGTCACGGGAGGGTTTTTTACCTTATTGTTCCGCTTTTTAGCCCTGTTATCAAAAATATGCATTAATTCCGCAGCCTAAAGGTCAGCCGGTGGCTCAGCACAACGGAGCCAAGTTAATCAGGATCAGAGGTAGTACGGAGTAGCTGTGCTCAAGTACAGAGTTATGCGACCCCCGCCCCGGATTGATCCCCTCCTGCCCCGGGGGGATCTGCCCTGCCCCGCCCCGCTGGGAATTCCCGGCAGGAGATGCTGACCCTCGGTTCCCACACGGGAAAGTCAAGCTCCAACCCCCGGGGGCGCTGGGAGCTCCCCCTGCCCCAGGAAGCGTTTGAAAAGAGCATTTTAAAACCAGAGCTGAGGGGCGGGGGAAGAGCCCGCGTGGGGGAGGGCAGAGCCCACGGAGGGGCAGAGCCCGAGCCCGCCCTCCCCAGCGCTCGGAGCCATCCCGGGGGGAGTGCGACCCACCCCACCCCCCGACGACGTCCAGCTCCGACCGTCGCTCAGTACCAGCAAGAAGAAATACAGAATAAAACCAGTGTTAAAAAACTCCATTAAAAGGTTTGTGACGCTCAAACTGGGGCGTTTTCGCTCCGTCCCGGGCGGTCGGGGGCGGCGGGAAGGACCCGGCGGGGGCTGCACCCCCCCACCCCCAGCTCCCAAAGCTTTGGTCTGGTTTATTGAGTTTTTGAGGAATTCTCCCCCCTCACCCTGTGCTCCGACCCGAGCAGCCCCCGCTGTCCCAGGGCCATCCCTGGGAATCCTCCTCCTCCTCCCTCGCAGGAGCTCCGGGAAAGCAGGGGCTGGTTTTCCCCACCCCGCCCTCTCCCTCCTGCATCCCCCTCCATCCCACCAGCCCAATCCCAGGATCGCCCGCTCCCGCCTCCTGCAGAGCAGGAGGGGACCGGGGAGGGGTGTATAAAACCACAACGGATCTCTATTATTGCATTCCCCGTGTGCCAGGGGTCCCAGACCCGCACGGTGGGGAGGGGGGAGCGTCAGAACCTGTGCACCAGCGCCTCCCGCTCCCGGCGCCGCAGCTCCTCCTTGTAACAGCACGAACAGAAGTTCCCAGTCTCCGGGTGTCCGTAAAAGCTGCAGTTGGGCTGTTTGCACTTGGTCTGCTGGATGCTGTAGAGGGCTCGGCTTCTCGTCTTCTCCGCTGCCGCCCCCTTGTCCTGCTCCAGGAATTCCCGGCAGCCGTTGCTGTGCGGGGCGAGGCAGCCGGAGCCCTCGCACTCCGGCGGGAAGGGGGGCTGGGTGTCCATGTCCGTGGGGGAGAACCTGCCCGGCTGGGCAGGGCCAGGGGGGCCGGGCCGGGCCTGGTGGTGCCGGGGCAGGGTGGCGTAGGGGGGGAGGCTCCCGCAGGGCCCCCCCGCCAGCTGCCTCCGGCCCTCGGGGCAGCCGGGGGGGTGCGGCCCCTCCGCGCTGCCCACCGAGGGCCTGGGGAAGGTGAAAACGCCGGAATAGCCGGTGGGAAAAGCGGCTATTTTAGCGCCCAGGGCCGGCTCCGGGGGCTGGGAGGGGTAGGCGGGGGGCGGCTGGGGGAACGCGGGGCCCGGCGTCGCCTCCTCGCCCCGGTGGGCGCCCGCCTCCCCCTCCGGCTTCTTGGCCGGGGCAGCGCTGCCCAGCGCCTTCTTCTCCGCCTCCTTCTGCCTCTGCTCGGCCAGGAAGCGCTCCTTGGCGTCCAGGAGGTACCTCTGGATCATCTCCTCCTGGAACTGGTGCCGGGTGCTGGTCTTGAGGTGGCCGGCGAAGATGAACTTGCGCTCGCCCTGCATGGCCGCGCGCAGGATGCTCAGGCTCAGCCGCACGTCGCTGCTGTACTTGGAGGGATCCGGCGCCTTCTCCGGGGCCGCTTTCCCCGGGCACGCCTTCTCCGCGGGAGCCGCCAAGTCTCCCGGGGAACATTCCTCCTTGCTGCCCTTCCGTGCCTTCAGGGACCCCTTCTTCTTCTTCTCCAGGGTGTCCCCCTGCCCGTTGCTCAGGCCGCCCTTCACGGCCTTGCTGTGCATCAAGCCCCCCATGTTCTTTTTTAGCTTGCTGCCCAGAGTCTTCCCGAAGCTCCCCAGCTTGTTGGCCACCGAGTCCGCCCGTTTTTTGTCCTTTTCCTTCTCCTTTTCCCGCTCTTTCTTTGGTTTCTCCCTGTCCTTGGCTGCCCTCACGCCCCCGTTGCTGGCGGAGCTGCTGCACACCGACTCCTTGTCCGACTCGCCCGACTCCGCCGCCGAACGAGCGTCGTCCCCCGCCGAGGCCGTGGGGGATTCCGGCTGGGCCAGAGGTGCCTGGGGAAGAAGGGAAAGCCAAATATCAAACTCCTGGAATTCCTGGGGCGGGGATATTCACGCGGAAGGTCAGGTGAAGGAGGTGATGCTGCTCGGGGCACGGAGCAGGACGACATTGGGACGCAGAGCGACGCTGCCCTGCACACCCACGGACATCCCCGTGGCACCCTTCCAACCCGGGATATTCTGGGACTTTATGATTTTACTCTGTGACTTTATGACTCTATTCTGGGATTCTGCAACATCTCCACTGGCTCCAGGTTTCAGGGACAAGGCCAGCGAGGAGGGGGGAAGATCCTTGGTCCCAGCCCCGAGGTGGCTGTAAACCAACAGCTCCTGTTTGTCTGGAGCACCCCGAGGGGCACGGGGGCTTCAGGGTGGTGTGAAGAGTGAAAACAGGCATGGAAAGCTCTGAGAAAGAGCTCTGCACACCCACCAAACCGAGTCACTTCCCTGCTCAGAGCAGAATCAGCTGAAAACCCGGCGGGCAGAGCCCCCCAGGTGAGGCCCCACACCCGCTGCCCTGCAGAGAGGAGGGTTAAATAATTCACAGGTAAAGAAGATCCCCCCCGGTCCCTTTACCTGCGTGTCACAAGGCAACGTGATCCACCTCACATTCATGTAGCTGTGCAGCAGGTGCAGCTTGGCCTCCAGCGACAGCGTCACACTGGTGTCACCGTGGGGGGGGCAGGAGGAAAACACAAGTTAGAGCCCAGTTTCCAATTCCCACCTGGGTCTCCCCCCTGTTTACATAATTCCCTGTGTTTTTGCAGCTTTCTGAGCTTTTCAGTGGACCCCTCCAGCCCTGACCACTCTGCCCTGGGGATCACCTGGATGCCCTGTGGATCACCAACCTGGCCAGTTTGACATTGTCACTGTCGTCCTTCCCCCACTGCCACTCCTTCCCGGGGTCCACAGCGAAGTGCACCGGGAGCAGCTTGTGCTCGGAGTCCGTCAGAGGGATCACGGCTGCCCCGGGACAGAAACACCACGTTTACAGCCCAAAAGGACAAATATCCCACACTCACAGCCCACCTTTCTGATGGGAACAGCATCACAGCAAATCCCAGCGGCTGCCAGTGCCTGTGGGATCACGGAATCGTCAGAGCATCGTGGAAAGGTTTGGGGTGGAAGGACCTTAAAGCTCATCCAGTGCCACCCCCTGCCATGGGGTCATCCAGTCCCACTTTCCACTAGCCCAGGTTGCTCCAAGCCCTGTCCAACCTGGCCTTGGACACCTCCAGGGATGGGGCAGCCACAGCTTCCCTGGGCAACCTGTGCCAGGGCCTCCCCACCCTCACAGGGAGGAATTTCTTCCCAATGTCCCATCTAACCCTGCCCTCTGGCAGTAGGAAGCCATTCCCCCTTGTCCTGTTACTCCATGTCCTTGTCCCAAGTCCCCCTTCAGCTCCTGGAGCCCCTTTAGGCACTGGAAGGGCTCCAGGGTCAGGACACTGTTGTTTTCCTGGGCTGCTGGTGCACGTTGCTGGGTCCTGCCCAGCTCTTTCCCCCCAGCACCCCCAAATCCTCCTCCACAGGACTCCTTCAGTGCTTCTTTCACCTGGATCTCATCCCCTACCTTGATCCTTTGTGTTTTCCTTCTGCTCCATGGAGACCAGGGCAGAAAAATGGGCTTGGTCGTAAGCCAGAACCAATGGAGACCGGTGGCATTTGTTGGTTGGGACTTCCAGGGGCAGATAGATCCCTCCAAAGGGAATCGGGGCAAATGCTGGGAAGAAACCAGGGCGGTTAGTTCTGATCACAGGTTCAAGAGTTCAGAGTTGTTTGTGCCACAACTGCTCCAGAACGAGCCGTTTGCCTCGAGGTCTCACCTGCAATTACCCGTCACCTCAAGGGACATTAAACAAAACCACAACCCCAGAACGGACATTTATTTTGCATCAGGAGGGTGGAAAATGCAGAATGAACTGGTATTTTCTATAAAAAACCCTCCTCTTCTTCACTCCCCCACAAGACAAACTTTGTCCAGAGAGTGATGGAAGTTGATTGACCTTCTCTGACGGGAAAGTGAAGGCGATGGTGGAAAATCCACCATGCAGGGAACAGAATTTCCCAACTCTACATGAGAGTGGGGGGGAAAGAGGTACAAAAAAGAAAAACCCTCATGGGGATGCTCTTAAAGCAGCAGAAACAGGGCTGGGAGCTGAGCTGGGCCCCGGCCCTTCTGGGGGTTGAACGTGCCCCGGGTGCTGCTCCCGACTCCAGACCCAGCCCTGGGAGCAAAGAGCCCTTGTGAAAACATGGGATTTGAGAGGAAAAGGTGGAGCCTGAGCACAGGCAGGTCAGAGAGGCTTTGGGAAGAGAGGGCAGGCCTCACCTTCACCCCCCGAGTCCCGCAGCATCGTGTCTGCCACCACCACGATGGGTCTCTTGAGCACGTGGGCCAGGACGAAGACGTGGAACTCCTCCAGGCTCTCGTACACCGGCTCTTCTGAGCTCTCCACCCTTGGGGGAGAAGAATGTCACCCTTGGGATATCCAGTCGTTGCTTTGTAACGCCGGGAGGAGGTTTCAGAGGCAGCCACGTGCGGGCAGATCGACAGCACAACCCCAACAAGCCGGCCCAGTGCGGCCCCCCAGCCCTGTCCCCTGCCCTGGGGCTGCACCCCGAGCTGTGCCCTGAGGGAGGGCATTCCCTGTTTTCCCCCAGGCTGTGTCACTGCCCACAGGCACTCACGCACCCGCCGCAGCCGCCGCCGTTGGTGCCGTAGTGCACGCGGGGCTCGCTGGACGCCAGCTTGATCAGCTCGTTCCACTCCTTCTGCCACTCCTCCTCCGTGTACACCAGCCCAGACTGGGAAAAACAGCAAAGAGAACCCAAAATCCTCCAAGGAAGCCTCTCCCAGTCGCTCCAGCACCGGTTTATACCCACGGCACAACTTTGTGTGAAAACAATCAACACGTTCTGCACCACATCCCTGAAAGGGGGACCCCCGCAGGGCACAGCCCTGAGGGCATCTCCATCCCACCAGGCTTCAGCCACGGGATGTGCTGGTTTGCTCCAGTGGCACAAATGTCTAAAGCTCCAAGGGTTGGATTCAGGAAATCCTGCTTTCCTCAGGGCAGGGCTGGGGGGGACCTTAAAGCTCATCTCCCTCACGGCAGGGACACCTCCCACTAGTCCAGGTCGCTCCAAGCGCCGTCCAACCTGGCCTTGAGCGCTTCCAGGGATGGAACACTTGAACACTTCCCTGGGCAACCTGTGCCAGGGCCTCGCCACCCTCCCAGGGGAGAATGTCTCCCCAGTACTACCCCAAACTTCTCCCCTCCTTTAATTTAATCCCACTCCCCTGTCCCGTCACTCGTCCCAAGCCCCTCTCGGTTTGAGGCAGCTCTGACTGTGTCAGGACGCGCCTCACCGGGGCACAGCCCGAAACTCCACACCTCCCAAACCCACGGGGTGCTTCCCCAGGACCTTCTCCTTGGCAGAGAGGGCCCAAACCGAGGCTCCCACCTCCTTGTTCTGCTGCGTCTGCTGCCAGCGCCACCTCCGCCTCAGCGCCTCCCGCTCCGCTCCCTTGTCCATCAGCGTGTAGAGGGATTTCCGCAGCATGAGGTCCCGGTCGTGGAAGCCCCACATTCCTGCGGGGGGGAGGGACGGAGAGGAGGATCAGGAGGAGTTGGTATCACCCCCCACCACCCGCTGAGGTCCCGTGGCCTGTGTGGACACACCTGCTCCCACCCGGGCTCTGCCCCCGGGACCAGCGGGCTGTTCCCCCACGGACTGAGCCGAGCCTTACCCAGGGAGGCGGCGTGGAGAAGGCAGTTCCCGTCCCCGGTGGTGGCCAGGGGCAGCAGCCGCTGGCAACTGGGATCCACCGTCACCCACCAGTTCAGGCGCCCTGGGGGAACGTGGGAGAGCATGAGACCACAGCACAGCACGGCTCTGGGGGGCACTGGGGGGCTCAACCCCTCCAAAACCACCAACGAGGACAAAAACCAGCTGAACAGGCTGGGGAGCAGGGACAGACTCATCCAGGGCTGGGGAGCAGGGACAGGGCATTGGTAAAGCAACAAAAAGGGGAGGTTGGAGCTTCCAGGGGATGCCAGGAAAGGGCCAGGCTGAACAGGGTCACCCAAATCAGAATTAAACAGGAATAGGAGCCAGGACTTCCACCCAGACCAGTTCTCCTCTACTCATTTCTCCCCCACCCCCCCCCTTATTTCCCTCCCCAAAAAGCCCATCAAGTTGAAAATGCCTCCCAGAGGTCCCAACACAAACAGTTTCTCCAGGGAAAAACAGCTTTTTGCTGCTTCTTGGAACCAAATCCCTCCAGTTTCCACCCTCTCACAGCCTGGTTTTCCCTGCTCACTGGTTCTCAGGCAGAACACTCTGGGATTTCTGCTGATCCCAGCAGCTTTCCCGCTACAAACACAAACTGACGGCGCTTTGCGCCCTTTAAACCGCGAGTTTTGGGTCATTGTGGCGGTTTGACTCGAGAGCAGCTAAAAATAGAAGGTAGGAAAAAATGCCCAGCAAGCCCAGCGTGGCTGGAGGCTCAGCCTGGAGGTCCAGCCCTTCCCGAGGGAGCAAAGTGGGGCTGGCTCAGGACTCTGAACCCCCCCAGGCTGTGTCTCGCCCTGCTCTGCCCTCAACACCCCTCCTTGGCTGCCTCGTTCCCCAGCAGTTTTTGGATCCTGTGCAACAGGCAGGTTTTTGGCTGGAAGAGGCCGTTCAGGCTTCCAGCGAGTCGTATTTAAATCGCTCCTGCAGGAAACCAGCCCTTTCCCAGCGTTTCCAAGGAGCCTCTCCCTCCCTCCCGAGCCCGGGCCCTGCCAGAGATCCCGATATGCAGACATGGGATTGCGGGAAATGGTTTGCACAGCCTCGGGGAGGAGCTGTGTGCAGAAAGCCAGGGTTTCAACACCCCCAGACACGGGAACGCACAACCCCCCGAGCCCAGCGCGAGGCGGAGGGGTCGATCCCGGGCCCTGCGCCGGGAGAGAGGGACCCGCCGGAGCCTGGGGACAACGGCTCCGCGCGGAAAAGCCGGCTGTTCCCCCCACACAGCTCCTGGCACAGCCCAGGAGGGAGCCTGGCCAAGTGGCCCAGGGCCAGGGCAGCGAAGGCGGCGCCTCACAGGAGCCACCACCCCACCCCAAAACGCTGCCGAGGGGTCCCCTCGATCCACCTCGTTCCTGGGGGATCTGATGCCCTTTTCCACGGAGCTGGGAGTCTCCGGCTGGCACTGTGGAGGCTGTGCAACCTCTGGCTGGGTGCCCTCCGAGGGGACACACCTTGGGGAGGTATTTCTGGGACCGAGTGTTTGCAGCCACTCTGGTTACACAAGAGAAGTCGTCTCCAAAGGAACCGCAGCCCAACCCTGCTCCCAGTGTTTTGCTCCCGTCGAGGCGGCGGAAAGGCCAAGAGGCCGCCCAGAAGGAAGGAAAACAACACGTTTCTCTGCGTGGGGTTCTTAGGAAACAGCCCTGAGAGCTCTGCAAGGGAGGACAACTGGGTTCGGGAGCACAGAGGGAAAATCCATCAGCATCCAGAGGCTCCCTCCGCATCCAGCACCACGACCTTGCGGGGTCCAGTGTCACCCCACAGAACAGCGGTTTGTCCCCACAGGGATCAGGGGACAATGTTGCCCCAAACACAAAAGGTGTGTTTGGGGAAATCCCATCATTTCTTCCAACAGGTGCCACCCGAACAGGCCACGGCAGCGGGGAGGAACTGGCAGCTCCTCCCAGCCCGAAATGAGAATTGCCTCACCCAAAACCCAAATGGCTCCCCTAAGGCTACCGGGAATCCACTCTCGTGGATCACTGTGTGAGCCCACCCTACAGCATCCCAGCACAGGGCAAGGCCTGATCCCCGATCCACGAGGGTTTGTGCCAAAGGACACCCAGGCTACGGCGAGGGCTGAGGTTTCAGCTCAGCCCTGACCTTTCCGTACCACTCCGAGCATGTTCAAGGCATTCCCAGAGGATCCCACTGCAGTTTACAGCCGCTTTGGAAGCACTTACTCTGCCACAGTGGTGTAACGGGGTATCTGGGTGTGCAGGGAGAGGATCTGAACGTTTATTGGGCTATAAAACATTTCCTTAATCCCCTAAGGGACGGCGTGTGCTAAATTAATAACGGGAGTCTCCCTAGATCACAGCACCACGCTCAAAGCCCTACTTGGAATCCAGCTCGGAATATTTCAAGGCTGCATTACAGCCCTTTGTTACAGACAAACACTCGTTTATAACAACCCACAGAGTCTCCCAAAGGCGTCTTCTAAAACCCCAAATTCTTCCCCACTAACGGTGTCCCAGCGCGCCTGGAAGCGCCCCCAGCCCACGGATGGAGCACCCAGCCCCCCCAGCCCCCTCACCCCACAGGAACCCAACCCCCTGAGCCTGCTGGGATGGGATCTGGGGTTTATCTGCACCAGACCCGACGGCGGCGCCGTTGCCGTGTAACGGGATCGCCGGGATCAAGTGCTCATTCCCAAAACATGAGAATATTTGTTACAGCAACACCTGAGCAGGAGAGGGAGAGGCTGGGCACTCTGAGGGTCTGTTATCCCTGAGGATAGCGCGTTTTCCTGCGTGTGCAGCAGCCACAGAAACAACTGGGGGTGCAGACCCTCCTGAGTCCCCTCCTGTGTCCTGGGGGCAGGGATGGGGTTTTTCCCACCATTCCCTGGCTCAACCTTATTTACACATCCCCTGGGAGCTGTTCAGGAGACTGATGGGAAGCAAATCCATGTGCCCTGGGCAGGGAGTTCCTCCCCAGCCACACAGTGAACCAGCGGGTTCTGGAGCAGCAGCATCGACCTTGTGTCCAAAATCAATCCCGGATGGGTCGGCAGCACGAGCTGCTGTCTGTGTTACACAGGAATTCCCTTTTCCCTGTCTCTCCAAGGGGCTGGCTGGCTGGAGCATGGCACTGGAATGCTCCAAGAGTGAGACAATGCCAGTTTTTGGGTGTCCCCACTCATCTGTGCGTGGTGACAACAGCCCTGGGCTATGTACACTCGGTGTCCCCGGGCGAAGGAAGCAGCTCCTCTCAGCCCTTGCACCAGGCCATAAAAAGTATGGAATGACCGGCTCCCTGTCGGATGTGCATCCATGTGACATCCTGGGGCGTTCCCAAGGGTCCCGCTGCCGAGCCGCCCGCGGCACGTGCCCCCAGCACGGAGCCGGCACTCACCAGCCTGCTCCAGCGCCACCAGCATGGACTGCTCGATGAGATCGCGCTCGATGAAGCTGCGGAACTCCTCGGAGTACACGGTGAGGTCGGGCAGCTGGAAGGTGCAGATGGGCATCTCCAGCAGGTGCTCGCCGCCGCCGCCGCCGTTGCTGGAGACGTGGGAGCGCGCCAGGGACACGATGGTGGAGCTGGCGTGGGAGATGCCTCGGGACAGGCGCTTCTCTGGGGAAGGGGGAGGAAAGGCGAAACCCACCTGAGCGGGGCCGGAGCGGCAAATCCGGCGGGGCCGGCGCCAGGAGGAGGGAGGTCAGAGGGACCCCCTGGCTGCGGGACACTGACCTTGCACGAGGTCATCCTGGCGCTGCAGGGGCGGCCGCCCCGGCCGTGCCGCCTCGCGCGGCTCCGGGGTCTGGGCGCCGCGGCCCTCGTTGAAGGGGTGCGGCAGGTTCCCGGCGTGCACCTGCCGGAGCTGCTCGAAGTCGCTCAGCGCCGCGCTCAGGTCCCAGTTCTTGCCTGCAGGGGAAGGGATTGGACCGGGCTTGACGGCACGGAAAGCCAGGCGGGCCCCAAACATCCCGCTGGAAACCGAGCGTGGTGGTGGGGAGGCCCCTGGCATGGCCTGCCACGGGAAGCTGTGGATGGCCCATCCCTGGAGGTGTTCCAAGGCTCGGAGCAACCTGGTCTTGTGGAGGGTGTCCCTGCCATGGTGCCTCCCAAGCCAACCCACTCCATGGTTCCACGATCCTCCAGACCTGTCGCTGCCACCAGACGGTCGGCACACGGAGGAAGCTCAAAGCACAGACAGGAAAGCACGACTTAAATCGCTCACCTCGCCCTCGACCTTCACTTTATGCATCTATTTATCTGACTGCTTCACTAATACCACCCAAAAAAGGAAAATCCTTGTGTTTTCCCTCATTCCCACCCCCTGCAGCTGTCAGCTCCTCCAAGGCTGCCGGAGGAACAGCAGGGTCACCAAAACGAGCTGGAAGTGCCGTTGTCAAAATAAATGAACTCCTGCAGCAAGTGGGAATCTGGACGGGGGGATCTGGATGGAAATCCCCCCTTCAGGAGGCAGCACCACTGGAAAGAGCCACAACCCTAAAGTTTTTGAAGGCACTGCTGCTAAAAAGGAAAAAAAACCCCAAAACTTCACTTTTTTAAGATGCCATTGATAGAAAGGAGAAAATCCTTAATTTTTTTAAGGCACTGCTGACAGAAAGATAAAAAACTCCTCAAGTTGTGATGCTGGCGGCAGTGCACGGAGAGGATGGAGGAAGGGAATCCACCCTCCTGCTCGCTGCCCTTTCCTTCCCAACGTTTGCAATCCATCACCCGAGGGATGTGCAAGGAGAAACCGAGGCAGCCGTATCCCCAGGGCAGGATTTTCCTCTCCTGGCAGCTCCAGCCCCCAGCTCCGGGCCCTCTTCCCAAACCTTTCTGCCGCCCCTGGCTCTCCCCCAGTTATTCCCAGTTTTCCTACCTTCCAGGAGGTCTCTGGCCAGCCCCGGCTCTGCCCCCGTCGAGCGAACAAAATCCGACAGGACGATGTCCATAGCCGAGGCCGTGGCTCATGGAGCCGCGCACGGACGGGGTCGGCGGCGCCGGATCGGCTCCTCGGCATCAATCTGGCAACGACACCGACAGCGCACATGGATGGTGTGGTGGAGGACAAAAGAAGGAGCCAGGCCATAAACCTCCCCCCCTGGAGTTAACTGTGCTCCGGGGCCGCCCGTTCATTCACCGGGAAGTGGGGGAACAACACCCACTTCGCTGGAACAGCTCCACCAGGGACAGGCATTTCCTTGGAAAATTCAGGAGCTAAACCCAATTCTCGACTCAAAGGTGGTGGAGCTTTTCTTCCCGCATTAGGGATGAGGAGCTGGGAGTAAATGATGTAAGAAATTAATGTTTGGGAGCGGTGAGAAAGCAGGAAGTTCCTCTCGGGCGTTTACAGGGAGCAAATCCCTGCCCCATCCCGCTCCGAGCTGCGTGCCAGGGAAGGGGAAGCAAGGCCAAAATGCTGGAATTAGGAAGTGTGTCTGTCCTAAGGAAAAGAAATTTTAGAAATCCCCTTCCAAAAGGCAAAAAGAGAAAACGAAACCCAAACCAAAAAAATAAAACACCCCAACTGCTCTTGCAGGGAAAATAAATGTCCAGACAGAGCTCCTTCCCAATCCAGAGCTCCTCCCCAACCCACAGCTCCTTCCCAGGCTCCTTCCCAGTCCAGAGCTCCTTCCCAGAAGGGAGCAAAACCAAAGATCTATTCTGTAACTCTGGATTTTGGCAGTTTCTGAGCCTGGGGAAGGCGTGTGCTCCTGCCGTGCCTCCAAATCCTGATTTTCCGCATTCCTCGGGGCAGAAGGGGGAAAGGGAAAGGGAGATGGGCAAAGTGCTCTGCCGGATTTGGGGCTTTGCAGTTAAAGGCCGGCATAAAAATCCTGCCATCAAGGAACAGAAACCACCGGGAGAAGAATTCGCCCCAAACCAAAAATGTGGAAGAAGAGGGAAAAAAGGATTGGGAAGGCTGGGAGAGGGAGGTGCTGGTGTATTGGGAATAAAAGAGGACATTTCAGGATTATGTGGAATACGAACAAACGCGGTTGTTTTCCACAGAAAAAAACATCTCTTTTACAGGATTATCCTCAAAGATGAACAAAATTCCCTGGAGCCTTGACAGTGTCACTTTTCAGGATGGGCAAAACACCCCCACGTCTCTTTCTGAGATTATCCCTGAAGATGCGCGAAATTCCCTAAGGGCACCCAGCTCCGTTAAACATCCAGGCTTTAACCTGGAATTCCCCGGCTTTGCTGGGGAAACGCCATTCCCCCTCTCTCACTGTGGTGTCATCGTTAACTTCCTGCCCCCAGGAAAAAGCTGCTCGGTTTTCCTGCGGAGCGATCCCGGAGCCGCGTCGGGAGGAGCGACGGGAGCGGGATTTGGCAGCAGTTCCTGCCCTCGCCCCACCAGTTTAGGGAACGTCCTTAATTGGGAGCCGCACGCCTGGATCCATCCCGTAATCCCTGGCGGGAGCTGCAGGAGCAGCGAGCGGCTCCGGGATGGGACGGCTGCGATAACGGGTCAAACTTCCCGCGGGTGGGGTTTGGAATCCAAAGGGAAAGTGGAAACTCAGCGGAGCTTTGGGGAGGGAACGAGCAGCACAGCCCGAGCACCCCCCCCACCACCATCCACGGCATTCCAAACTCCCGCGCACACAAGAACGCCGGGGGAAACACAGATGGAAAACTCCGGGCCCGACAAGGATGGACTGCCGGGGATTTATCAGGGATCGGTACAGAAACGGCCCCACCCCAGTGTTAGCGATCATTTCCTGCCCCTGTGGAAGGGAAGCGCTCTGTCCTCTCCCCTCCTTTTGGAACAGGTCGCAAACACAAGCCCAGACGGGAAATCCAAGCCCCGGGAGATGCACAACTTCAAATCCACCCCCCAGCGACGGGACAGCAGACCCCAAAGTCCCCGAGATGGATCTAATCCAGAGTGAGCATTCCTGGCACATTCCAACCAGGGAAATGGGGAACACTCCGACCATCCTGCTGATCCCAGCAGGTGGTTCTCTGCAGGACACACCAGGAATTCCCGACAGGAATTCAGACCTTTAACACTGAACATCCATCTAAAACAAGGGGAAAGTCATAGAAACCCCCAGAGCTGCCACTCACTCCACTCACGGCCTCTTCCAGAGCAACTCCAAAGTGCCAGGTTTGGGAAGGGACTCAGCAGGAGCATCCCAGAGCATCCCGGCCCTGCGGGGGCAGGACCACACTCCCTGCCCGGACACCAGCAGGGGAATTAGGAGGCTGAGGAATTCCAGAGCACACAAGGTCCAAGAGCTCAGTGTCCCTCAGCTCCATCGTGGGGGGAAACAAACCACCGAAAACATTGAGCTGAAGCTCAACCACAACCAACTGTGGAGCAGCAAGACCGGATCCATGGGAAGTTCCAGGATCGGGATTTACGGGGCTTTAGTTCCCTTATTTTGTCAGATTTGCATCGTGCCGAACATCTGCTGCAGAAACAGAAAACAAACGCCTTGGTAAGGGCCAAATCCCAACCCCAGGTCAGCCACGACCGGCGGCTCCGGGGTGTTTACAGAGGTACTTCCAGAAATATTTCAGGAGCAGCAAACTCTGACGTCTCTCCCCCGGATCTGCCACGTGATGTTTTGCAGGAGCCGAGTCGGGAGCCAGGACTCCACTCCCAGGGCTCTGCTCCCTGCCCGGCCCCTCCGCCACACCCCGGCCCCATGGGGGACACGGGGACCCCCAGAGCCCTCGGGGACCCTGCAGGCGAGGCAGGAGCTGCCCAAATCCAGGGGAGGTTTGATCCACCCCGATGTTTTTGCTCCCATCACTGGGAAGCTGCAGGAGCAGAGTGGCCAGTGGACACGTATGGAAGCCCTAAACCCAAATCCCCCAAATCCCTGGAATTTGGCAGTGCCCAGGGCTAAGGAGGGGGGCAATGGGGACACCTGCAGCACCCCTGGCTCCAGGGAAAGGACCCCCAGGCGGGACAGAGGAGCAGCCCCAACCTGAGCCTTAACGGAGCAGGGATGAGGAAAACGAGCTTCTCCCATGGCTCAGCTCCAAGCAAGCAGGTCCTGGAGGTCCTGGAGGAGGCTCCTGGCTTCCCCCTGCTCCCCAGGATGGTGGGAGCTGCCTCCACCCCATCCCACATCCCGGCAGGTTACCTAACGCCGCCGGAACAGCCGCGCCGGGATTAGCGGGGACCGCGCTGAACCCGACCTGACCTGACACCTGTGCCGTGCTCACTAAGCTCCCACAGGGGCTGCATGGACACAGACCACGCAGCTCCCACCTCATCCAGGGTGGGAATCAACCCGGCTCATCATCATCACCATCGCCACCGTCACAGAAACTCCACCAGCAAAGCCCAAACCCCAGTCATTCCCCATAAAGCCGACGGTGCAGGAACACCCCACGAGCTCCCCAGCTCCCTCAGCCCGAAGGAAGGGTGCTCTGGGTGCAGGAGGAAGCCTGAGGGGGAAAACAACGGGGATATTTGGGACACAGGTGGGACAGGCAGCTGCGGCCGGCCCGGACGCGGCACCGCGGTCGCACCTCGTGGTACGAGCAGCTCTCCGGGGAGATTCACCATCCCGGGAACCGCAGCCTCGGGAGCCTCCAGCAGAGCTCTGGCAAAAGGACAGCACATGATCCCTGCAAAGCAGAGCCCTCCCAGCTGGGAAAAAGGGTTCCTAAAACCCCACTGGCGCTTCAGGAGTCAGGGCGGGCTGAGCGAGCCACAGTGAGAGTTACAGGAGTCATCCCGTTTCCATAAAGCTTCAGTGCTTCAAATCACGGCTTTACCCCGTTTTCCAGAACTCCAACAGCTTCCTGGTGCTCCAGACACAGCTGGGCTCCTCCCAACACCCAGACCACCCCGAGCTCAGGGCTGAGGAACCCGCTGGAACGACACCTCTGAGATGGAGAAAAGCTGAAAAAGTCTCCAACACAAATGCAGCAGCTTCGCCAAATCCAGGCTCTGCCCCGTCATCATCATCATCACGGCTCCTAGTTAGCAATTCCTGTGCTCCCAGGAATGACAGGGATTCTCTAAGGACCCACTCCGGAGCACCGACAATAAACTTGGTCCTCTCGGCAGCTGCACCAGGGAAAGAAATTCCCTTTGAGCCACGTTCCCCTTAAAACAGGCCGTGACTATTTCCAGCCCAACCCCTGGATCTCCGGGAGCACCAGGCCCGGCACACTCTGTCCTTCCCGCTGTCCCAGGGGATGCTCCAAGCGGCCCCTCCGCAATCGAGGCCACGGCAGCCTTATCCCCCATTCCGTGTTTCCTCCCGGGAGCCTTTCAATCCAGGGCTCTTCCCGCCGGGAAAATCCACCTTTCGGTCCTTTCCAGGGACGGGTTCGGGGTGTAACTCGGGACTGGGGGAGCCGAGGCACCTGTTGAGGGCGGGAGCACCTCCCAGAGAGCAGAACCGCACCCCGGCACCGAGCGGCACGGATTTACCACAAACTGCTCCGGCAGAAAACCGAACCGGCCCAAATTAAGGCAGCGGGAAGAGCAGAGTCGCGGATTTCAAGTAAAACTCGGGCACACGGCTCCTCTTCCCATGCCCCTGCCGCCCCGTATCCCGGCGGGACTCGGACGCTCACACAAGGCTCTCACCCCCTCGGCAGTTCCCGGGGGCGGCTCCCGGGGGCTCGCAGCGCTTTCCCCGGAGCAGCGGCCGCTCCTCGCCCGCGCCAGCAGCCCCCTGGATTCCTCCTGGATCGGGACCGGCAAACTCCGGGCTCGTCCCCGAGCTCGCGTCCCGCCGCCGAGGCGAACACCCGGGCGCGGCCCCGGCGGCCGCTCGGGGATCGCCGGCGCTTGGGAAGGGCCCCCCCGGCCCCGACCCCCGGGCCCGGCCCGGGATATCCCGGCGGCACCGGGAAAAACAAGCAACGCTTTGGCCGCAAACCCCCGGGCCTGGGGCAACGTCCCCGCGCGGCCGCGGGGTTGGGGGGACACTCGGGGCCGCCCCCGCGCCCCGGGCCCGGCCCCCGAGGCCGCGCCGTGACCCCGCGGCCGCCGCCGCCGCCCCCCGCACCGCCCCCCGAGGCCCGGCCCCGGCAAAACTTTCCGGACGCGGCGCCGGCCCCGCCGTTACCTGCGCGCGGCTCCATGGCC
>JAYRBT010000070.1:3059333-3075546 GCA_036023395.1 Myiotriccus ornatus
CTGTGCTGACTGCCCGCTATTCCCTGTGCCAGGGGTCTGGAATTCCCTGTGCAGACTCCCTGGAATTCCCTGTGCAGACTGCCTGGCATTCCCTGTGCCAAGGGCCTGGAATTCCCTGTGCCAAGGGCCTGGAATTCCCTCTGCCAGGGGCCTGGCATTCCCTGTGCCAAGGGCCTGGAATTCCCTGTGCCAAGGGCCTGGAATTCCCTGTGCCAGGGGCCTGGCATTCCCTGTGCCAAGGGCCTGGAATTCCCTGTGCAGACTGCCTGGAATTCCCTGTGCCAGAGGTCTGGCATTCCCTGTGCCAGGGGTCTGGCATTCCCTGTGCAGACTCCCTGGAATTCCTTGTGCAGACTGCCCGGCGTTCCCGTGCCCAGGGGTCTGGCATTCCCTGTGCAGACTGCCCGGCATTCCCTGTGCAGACTGCCCGGCGTTCCCGTGCCCAGGGCCCGGCGTTCCCATGCCCAGGGGTCTGGCATTCCCTGTGCAGACTGCCCGGCGTTCCCTGTGCAGACTGCCCGGTGTTCCCGTGCCCAGGGCCTGGCATTCCCGTGCCCAGGGTGCCCGCGGAAGCGGGCGGGCGGTGCCGCGGTGCCGTGCCGAACCCGAGGGGCCTGGTGCTGGGCAGCCCCACCGGCACAGCCCCCGCGGAGCCAGCGCTGGCGCGTTTGCCCTCCGGTTCCTCTGCCGGTTCTCCCTCGGGAAAGGCACGGGTGGGAGAGCCCCCGTGGCCGCCGGTGGCAAACGGGGCCCGTCATGCGCGGGGCTCAGCTGATCCCGGAGCTCAATCCCGCCTTTGTGTCCTGCCGGGAACCTGCCCTTGTTTGTGTCCCGCACAAAGGGCTGGTCTGTGCGGCCGGGCAGGAATTGTCCAGCACAGAAGGGACGGGATGTGCTGCCCGGGGATGCCGCCTCCAAAAGGATGGGGTTCTGGATCCAAACGGGCCTCCCCTGTGTTTATCTGGGGGGTTTTTCTCCCCCTCTCACCGTCAGCGCAATCAGATTATAAAACAATAACGAGGTGAGCTGAAGCCCCTCGAGACTCCTCATCTCCAAAGCTGAAAACTCATCCAGGCCTCATTTTACTGCCGGGAGCCTCTTTTCATGGAGCACTTTTTCCCAGGAGACTCCTGAGTTGTGTCAGAGTGGGAGAACAGGGAAAGGCCGGATGTTCCCAAGCCGCTCAGGTGGCTCTGGGGGATGTCCTGGGAAGCACAGGCTGCCATGGCCGTTTCTCCTCGGAATCAGGAGTGGGCAATCGGCTGCTTTTTAAATAACCGCGGTGGAATTCGGTGCCTTAAAATAGCAGTGCTGTAATCCCAGACAATCCTATTGCCCCCACTTAGGGACCGGCGTCCGTCCTCGAGCTGCTGCGACGGTGACGGGCCCAGGGCAGTTACAGGGGAGGTTACATGGGCTGGATTTATGCAAATAATGGTTGCATCAATTCTTAGGGAAGATTTAAATCAGAAACTGTGGCAAATGCACAAATCTTTTCCAGCCTAAACAGTTCCAAGGTTCCAACCTCTCGTGGGACATCAAACTGCTCTTCCACCGCCCCAAATCAGCCCGTGGGGAAGGGAAAGTGTAAAATTTCCTCAGAATAAAAGTTGTTTTAAATGTTTTACCTGCAAACCCAGGGATAAACGTCCCACCAGGAAGCCTCAGAGTTTTGGTTTGCGATTCATTTCCTCAAAATGGCACAAGAAGGGGTTTGTCTTCCCTAAGGACAAGGACAAAGATGGATTTAAGGAGGAGACGACACCCTGGGCTTGTCTAGTTCACAAATAAAACCCTCACTGACCTCATCCAAAAGCATTTCCAAGGAAACTGGACAGTAACTAAACAAGCACTTTGCAGGCACTGAATCATTCAACATCCGAACAAGGCCAGAAAACAATTGGGTGCAATTAAATTTTAAAAAAATCCCAGTGGTTTCTTCCACTTGCCATTATTGTCTGGGATGTCTGTTGGGGCTGGGAGCACCCACCCATTCCACACGAAGTCAGTTTGGATATAGGAAACCAACTCAGGCGTAAAATAAAAAGCATAAGAAATAAAACGCTGGAATTGAATTTTTTTAGCTAAATGCTTATTTAAACCAGCCAAACCTCTGGGGGTTGTGTAAAGATCTGTTAGTGTGGAGAACTCCCCAGCCTCCAGGGCAGGAGACCCAAAGTGTTGGGAAATGAAAAGCAAAACGGGATCTGGGCAGGAAATGGAAGGATTAAAGATGACGAAGGTGTCGAGGAAAAGGGGAGCTGCTTAATTGGAAGTGAAAGGCAGGACGTAATCGTTAATTAATCGTTATCCCCCCGCTATAAATAGGGCCCTGGCTGCGGGGGAGTGTCCGGCCCCGGGTCAGCTCCGTCCCACCGGGAATAGCACTAATCCCGCTGCCCTGCTCCAGGGATTAACGGGACCGGGCTGGTCCTGGAGCCCCGGCATCGCTCACCCCTCACCGCCCCCCGGGCCCCCGAGCAGCTTTGCCTCATGTCCAGTGAACCTGAGCCCCATCCTTGTCCTTGGGAACCCCAGGGGACCCTCCTGGGGTGCGCCGAGCGTTCCTGGGGGCTTGGGGTGGGCTTGGGGTGAGATGGGGTGGGGCTGGGGGTGTTTGGGGCGCGGTGGAGCGAGTTGGGGTGGATTTGGGGATCGCTCGGGGGAGTTTGGGGTGGGTTTGGGTGGACTAGGGGTGGATTTGGGGTCGGACTGCGTGGGTTGGGGTTGGTTTAGGCCGAGGTTGGGTGAATTTGGGGTGGGTTTGGGTGGGTTCAGCCTCAAGCTGCTTCACCCTCCCGGGCCGTTTCCACCTCCCGGGTGCACTCGGGCCCCGGGACGGGCGAAGGAGCTGGGCCGGGGCTGCGGGACCGCGCCGAGGGGCGGCGGGGCCTGTGGGGGCTGCGGGCGGGGACCCCTCCCGCTGCCGGACTACAACTCCCAGGAGGCAGCGGGGCCGGGCGGAGCCGAAGCGCGGACGGGAAGAGCCGAAGCGGGGCCGGGCGGAGCCGAAGCGGAGCCGAAGCGGGGCCGGGCGGAGCCGAAGCGGGGCCGGGCGGAGCCGAAGCGGGCCGAAGCGGGCCCGGGGGTCGCGGAGCGGGCCGGGGTCAGCCCGGCGGCCCCGCCAGGATGAACGCGGTGCTGGCGGTCCGGCAGTACGTGTCCAAGATGATCGAGGACAGCGGCCCCGGCATGAAGGTGCTGCTGATGGACCGGGAGACGGTGAGCGGCGGGCCCGGAGCGCGGGGTTGGGGCGGCGGGGCCCGGAGCGCCGGGCCGGGGGTCGCGGTGACGGGCGCTGTCCCCCCCGCCGTGCCGCCCGCAGACCGGCGCCGTGAGCGTGGTGTACACCCAGTCCGAGATCCTGCAGCGCGAGGTTTACCTCTTCGAGCGCCTCGACTCGCCCAGCAGGGAGCCCATGAAGCACCTCAAGGCCATCTGCTTCCTGCGGCCCACCAAGGTACCGGCCCCGCCCGGGGGTCCCCGCACTCACCGGGCTCTTCTCCCCGGGAACGGCGGGACAAGAGGAAACGGCCTCAAACTGTGCTGGGGAAGGGGGGTAAGGGTTAGGTCGGATACTGGGGAAAATTCCTTCATGGAAAGGGCTGTCCGGCCCTGGCACAGGCTGCCCAGGGCAGTGGTGGAGTCTCCCCCATCCCTGAAGGTGTTAAAGGATGTGTGGATGTGGCACTTGGGGACACAGGTCAGTGGTGGCCTTGGCAGTGCTGTGGGGCTGCCGAACTGCAGGGTCTCAGAGGCTTTTCCAACCTTAACACGTCCGTGATTCCATATTCCTTAACTCTGCTCTCCTCACTGCTGTTTCCATCCAGGAGAACGTGGAGCTCCTGGTGCAGGAGCTGCGGAGGCCCAAGTACAGCGTCTACTTCATCTGTGAGTACAAACCATCTGGGGGTCCTGAGGGTCCATAGTCTGGGTCAGGCTCCACATCCCAGTGTGGGTGGCACAGGCCCCACATCCCAGTGTGGATCACACAGCACCTTCCCATGCTGGGTGTATCAGGCAGGTGCTTCCCACCCGTCCTGCTCATGCCACGGCATGTTCCGTGGTTTTGGGAAGGAAGCAGAACGACTTCAACTGGTTTCGGGCTGAAGTCCAGTCCTCCAGCCTGGAATCTGTCGGTGGGATCCTGGGAATTGGGTGGAGTGGCCTCTAGATGTCATCGTGGCTCTGCGGGACGCAGCAGGGCCGGGTGGGGAATGAGCTCCGAGCATCCCTGGCAGGTGGCTCAGGATTCCAGCACCTGCTGGGGCAGGGCCAGAGGGTCTCTGGAGGATTTGCTCCCACTCTGGAGGGGATCCAGCCGTGCTGTCCCACGGGGTCTGCCCGTTTCCCAACCATCCCTCCGCCATTTCCTCCCAGATTTCAGCAACGTCATCAGCAAGAGCGACGTGAAGGCCTTGGCCGAGGCCGACGAGCAGGAGGTCGTGGCTGAAGTCCAGGTGAAGTTTGGATGTTTTAGGTAGATCCAAAAGCAAAGGGAAGGTCCAGGCTCACAGACACTGGGGGAGCAGCAGGGCTCTTGTTCCCAACCGGCCTGGGTGGGAGGAGGGATGGACACAAAGGTGGGATTAAAAGACAGAAATGGTCCCACTTCTCCGTACCCCGTGGCTCTTGGAGCTGCTGCTGGGGCTGTTCTTGGTGTCTCACAAGGTGCTGCCCAGGGCAGTGGTGGAGTTACTGTCCCTGGAATTGTCCAAAACTGTGTGGATGTAACACTTGGTGACGCGGGTTAGTGGTGGCCTTGGCAGTGCTGGGGGGACAGTTGGACCTGATGGTCTCAAAGGGCTTTTCCAGCCTCAGTGATTCCGTGATTCCATGTTTGTGGTGCGCACTGGAACAATGCACAGGACAGATTGGAGGGGAGGTGTCGGTGGGACTGTGGGGAGTGGAGGGGTTTGGGGTGGAGGGATGGTCTGAGCCAGCTTTTCCGACCCGTGATTGGGGTTGGGTGTTGGTGCCAGTGCTGGAACACGGCTCTGGGTGGTGACAGACACTGTCCTGCTCCCCCACCAGGAATTCTACGGCGACTACATCGCGGTGAACCCACACGTCTTCTCCCTCAACATCCTGGGCTGCTGCCGGGTAGGAACACGGCGAGTTCTCCTTGGGTTGGGTAACACACCAGTAGCCACCACAAACTGGGGCGATGGGGAGCTGCTGGAGGGGCCATGAGGGGGAAGGAATGGTCCTTGGCAAGGAGAGAAGCACCAGGGAGCCCGGGCTGGGCCCTCGGGGGTACCTGCTGCTCCAGCCCAGCCGTGGTTTCCTGTGAGACTTCAGGACTTGGGAACAAGGATAAGAGGAAGTTTGGGGCCGGTGCATCCATATGAGGCGCAGCCTTTCCTTCCAGGGCCGCAGCTGGGACCCGGCTCAGCTGGCCAGGACAACCCAGGGGCTCACGGCTCTGCTGCTGTCCCTGAAGAAGTGCCCCATGATCCGGTACCAGCTCTCCTCAGAGCCGGCAAAGCGCTTGGCTGAGTGCGTGAAGGTGAGGGGAGCCCCCGGCCACGGCACGTCCTTCCTTGGAGGGGAACTCAGTTTTGGGCTAGTTGTGGGTTTTGGACCCATTTCCAGTCCATTCTTGTGAATTCCATCGTTTCCTTGGTGGCCCAGCAGCCACAGCAGCACAGCCGGGGTTTCACCCGCCCGTCCCCCCGTCCCCAGATCCACACTGAGAGGGAGCACTTTCCAGGTGCCCCAGTGGGATTTTTCCCCGTTCTCCACAGCAAGTGATCACGAAGGAGTACGAGCTGTTCGATTTCCGCCGCACCGAGGTGCCTCCCCTGCTCCTGATCCTGGACCGCTCCGACGACGCCATCACCCCGCTCCTGAACCAGGTGAGCCGCGCCCCGCTGTGCCAGGCTGGGGCAGGGGTGGGAGTTCCTTCTCCTCCTGGCAGGGCACGGGTTGGATGTGGGAGAGAAGCCCATGTGAAACCCCTCTGTGCTCTCTGCCCATCTGATTATCCGCCAGCGGTGCTTATTTCCCGTTGTAACCTCCTGGCTGGCCCGAGGGACGCACACCTGGGCTGTCCGTGTGTCCTGGGGGAGCGGGAGCAGCGCTGGTTGGGTCCAACTGAAATCCATTGATTTCCCGGTGCTGTGCCTCACCAAGGTCACCCCTCTGCCTTCCTCTGTCCCCTGGCAGTGGACGTACCAGGCCATGGTCCACGAGCTGCTGGGGATCAACAACAACCGCATCGACCTGTCCCGGGTGCCGGGGATCAGCAAGGACCTGCGGGAGGTCGTCCTGTCAGCTGAGAACGACGAGTTCTACGCCAATGTAGGTGTCCTGGAGGCTCTCCACCAGCAGCTGGGTCTGGGGGTCGCGTCCCGTTCGTGTTTTGGGAAAGGGAACTTCCTGATGACTTTGAGCATCGAGGCGGGGATGTGCCAGTGGTGAACGTCCCTGAGCTGCACCAGTGACACCTGACAGGAGATTGGGTGTCCTGTTTGTGGTTTTATTCCAAAGCCAGGTGCAGAGCTGCGGGTCTGGGGGGATGTGCCTTGGGCACAGGGGGCCGCTCTCTCCCAGCTCCTAAAGACTCTTTCCCTGTGCTGCCCGTCCTGTCCGTGCAGAACATGTACCTGAACTTCGCCGAGATTGGCACCAACATCAAGAACCTGATGGAGGATTTCCAGAGGAGGAAGCCGAAGGAGCAGCAGAAGCTGGAGTCCATCGCTGATATGAAGGTAGGGACAAAGCCCATCCCAGCTTGTCCCGGGGCACAGCTTGGAGCACGGGCTCTTACCTCGGCCACTGCTCGGGCTGTAAAGAATCTGCAGGTCTCTTCGGAGGCGCTTCCTGTATCCTTCAATTTTAGGACTAAATAAAAAGTACATTCCTCCCAGAAGTCTCCTGGTAACGGGAGAAATCCTGGGGATCAGGGTGCCCAATCCTCCTCACCCCAGGCTTGGATTGCTGTGAATGTGTGCGATTTATGGCCGGCTGCACCCACCCTCTGTCTCCTGCTTTGCCCTGGAAGCACCCACTGTGTTGGTTTCCCCGCCCTCCCAGGCCTTTGTGGAGAACTACCCTCAGTTCAAGAAGATGTCGGGGACGGTGTCCAAGCACGTGACGGTGGTGGGGGAGCTGTCCCGGCTCGTCGCCGAGCGGAACCTGCTGGAGGTGTCGGAGGTGGAGCAGGAGCTGGCCTGCCAGAGTGACCATTCCAGCGCCCTCCAGGTACTCCATCCCAGGCCTGGGCCCGGGGCTCTGATCCCGCCGCTCCCGCGGGGTGGGACACTGTGGATGTGGAATTGCTCCTCCCTGCTCGGCTCAGATGGGGATGAGTCATCATTAATAACTGGCTTGAGAAGCATCTTGGCAAATCCTGTCCTTACCTCCCACCATCCAACGTTCCTCCACTATGTGACAGTGCTGTCACATCACCAGCTCTGGGTTCAGGGGGGGATGTGGCAATGCTGGGAGCTGGATGGAGACCCCGGCGACTCAGCCCTGCCCTCCAGGTGAATCCTGGGATTCCTGGGGTCACCTTGGTCCCGGTCTGCACAAACTCAGTGTTTCTGCAGTTCTTTAGAGCAGAAAAGCTGCCTCAGTTCCCTTCCAGCCCCATGCCTGAAGGGCCCTGTTGTACTTCCAACGAACTGAGGCTGCTGGAAAACTTGCAGCGGCTCGAAAATGAATGGAAACCCATGGAAGTGGGATCTTTGTCCCTGCAGCCACCCTGCCCCGGGCTGTCCCTGCTGCAGCTCCCCGTGGCAGCGAGAAGGGCAAGGCCACGGGACAAGGAGCAACCAGCCAGCGCCTGGAATAAGGGTGGGATTGTTCTCCCCTGATGTCACTTCAAGGATTGTTCAGTCTCTGGTGGCCTCGGGCCCCCCAGTCCAGGACATTTGGGTTATTCCTCCCCTGGGCTCTCATTAACCCCGACACAGAGCAGGAGCCCTGGGAGCTGAACAGAGGGTTGGAATCCCAGCTCCTCCCGGGGACAATGGCTGTTCTGTTCTCCATGCCTCCCGCTGATCCTGGCACTGCCAGCACAGGAACCTCCCTGGGGCTCCGTCCCTCCCCTCACAGGTGGATTCCTGAACCTGAAGGGTGAAGTTCCTGTTGGTCCTCCTTGCAGGCCAGGGCTTTGTCCAATGTTTTTGTAACTAGTCAGCATTACCCAAACAGAAACCAGCAAACAGCTGAGCCAGGGGTGGTGAATCCAGCAGCAGATCAGGAGGGAGAACTGAGATCCCTGCTCCTTCCTCCAGCTGGGATCTCTCTTTCCATGCTCTAATTCCTTCCCTTCTCTGCTTCAAAATGTGCAGTTTGCTCCTCCACATCTCACATCCAAAGGTTTGCTGGGACTTTGATGCTTCTGCCTTTGCACCTTCCAAAAAGGAAATGGAACTGGAGGGGTTGCCTGAGGAGTTTCTTTTGAGCCAGTGTAGTGGTCGATCCTGTGGGCCACGTGTGGCTCTGCTCGAGCCAGAAAGGGCCTGGCAGAGCTTGGAGGTGTCTGGAAGTGCCTGCTGACCTCCCCTTCCTGCAGGGACACCAATGAGACCAGTCTGATTAGAGTCCCTCGGGCAGTGACCCCAGCCCGGTTCCGTGTCCCTTGGGCAGTGATACCAGTGACCCCAGCCCGGTTCCGTGTCCCTTGGGCAGTGACCCCAGCCCGGTTCCGTGTCCCTCGGGCAGTGACCCCAGCCCGGTTCCGTGTCCCTCGGGCAGTGATACCAGTGACCCCAGCCCGGTTCCGTGTCCCTCGGGCCCTGGGCTCCGGCCCTGCCCCGCTGAGGTGTGCCCCTGTCCCCGCAGAGCGTGCGGCGGGTGCTGCAGAGCCCGCGGGTGGCGGAGCTGGACGCGGCGCGGCTGGTGATGCTCTACGCGCTGCGCTACGAGCGCCACGCCAGCAACGGCCTCCCGGCACTGCTGGACGAGCTGCGCGCCCGCGGCGGCACCGACAGGTACCGCAAGGTAACCCCGGCCGGGGGGCACAGGGAGGGCGGGGATGGGCTTCCTCTCTCCTTCTCCTCTTCCCCCTTTCCCCGGCTCCTGCACAGGCAGTGGCTGCAGCGAAGGGCCGGGGATGGAGAGGAGCTGGTGGGAAGGGAGCGGGCGGCAGCGCCAGGAGCAGCTGGGGAGGAGGTGGAGGAGCAGGATGATGTCACCTCGCGTGGAGGAGCTGCTGCCACTGCCGCGGGCGATGCAGACGAGGCCTCTCCTCGTGCAGGAGGGTCGGGGCGGGCGGGGGGATGTGGGGGTGCTGCTGCTCCACCCCCTCACCTCTGTGCGCGGTGCCACTGGGATCACCTCCCTGGCTCCGTGCCCTGAGCTCCGTGAGCCCCAGAGCCCAGGGAGGAGTTCCCGGGCTGACGGCTTCTGCCCTCTCCCTGCACAGCTGGTGTCGGCCGTGGTGGAGTACGGAGGGAAGCGGGTCCGGGGCAGCGACCTGTTTGGCCCCAAGGACGCCGTGGCCATCACCAAGCAGTTCCTCAAAGGCCTGAAGGTACCGAGCTGCCTCGGGGGGAAACGGGGCAGTTTTAGCCAAAACTGCCATTTTGGGGCCAGGATTTCACAGGGAGAGCAGTGGCTTCAGGGCCATTGAGGACAATGGGAGCGGGTTGCTGAAGAGCCTCAGATCCCAAATTCAGGGGTAACACCTGCTGGGTTGTCAGGAGATGCAGTGCCTCTGCTGGTTCCTCCTCCCTCCTTGCTCTCCCAGTTCCCTAAAGACCTTCTCTCCCACCACAGGGCATTGAGAACGTGTACACACAGCACCAGCCCCTGCTCCAGGAAACGCTGGACCAGCTCATCAAAGGAAAGCTCAAGGACAGCCAGTATCCCTACCTGGGCCCCAACACACTCCGGGACAGGTACATGGGGCCAGCTGGGCAGAGCCTGCACTGGGAACACCCCTGGGACCCCTGGCACTGGGAACACCCCTGGCACTGGGATACACCCCTGGGACCCCTGGCACTGGGAACACCCCTGGCACTGGGATACACTGGCTGCCACAGCACTGGGAACACCCCTGGCACTGGGATACACCGGCTGCCCCGGTGAACTGAGGCACAAATCCCGGTGGTTTGTGATCAGCCCCAAACGAGCTGCTCCGTGCCCTTCACCCCGAGCCCGGGAGCTCCGAGGCAGCGCCGTGTCCTCGCCTGACTCCGGAATCGATTGTGATTTCCCAGCTGCAGCGGAGCCTGAATCATGCATTAAACATGGGGGTGTGGATCCGCAGGGATCCGGGTGCTGCTGCTGGAGGCTGCTCTCAGGGCCAGGGGTGAAAGCTTGGGGGGCAGATGAGGTTTCGTGGGATTTAAGGGCTGGCCCAGCAGATCCCAGGGGTGAGGCAGGGTCTGGGAGAGGCACCGTGAGGATCACGGATTGCTGGCTCCAGGGCAGGATTTATCCTCGGGTTTCTCTGGTCCTGGCTCAGTGTTTGCTGGGTATTCCTCAGCATTCCCCATCCCAGGAAGCGCTCAAGGCCGGGTTGGACGGGGCTTCCACCTGGTGAACAAGACCAGAGCTTTAAAGGCCCCTCTGGCCCAGAGCATTCCCTGATCCGTGCCTTTATCCCAGGCCCCAGGACATCGTCGTGTTCCTCATCGGAGGGGCCACGTACGAGGAGGCGCTGGCCGTGTACAACCTGAACCGCTCCAACCCCGGCGTCCGCATCGTCCTGGGCGGCACCACCATCCACAACACCAAGAGGTAGAACCCACCCCCCTGGGCACAGCCCCTGAATTATTTACAGGAAAACTGGGGTTCTGTATGCAAATTCGCATTTCGAAGAACGAAGTGGGGGGTGGAGGGGAAAAGCCCCCAAAAACTAAAAGGCTGGTCCTATGGAAGGGCTGGATCCAGCTGGGCCCTGCCTGGGAGCTCCGGGGAGGGACGGCAGAGAGCTGATCTGAAACAGCCCTGCTCCAAATGATCCATTTTCGCTTGGATAAGGTTTCCCTAAGGGTGGAAGGACAACAAAAATGTCTCCTGTCCCCTGTTCCGCACGATTCCAGCACAGTGCCCGAGGATCAGGGAAATCTCAGCACATCCCTGAGGTGTCTGATGTGAGGGAACCCAGATTTTAGTGTGTCCCAACCCCTCCTGTAATCCATGGCCTTCCTGATTCCTGTGGGATTAGGGCGGATATGTCACCAGAAACAAGGGGATTTGGGTGTTAATGCGCCGAGCAGCCATGTAAGAGCCTAATCCCAGGCTCCATTGTTCCACAGCCCCACTGGAACTGGGACCAACATCTGTGGGCCTGGGGGGGTGGCCCAGAGGAGGGAGAATCCGCTCTGCTCCCAGGGATCCGCCCCGTTCCTGGCGATCCCAAAGCAGTTCCGCAGGGTTCGGAGGAGAAGGGGTTACAGAGGATCAATAATCGGCTAAAAAGGGACACCCGGGAGCAGGAGGAACATCTGGCGCTGGGGCTGACTCATCCCCGGGCAGGTTGAGCCCAAACCTGCTGGGACTAATCCCGGGATGTGGAGCCTGACCCAGTTACCCAGTTACGGCGGCACCGGAGCCTGGCGGGGACCCTCCTCGCTCCGGAGGGTGGGAGCGCAGCCGGGAGCGGGTTCGTTCCTCCTGGGGGTTTGATCCCTGGGCCCTGGTCGGGTGGAGCTGCCTGCAGGTACCTGTGCTGGGCCCTCGCCTGGCCCTGCAGGATCCACGGGGGGTTCGTGCCGTGGTGCAGCTCATCCCCCTGGGGCAGGGGGGGCTCTTGCCTCGGCACACTCCAGGCCCGGAAGGTGCTCGGAGAGACCTGTGAGGGGACAGACCCTCAGGGGTCGCTGGGCACGAGCACAACCTGCTCCGGACGGCACGGAGCCGGGAGGTTCCCTAAGAACACCAGCGAGTCGCTCCCTGCCACAGCTCAGTTCTGCCTGGCTCCAGAGCCTAAAAATAACCTGCAGGAGAGAGAGCTGGGGCTGGAACACGAAGCCAGGTGGAGCCAGGGGACAGAGCCAGGGGACAGTGTCCTGTCTGTGCCCCTCGACACCCAGCTGCCCCTCCCAGCTGCGGCCCGTGGAGCTCAGAGCTGGGCCTTGGTGCTTGAGATTTGAGGGGTTTATTATTCCTCAGACCCCTCAGGATCCACAATCTGCTCCAGACCCAGTTTAGGGAAATCCCGCTTCTGTAGGATTTGTGGCATATCCTAGTTCGCGTTTCTTTATCCTTTGCGGGTTTGTTTTTTTTAAGCATTGCTGTTGAGATCACCTGATCAGCACATTGAGGGGATGAGTCAGCCTGGGAACGGCTGTGGTGTCTCATTGCCAGAGGAACCATCCTCCGGCAGCATCTTCCCGGCTGGGAGCACTCCTGGCCTTGGGAGCTGCTTATTTACCCTTGGATTAGTGTCTCCTGCCTTCAGCTATCCCAGGACAGCCACAGGAGTGGGTCAGGCAGGGGTGACCTGTTGTTGGATCACAGTGTCGTGGGCAGGTCACCCCTTTGCCGCTGTCACTGCGTATGGAGAAGTGACAGGACCAGATGACACGGCCCCAGGTTGCACCAGGAGAGGTTTAGGTTGGATACTGGGTAAAAATTCCTTCACTGAAAGGGCTGTCCGGGGCGGTGGTGGAGTCCCCACCCCTGGAATCGCTGAAAACCCTGTGGATGTGGCACGTGGGGACACGGCTCAGTGGTGGCCTTGGCAGTATGGGGTTGGCAGCTGAACTCGGGGGGCTCGGAGGGCTTTTCCAGCCTAAACCAGTCCCTGATTCCGTGCCTCGGTGCCCCCCTCCCAGTGTTGCTGGGGCTGTGTCAGCTCTGGGGCTGAGGAGCGGGTCCTGCTGGGGTCCAAAGGCTCGAGGGGGGGGGGCAGTTGGCCCTTGTCCCACTAACCCAGGGCTTTCCCACAGCTTCCTGGAGGAGGTCACAGCCGCTGGGTTCCGCGGCCGGAGCACCGAGAGCTCCCAGGGGCCACCGAGGTCCAGCAGCCGACGGTGAATCCCGAAGGAACGAACCCCCCCCTGCCCGTCCGGAGCTGGATGTTCCTGCGCTGCGGCCGGAGCTTCCCCCGCTGGAGCTGGAGCTGGAGCTGGAGCTGGAGCTGGAGCTGGAGCTGGAGCTGGACACAACGTGTCCCCCCTGCAGCTCCTCGGTGTCCCCTCACAAACAGCTCCAGAGCTGGGGGTGTCACCTGAGGGGAGCCTGGGGAAGCTCTTGAGTCCCTGCAGCTCCCGGCTCTTCACCTGGACACACGGGATGAGCGCCCTGAGGGGAAGGGGAGCAGCTCTGGGGGTGCAGCTGGTGGGCACAGGAGCCCTTTGCTCTGCTCCATTGTCTGTATATGTTGAAATCCTATTAAATCCCCCGTTTTGGCCGAATCTCTCCATCAGATGATCCCCAGTTTCCCTTTCCTGATGCCCCGAGGTGCAGTTACAGCCTGAGCCTTCTCAGGAGCTTCTGCCCCCCCCTCAAGGACCACACCAAGGTCCCGCTGAGGAACCTGCGAGTGCATTTCCAGCTCTGCCCCGTGGCCTCTAATCAGCACTTGATTGGGAATTAACAAGCCAGATCAAATGAAATGAGCTCCTAAATCTCTGGGAATTATCTTGGCATCACGACTAAGTCCTGTTGCTGTGGGAGAGAGCAAAGCCCTTCAGTGGGGAGGGGACCTGGCCACAGGGGTCCTGGGCAGCTCTTGCTGGGGAGAAACAAAGCCTGGGCTGGGGGGGGCTTTAAGGTCCTTCCAGCCCAAACTATTCCGTGCTCCTGGACCTCTGGGAGGAAAGTTGGGCAGGAAGGGGAAATGTGGCAGTGGGAACATGGAGATGAGGGATTTCACTTAAGGAAAAACCCCAAAAAAACCCAGTGTCCAAACTGATTGTAACCCAGATCAGCTGCAGAGGCCGCAGGAGCTGGTCCTGTCACCTGGAGTGGCTGTCCCTGGGTCGGCCGTGCTGGGGGTCACGGGGGAGGAGGTGGGGAATGTGAAGCCCCAGAGAAAGGAGTCCCCGAGGACAGCTGTGACAGAGGGGAGCTCAGTCCTCGGAGGAGCCTGCCCCCTCCACTCCAGAGGGACAACTCCCTCCTCCAGCAGCCCCTCTCCCAGACAAAAACGCTGTAATCATCGTCAGACACTCGGAAAAGCGCGTGCCCTAATTAAACTCGGCTCATCTTCCAGGCAGCAGCTTCACACTTGATATCCAGAGGCAAAATGCTGTGTGGGGGGTGTTAAAGACGTAAATAAACCGAGAGCTTGTTGCTCTGCTCTGCAGCAAGGTGAGATTTTGGCGACTGTTCATATGGATCAGCACAGGGAGCAGCTGCAGCACCGGGGCTGGGGGTGAAGGGGGGGTGTGAGTGTGGGAGAGACACAAACACGCCTTGGAGGGGCTTTTTGTGCTGCCCACGGGATGGGGACGGGGATGGGGACAATGACAGGGACAAGGACAGGAAGGGGGATGGGGAGCCGCAGAGACCACGTCACCTGCCACACTGGTGCGACTGTGGCTCAGGGAGGCCGCCCTCACCCCATCCCTCCCCAGCCCAGTGATCCCAGCGGGATCCCAGGGCTGGGAGCGCGACCGCCTGTTCCCAGTAGGGAAACGGGAGCCGGGTTCCCCCCTGTCTCCTTCCCATGGGAATTGTTGATGTTTCCAGCTCTGAATCACTGCTCACGTCCCTCACAAACGTGAGTCACTGTGTCGGAGCAGCCCGAGGGTGCCAGGGGCAGGAGGTGTGTGCCGGTGCGTTACCTGCTGCGCTCTCAGGGCGACTTCCCTGGCACTGGAGGGCGTTTAGGAAGAGAGTGGGCGCTGGATCCGAAGGGCAGGACAGAGCTGTCCCGCTGCCACCAGCACGGTGCCATCTGGCTCTGGCCACGGGCCGGCGCTCCGCAGGCCCTGGCTGCCGAAAACAGGACGTGGGGAAGGACGAGGCCGGTCGGGAGGCAAAATGTCATTAAATAAACTGGCAGGTCCCCCGTGGTGTCCCGGCAAACTGCGCCGGGGGCTCCGGGCAGCTCATCTGTCCCTCTGCCATCGGCCCTGCCTGGACCCAGCTCTGCCCACGGAGGTTAAAAGGGGAAACTGAGGCACGGAGATGGCAAATCCCGGTGCTGGGACCCGCAGAGCTCAGGGCTGCACAGGCACCGGGGGCAAAGGCAACCCCTGGATTAGGTGTAGACAGTGACATGTGTCCCTGTCCCAGGTATTCCCAGGTTTCCAGTGCATCCCACAGCTCACCACACAAACAGGGAGCACATGGGAATGCCAGGGGGATACCAACACTCACAAAAGCTCTGGAAATAGTAATCCAAGTACATGCCCAGGACATCCCCAGAGTGCTGGGGTGAAACTGCACCTTGAAATTGGGGTGGAGGGTGTTGTCCAGTGGTGGGATGGACTGTAAAGCTGGGATGGGATGGACAGGGTCATTGTAAAGCTGATCCACTGATCGATGATCAGTCTGTTTTCTCATTTCTCTGCTTTTCCCTTTCTCTCACCCATCTCTGATCCATGAATCCCACCCCTGACCTTAGTCCCACACTCAAGACAGTTTAGGACATGCAGGAGACAGACAAAATAAGCCAAAAAAGGGGTATTTTTTAGGAAGCCGAGTGTCTCCTCACTTTTGGAAGCCACGCTCTGGATCCCCCCAGAGTCCTGGTTGTCAGACCCTCCGTGCTGGAAGTGACCCCTTCCCTCCAGCCCCTTCCCGAGGAATGCCCCCGCTCCTCTCTCCGGGGGGATTTGTCTGCACTTCCGAACACCTTTCGGGCAGAAAACCCTCCCAGTGCCACCCGGCCGCTTTTTCCACCAATCCCCCCCGCCTCTCCCAGGAAGTTTCCCGGTGACCGGTGACACCGCCGGGGGACGCCGCCGGGGAGACCCGGCGAGGGGCTTTGCCTCGCCCCGTGCCCGCCGCCCCCTCGGCTTCCCCGTCCCCGCGGCGAGCCGGGGAGACAAAGAAGAAAAAAAAAAACAACCAACCAACCAAAAAAAAAAAAACCCTCGTGGGCTGCGATTCGCCCTGTGCCGTGAACCCCGACGTCACGGGCGCGCGGCTATAGATGGAGCTCGGGAGCCCGGCGCAGCCCAGCGCAGCCCCCCGAGCTGCGGGATGGTGGCGGCGGGGGGGGACGCGGCGGGGCTGGCGATGGCTCAGAGCGCCGCGTGACGGGAGCGGGCCCTGAGCCACGCGGGGCGAGCGCAGCGCGGTCGCAGGAGGAGCCCCGGGGGGTGTTCCCCCCCCCCCCCCGCCCCGCGAGGAGGCC
>JAYRBT010000070.1:3082439-3105780 GCA_036023395.1 Myiotriccus ornatus
CCCAGATCCCTGCCTGCCCCCCAGACCCCTGCCTGCCTCCCCAGACCCCTGCCTGCCCCCCAGACCCCTGCCTGCCCCCCAGACCCCTGCCTGCCCCCAGACTCCTGCCTGCCTCCCCAGTGCAGCTGCAGCCTCGGCAACCCCGTGTAAGTCCCATCTTTAACGTGAGCCTCTGGACACGGATCCATTGCCGGGTGCCCATCCCACCATGGCAGTGCAGAGTGTTGGGGAACAGCCCTGGAAAGCAGGAGGTCTTGTGAAGTGGTCACTCGAGGACTCTCCACAGGACACCAAGAAGTGGTTCTGTCGGTGAGGGCCGAGCCCCAACACTCTGTTCCTTCTCAAAACCTTCCTCCTGCTGCTGAACCCCCCTGGCAGCCCCTGGCCTGGCTGGTGGGTTCTGCCCACAGCCCCCTCCCCAGAGCAGGGGCTCAGAGTTGTGTCAGCACTCTGGGAGCCACCCCCAGAGTCAGCTGCCAGCACAGAGTAAAAATAGGAAGCGCTAATCCTTGTCCCTCCGACTCTTGTTCCGCTGTCTGCAGAGAATGATTGTCCCCTTGAATCACAGATGAGATTCACCTCCTGCCTCCACCCCCTCCTCACAGCTGGAGCAAATCCTGCTCGTTTTGAGGGTCCACAGAGCATGAACACTGTGTCTGATCACACCTGCCTGGCCTTTCAGCCTGGTCCCAGTAACTCTGGGGGTGGGAGAGGCAGGAATTAACCTGGGAAAGTGTGATTTTCATGCCGTGCTTCTAAATATGTCCCCTGGTTCCAGAGGAGACGAGTCGTGCTGAAATCCTGGTGGCTGGAGCAAGCAGCCTCTCCATCCGACGTCTGCAAGGCTCCAATTTTCTTGCTGTTTTGCAGGTGAAAGATGAAAAAAGCATACAGGAAATGTTCGACCTGAGTGACTACGAGAAATGTGAAGAGCTCAGGAAGTCCAAAAGTAGAAGCAAAAAGAACCACAGCAAGTTCACCCTCGCCCACTCCAGGCAGCCTGGAAACACGGTACGTGGGGCTTGCCCGGGAGCCGCCGGCTCTGGGGGCGGGCAGGGGTGCAGATGGTCCTGGGGGACGCAGGGAAAGGAGGGATGTGGACGGTCCTGGGGTGTGCTGTGTGTGGTGGGGCAGCGCTCAGGTCTCCTTTGCCTTCTCTGCAGGGGCTCTCTCTGGGCAGGGCCCATGTGAAAGCGTCTCTGTGTGAGTTCAGACACTGGCACTGACCTGAATTCCACTCTTTTGTAGGCACCAAACCTGATCTTCCTGGCTGTGAGTCCGGAGGAGAAGGAGTCCTGGATTAACGCCCTCAACTCTGCGATCACACGCGCCAAAAACCGCATCTTGGACGAGGTGAGCGGGACCCGGGGCCGGGGCCCGGCTGCCCTGTCTCAACCTTCATCCTGGGGGAAGGTCTGAGGCTGCTGGGCAGCAGCAGCCCCTCTGAGCCCTCCATTCCTGGTGCAAAAAGGGAGCAGAGCCGCTGGAATTTTCGGGTCTGCACCCACACACAGCCACGCAGAGCGGGCTCTCCGAGGCCATGGGCAGTGTGATCCTGCCAGCTCTGATCACAAAGCCATGACAAGGGACAGCCAGCAAGGCTCTGCCCCTGCCTGGCCCGCCCTGGGGCCCAGCCTGGCCGCACAGGGCTGGTGGGACAGCCTGGGAGGGTCACCCTGCCTGTGTCACCCCGCAGGTCACCGTGGAAGAGGACAGCTTCCTCGCCCACCCCACGCGCGACAGGGCCAAGATCCAGCACTCCCGGCGCCCTCCCACGCGGGGACACCTGATGGCTGTGGTAGGTACAACCCACCCCAGGTGAAATCCCCTTGGCAGCGTCCCGCTTGTAAGCAGGGGCAGGGAGAGCCGGCGCTGGAGCTGCGGCCTGAGCGGAGTGTTGGGGTCAGGGCAGCTCTGGGTCACCAGCTCCTCGGCTCTCATGGGCTGCTGTGCCCGTGCAAACCCTCTGGCCGAGCCCTAGCCTGCCCCTCTCCCTGCTGTGCGTCTGTGGAGACCCTCAGGAGTGGGTGCGGCCGCCCCGGTGCCAACCCACGCGCGCTCTCTGCTCCCCCAGGCATCTACCTCAACCTCGGACGGCATGCTGACCCTCGACCTGATCCAGGAGGAGGACGCCTCCCCGGAGGATCCCGGCACCTGCGAGCAGAGTTTCCGGGTGGACCTGGACAAGTCGGTGGCGCACCTGGCTGCCGGGCGGTGCCGCTCCGACTCGGAGGACACCGAGGCGCCGGAGAAGGGGCGGACGGGGAGCCTCCCGCGGCGGGAGCCGGCCCCGTGGGACAGGGCCGGCCAGCGCAAGGACTCCTTCGACAAAGGGGCCGTGTACACGCCGCAGGTCCCCAAAAAGCTCTCGTACTCAGAGAAGAACAAATGTGCCTCCATGGAAGAAATCCTGTCCCGCCGGGACTCTGCCGCGCACCGGGCGGTGCTGAGGAGGGGGCTGGAGGCTCAGTTTGCCTCGGCAGAGCCGGAGCAGCTGTCCCGGATACAGGAACTGGTTGCACTGAAACTGGAAAAAACTCAGGAACTGCTGACAGAGGTGAAGGGCTACGGGGAAGGCAAAAGAAAGACCAAGGACTCCAACACCAGCACCACCACCAGCACCACTACCACCACCACCACCTCTTCCTCCTCATCATCTTCCAAGTCGGACTCTGAAAGGATCCTGCAGGAATCTGAGAGGCTGCTGGGGGAGGCTTCCTCCACCTGGAGCCAAGCCAAGAGGGTGCTGCAGGAGATCAAAGAGCTGAGGGACCTGTACAAACAGTTTGAGCTGCAGCAGTCAGACTCGAAGCCCAAACAGAGCTCACAGTCGCCGTTCAGGAAGAGCATGATGTGAAGGCAAGCCTTGGGATGGGAGGGAGGGGCCGGGGAGGGCGGCCGTCCGGTCTGGTTTTTTTGTTTTTTTTTTTTTAATTATTATTATTTACAGTGTTCGAAAGAGTGAAAAGGTGCCTGTTCTCACCCAAATTTGCTTCTCAAAGCTTGGACCCTTCCTCTCCTCCGACGCATCCCCGTGATGAATCAACCCTGTGTTCCAATAAACCAGTTACAGTTCATACCTCCTTCGTAAGAGCTCCCTTTGCACCGCAGGCCCCGGGCTGTGCCGCGCTCGGAGGGCAGGACCGAGCACCGGCTCCCAGGAAGCGCCTGTGCCCGCCTGGAGCAGCCCCCGGGCCGAGGCTCCCGCGCTGGACCAGCCCCGGAGCTGCCGCTGTGCCTGGGCTGTGTCCCAAACTGCAGCTCCTTCACCAGGAGGCCCAGCCCCTTGGGGAATTCGGGGCTGGCAGCTGTTACTCTGGGGTGCACACAGAGCCCTCTGGAAGGGCAGCAGGGATGCAATCCGTGTCTGCCCCGATCCCGTCAGGCCACGGATGCCCCACAGCCCCCTTTGGCCCCGAGCCATGGGAGGTAGCGCTGCTGTGTCTTCCCTTCTGTGCAACCAGGGGATCAAACAGCCTGGGATCCGACTGCCCACACAGGGGGGGCTGGGGGGCTTTGGGATCTTACATTTTCATTTCTCTTTTATTTTTCACCTTTTCTTTGAGCTAAAGGGGGCAGCAGCCAGACACCACAGGCCAGCAGCAGGTATGGTAGGCTTGGCTCTGCTCTCTCAGGTGTCAGTCAGACAGCAGCAGGGACCGTGCCTGTGCTGCCCTGGCTCAGAATCAGCCCCGCTGGAAGGAAAGCTGAGCCCAGAGCCGAGCTCAGGTCCCTCAGGTGACGCCGAGCACTCGGCTCAAGGGCCGGCTCAGCTTTCACACCTGTGAGCAGGACGTGGTGGTGTCTCACAGGTTCACCCACGTGGTGACATCCAAATGTTCCCTGGGTTTTTTTTAAAAGGAAACCTAATTCCATTACCTTACGTTGCAAATAGTCCACGAAAATATTAAACCCACAGAGTTATTTCCTGGTCGTGGTCGGTGTTGTCTCTTTTCTTTCCTGGCTGACCCCCCTGGAAGGAGATTGGTGACGTTCCTGGGGCTGCTCAGCCTCACTCCCGGGCTCAGGTTGCTGAGGTTGCTGGTTGGTTTTAGTTAGTCCTTCTCCCACTCTCCCATCAGAATTACTGGAGGATTATTGCTGCTGGCTTGAGTTTCCTGAAGGTTTTTTGAAAGATTTCAGATCCGGCCCTTGCAGCAGTTTTTGCCTTGTCTCTGACCCCGTCCCCCTCTCGGCCCGCTCCGAAGGGACGCCACTTGTCCCCAGACTCCTGTGACCTCCTGCATCCCAGGTAGCACCAGCAAGATGCTGTTTTTCGGACTCCCTCCCCAGCAGCTGCTCTGAGCTGAGGCCTCCAGAAGAGGCAGGACATGCTCCCTGTCGTGCTGGAACAGGGGAGGAGCTGAAAGGTCACCGGGAGCAGCTGCCGGTGCAGCCACCCCTGGCTCGCTGAGCCGCCCTGCCCCGCTCTCTTCAGGAGCAGCGAGGCCCCGGAGCTCCTCAGAGGGGCGGTTTGGGGGTTCTTGCCCCGCTCCTCACCCCTCTGTTCCCCTGCTGCCCGCCCTGCCCTCGGAGGCATTCCCAGAGCGGCTGGCACGGCGCAGGGAGCCCCGGGGAGCCGCGAAGCCAAGGGCAGCACAGACGTGGCTTTGTGCGTCGCCCCCCGGCCGGTGGGTCTATCCATGCGGGAATAACGCCGCACAAAGGGGCCGTGCCGGGCCAGCAGCGGAGCGGCCCGTCCGCCGTTCCCAGAAAGGGCCGGCATTGTCCAGCCCCGCAATTATGTCGGTCCTGGAGACAAAACACGGCAGAGCAGGCAGGCCTGGAGTCTGATCACGGCCAAAAAGTCTGGGTTCTGCCCGGCTGTGCCTTGAAAACACACGTGCAGAGCAGGGAGAAGGGGGCTGGGAAAGGGGGTTTCCCGTTACGCTTCGGGGAGACGGGATTGGGACGGGATTCTTAAGATGTAGGCACAGCGTCTCCTATAAAAATAGCTGCAATTTGCTCGACACATGCCGGGGAGCGGGCGAGGAGCGTGTGCTGCGCTGTCAGCTGGCGCTGGGCTCCGCTCCCTGCCTGCTTCCCGGCACAGCCAATCCTCGGGACGCTCCCGCTCCCGGCCAAATAAGGACCGCGGTGCGAGGAACCCCGGCTGCCTGCAGCACCCCGGAGCCCACCCACCCACCCCCCGGCCTCAAAGGCTTCAGTCAACCCCCCTCCTCCTTCCCCCCTTGCCCTCCCCCCCTTCCCTCCTCTGCCTTTCGAGACGCCTTGGGAAGGGATTCTTTACTTGGGAAGGGATTCTTTACTTGGGAAGGGATCCTTCCAGGGGAGGGTGGGCAGGCCCTGGCACAGGTTGCCCAGAGAAGCTGTGGCTGCCCCTGGATCCCTGGAAGTGTCCAAGACCAGGTTGGACGGGGCTTGGAGCCACCTGGGCCAGTGGAAGGTGACCCTGCCCATGGCAGGGGGTGGCAGTGGATGAGATTCGAGGTCTCTCCCAACCCAACCCATTCCATGGTTCCATGACTCTATGAAAATGCCGGGGGAATTACCTCATCCAACAGCCTGGGAAAAGGGGGCTGAAAACCCAACAAAACCCCCCCAAGGAGCCACGGGGGCCGAGCTCAGCCTGAGCTGACCCAGCAGGCACAGCTCCTGCCCGGGGAGCACGTTTTGGGTCAGCCCCACGTGACACAGAGCAGCCCTAAATTTCACCCGCTGCAGGTTTTGGGCCCCCCAGGCTGGACGGGGGAGCAGCTGCAGCATCTCTGCAGTGGCCTCTGGAAAGCAGGAGGTGCCGATTAAGAGGCCCTCGGTGGCTTTAAATAGCATTTACACTTACTTGGAGGCAACTTTCACACTGCTGGAGGGAGGCAAAACTCGGTAGAGCAGAGTCAGGTTCATGTTGTTCCGACAGCACTGGGCTATTCCTGCAGGCTGGAATTACACCTGACAAAGCAGTTAGCAGGAGTAAAATTACGGTGGATAAAGTCTGGTTTCTCCAGCAGTTTCCAGGCTTGGAAAAAGCCCCCAGCCCCCTGAGTGGAGCAGGAACGCCAGTGACTCATGGCAGAGGGTTCTCAGGCTGGGGAGGGGGTGGATAAACACAGTTCTCCAACACAGCCGATGGCTCCTGCTGTGCAGGAGGATTCCTCGGAGCTACTGATGGAGGAGACCTCAGAAACTGTTGTGGGGTTTTTTTTATTATTTTCTCCGAGGCAGATGCCTTAGAAAGAGAAGGCAGGATCTGCTTCTGGAGGAGGAAGGTGGGAAGCCACAGGCCCTCTGATATCCCAGCGCAATAACACGCTCAGCAAAACCTCAGGATGAGATTCCACGGGATCCCAAGGCACTCTGGTGTGTTGCCGGAGCTGGGGGCATCCTCCTCTGGCCACCTGTGTCAGCAGCTGCAGGTGAACACCCCGCTGCTGTGGTGGGCAGCTCACACGACCCCGTGCCTTTCACCCCTCAGTGGATAATCAGTTTGGATTCTGGAAGTAAAACAGGAAGCCTTCCAGCTTCCAGCCTCGGAACGCTGCAGGATCGGATCCTCTTCCACGTCCCGAGAGAGGAAGAGGCAGAAAATAGTTTGACCCACATTCACAAGAATAATTATTGACTTAACAAGTTCCAGCCGGGTTTTCAAATTAAAGCTCGGCAGGAACAGACCCACTTCCCTAAAAAAAAAAAAGAAGAAAGGGGAAAAGCTCGGGGGGTTGTGTATCAGACGTTCCTGTGTGCAAATGTACCCCTGGAAGATGCACGTGTAGAGATGTGTGTGTGCTCCTATCTCCTGAAGAGGGAATTCTCTGGTGAGATATGCAGTCCAGTGCCTTGCATTTCTTTTCCCTAAATCCAGTGTGAGCTGCTGGGGAGTTCCCTGTCAGGCTCAGAGCATCCCCACCCTCCCCTCCCTGGGAGGCTGGAGGGGCTGGCTCGATGCTGCAGCTCCTTGAAGTGACACCTGGTAAGGAAAAGGCGAAAGGTGCAGCTGTAGTTGGACCTTTGGGAAGTGTTTCCTGAGCCTGGCCCAGGAATGGCAAAATCTCTGGTGCTCTCAGACACTGCTCTTTTGTTTGACTCTACAAAATGTCCCGAGGGACTGAAGACTGCAGTGACACTTCCACTTCCTTAGTCTGCAATGTGTTTAACAGCTCCTTGCTCTGTTTTGACACAGCTGGTCCCTGCTCAGAGGGAAGGCGGGGGTTTAAATCTTCTTTTTTTTTTCTTTCCAACTTTTGGGGATGTTTGGGAGAGGCCAGATGAGCCACAGTTCGAAGTGCAGAGCTCAGCCCCACCCCCTGACACCGCTGGCTCAGGAGTTCTGCACTGGAATGGTGATCCCTCCTTCCAAACCCCTGCCCTGGGCCTGATGGAATTGGGCCTGTGGCTGGAATAAAGAGCCCATACATGCAGGACAGAGGGAACCATTCAGAGCCAGAGGAATCCGTGGCTCACAGACTCATACTGGGCAGTGAGCAAAGGTCTGGCATCGACTGGAGTGACCCAGAGGAGATGTGGACATCATTATTTAAAGGACTCCCCAACAGATGGGCTGAGTCATTAATGGCTTTAAACTGAGAGAGAGAAGGTTTAGATGGGATTTTGGGAAGGAGTTCTTCCCTGTGAGGGTAGGGAGGCACTGGCACAGGTTGCCCAGAGAAGCTGTGACCGCCCCATCTTAATAAAAGCCTAACACTGGTGCTTAAAAAACATCAGTTCTTTACTTTCCCTCTTCCTTTCTGAGTAAGCACCACGACCTTGTGTTAACACGGTTACTGTGGAGTTCTAGAACCTGGGATTGTTTCCTAAATGCCTTGCAGATTTCCCACTAGAAACTGCAAGACTTCAGATAACACCAGCACCCTGTCAGTGGCATAGATCAGGAGGAACCCAGCTTTTCTGCTTCATTCCTTATCCGCGATAAGGAATCGCCTTCCAAGAAACCAAGATTTCCCAAGGTATTGTTTCTTTCCCATGACTTGATTTCTAGAAAACCTGGAAGGAAAACTCCAGAAGGAGGAGCCCTTCCGTTTCCTTCTGGTCTCATTTCCCTACATCCCCAGCAACACAAATAATCTCATAAGTGATATAAAACATTTCCAAAAAACATGCGTTGAAAGCATGAATCCCTCAGGATCCTCTGCCCAAACCAACCCTTCCTTCCCTCGCTCTCCCCGTCTGAGCGAGAGCTCCGGCAGCCTCGTTGTTTGGATAATTCAGGCTGCCAGATGGCTGTAAATATGTTCACAATCCTCCTTACCCCGCTCCCTCCTCCCTGGCACCCTCACTGCTCTACCCAGCACCGAGCACCTGCTCTGCTCCCATCCGGAGCCTCCCTGCTCCTCTCTGGAGCTAAACTGGTGCCTCTGGTTTGTATTTTCCCTTTAAACGGAGCGGGAAGATCTCAGGGAATGTTTGTACCAGGGGATAATTAATAACGTGCCTCCTCCTGCCCCGTGGCATCAGCTCCCTTCCTGCGGGAATGCTGCCCCTGACATCGGAAGGGGCAGCTCACCTGCCGGGAAGCACGAGGGCGGAGCGGCTTCTTCCTATTTTGAGCTCAGCGATCTCATGCTTGCCCTTGGCATGGGGAAAGGGCACATGGAACAGGGTGATTCATCCCAAACCATGCCCCGAGGGCCCGGCAGATGCAGCGTCTGAGCGACCGCCCTTCCCTGCCTCACAGGTACTGGATTCACTGCCGCACTCCGATCCTGTTATTCCACAGCTCAGGAGTGCCCAAATCCCAGGGCCTGAGCCCACAGATGACTTTTCCGTGTGGTGGAACATTCCCAAACTGCTGAGCAGCAAGAAAAGGACAGAAAGCTGTTTCGCCGGCACTGTAGAAAGGGAAGTTGGTTTTAAGGCGTCTGAAAACACAGGCAGTGACGTCTCTAGAATGGAGGAACAACCGAGGTCCCGAGCTGGCTCGGGAACGCTGCGGCAGCACAATTCGGGTCACGGGAAGGGTGAGTGGGCTGTCAGAGGAAACGCTGAGAGGTGAGACAGCATCTCTTTAGGTTCTCAAAGGCGTCCCCTCAAGTGTCCCCATGCTGCGCAAGCAGGCAGTGTCAGCTCTGTCCCTCCAGCACATGCTCCAGTTTGCCGAGGTGTGGGAGACTCCGGCCCGTGTTCTGCAGTCTGTGTGCCCCACCTCAGGGTGCCGGAGTACACTCGGTTGGTTTGAAGAGTCCAGTCCTTCCAGAGGGAGCTTGGGACCACACCGGGACTCCTTCCGCCCTACCTTTGCTGACGACTCCAGGTCACACATTTCCCCCTAACAAAAGGCTCTTTTCTACTCTCTCACTCATAACTCACAAAAAAACTGCAAATAAAAGCAACATCTTGTGCTGAAATCCTAGCAGGAATTGTACTTTGCCACTCTTGCCAGAAGGAGTGACCCCTACCACTGCTAAGAGTGCCCAGGAGACAGCTCCTGGACCTGCTGTCCTGGCTTCTTTGGCCCCGTGAGGCAGATTCTGGCTGACAAATATTGTGGAATTGCCCACCCACAACAGAGCAGAATATGAGGTTAAAAAGGTGGACGATAGGAAGAGGAGGCAAAGGGTCAGGTGTGGTGTTAGCAGAGGCCAGCGAGGCCGGACAGACAGAGGGGTGAGGAGGTGCAGGCAGGAGTAGCTGGAGATGAGCCCATGAAGGGATAAGAATTCAGCCGAGTTTGTCTAGTTTTGCTCTCGTCGATGAGCTGGTGGGTGAACTCTTCCCTGGAAGGCAGGAGGGAGCAGATGGCAGCAGAGAAAATATCTGACTTGAGGAAAAAGAGAAACCAATTTTCCAAAGGATCTATACGACACACAGAGGCCAAATGTTATTTTTATGAGCTAGTACGAGCCAGGGCTCTTGTTTATCGAACTTTACCATTTCGTTTCCTGCCAGCAGACACAAACCAAGTGCCCTGTGACCTAGAGAGGACCAGAGAGCCAGCAGCCCGGAGCTGGCTCTCCCGGGAGCCAACAGGACTCTGAATGCCATCTCACAACTTCTGGGAAGCACGACTCCCAGCTCTGTCTGCAGAAAGGTAGACAGTGCTGAGATTATATATAGCAGCAAGTGGGCTGGGAGGAGGAACACTGGGCTGCAGGGAGGGGGAGGCTGCTCTGGAGAAACCCAGGGAGCGTCTCCTGGTGCAGCACAAACTGCAGTGGCCCCGGCGAGCTGAGCCGGGCCGGCGCTGGCCTGGAAGCACTTATGGAATTCAGGAGAGCCCTGGGCACTGCTCTCAATCCCTTGCTCTCAGATCTTCTTCTTCCCCACCCACTTCCAAATATCCATCGCTCAGGGAGCAGGTGGATACAGCAGGCACACTCAGGCTCCAGGATCCCGCATGTCCCAGTGCTCACAGAAACATCATCACCACCAGACTGGGGTTCGTCCCCTCCTGGGGCTCTGAGGCCTGAGGGGCTTTTGCAGAAAATTGTTAAAGGTGCTGCTCTTCAAGCTGTCCACGGATGGCTGGAATCTCCCCAGCACCCAATAGCCCAGGGCTGCCTGCATCCTTCAAAACAGCAATTCCCTTCTAAGGAATCTGCATTTTGCCTCATCAGATAGATCCACTGTGTGTTTTCCATGGATCCTGGAGTAATGGGATGGGTGGGGTTGGCAGGGACATTAAAGCCCATCCAGTGCCATCCCCTTCCACTATCCCAGGTTGCTCCAAGCCCCATCCCACCTGGCCTTGAACACCTCCAGGGACGTGGAGTCCACAGCCACTCTGGGCAAGACTAACTCGGGATATCTCCCATCCTCTGCTGCATTTTCATCCTTGAATGAACGCAGCGAACGAGTCCAGAGCCTTCCGAAAAGCGCCGTTTCCAGGAGTCCCCTGGACTCTCACAGGTGGAAGGCAGCTCTGGCAGCACCCGGGCTGTGCCTCCCCCTCTCCAAACGCCGTGCCCGTCGCTGGTCGCGCTGTGCCCTCTAGTGCTCGTTCTTCCCGGTCCGGCGCTCCCGCAGCCCGGCTTCACCGGCAGGATCGGGTTAGGGTTAGGGTTCCCTGCCGTTCCCGAGCCCTTTCCCCTGCCTGCTCCCCGCGTGGACCCCCGAGAAAACACACGGGCTCCGCAGCAGCCCCTCGGTGCCCTGCCGGAGCCCCGCTGCCCGTGCAGGGCACTCAAAAAATGGCAGGAAAATACGTTTTTTGCTTTCTGCAGTGAGAATGCTCAACCTTCCTGCAGAAGTTCTGCAGCAGCTGAAGCCTCCAGCGACCCAGAAACTCAAGAGAAGAGAGAGATATTAATATAACAATAATTCCTCCTGCCATCCCTCCTGGTGCTTTCAGAGGAACGACAGGTCTGCGCAGGGATGTGAATGAGGAGGAACTCTGGATGGCTGAGGGAAAAAAGGAGCTCTCTTGGGGAAAACCTCTTTAATTTGAGCAAGATGTTAATGGAGGAGATTTCACCAGCAATCAGCCTTCCACCCCCAGTGCTACACACCGACTGAGTTGGAAACACCCCTCAGCAGATCACCAGAGAAAACATTCTCATCTCCACGAGTCTGCGTCTCAAAGCACACCCCAAACCCAGCATTTCACACCAGAAGCGTTCGGAGCCACACCAGCTGCAGTGGGAGCACAGGATGGCTGTGCACGGGAGGCGTGAGCAACCCCAATATTTGGCATCAAGAAGTCAGAACTCAGTTACGTTCTTAAACACATTTATAACTTCCTGCACAAAATAGGGCAAGACTTGAATTTGCAAGGCTGATCCCACGGCTTTATAGTGTGGATCCTCCAACGGTGACACTGATGAAAGAACAGACTGAAGACAATGCTCTCGGTTTTCAGAAACGCAAATTACTCGAGTCACTCCTGTCGGTACCAATAAGTTTTTGCTGTGACACGGGAGCTGACTCGAAACATGGAGCACAGAAGAAACACCGCTTTTAAGCAGAATAATTATGAGTCATCGCGGTGACGAAGCTGAGAGACACAAATGTGATTCTGAAATGGATTTGGGAAGGCACTTGCTGCAGAGACACGTTAGTATCCAGCCTCGCATTCCTAATTAAACATGATTCCTGCATGTCCCTCACATTCCCATGGCAGATACATTCCCAGGGACAAGGATGTGGCACCACAAACGGCCAGCAGAAATCAGTGTTTCACCGAGGCCACACTGAGGAGCCCTGGCTGGCTGCTCCTCGGTCACCACGAGGATTATTTTAGTTGAATTAACTCTACTCTAGAAGGAAATGGCCCTCAAACACCCCATATGAGCATGTTTCACACATACAGGACAGACCTGCTCCTTTTCCAACACAAACTCGAACTCTGGGGTCATTTTTTTCCTAGAACACAATCCTTTCCCTCAGTGCCAGGAGTTCCCAGCTTTAATGTGTCCTGCGGTTTTCTGCTGGTTTGCTGCTGTGGCTGAACATTTATTTTTGGATTCTCCCTCATTTGTGCCAGTTAAATCTGAAGAAGTAGGAAAGCCTTTCCTTGGTTATTTTTGAGGCTGGTTTTTTATTATTTTTCATATGAGACACACTCAAAGCAGAAACCAAAGCACACTATGAACTGCAATTTTAAAGTTTAAAACCGGAAGAGTGTTCCCCAGGAAATCAAACTGTGACTCCAACAGCGGTAGCACCGGGAATTTCCCTGCCCTGGGCTCTGCAGAGGGACATTTTCTGTGCCCTGCTCGAAGCAGCTTGCTGTCCCTGACTCCTTCTGTCCATCCAGCGCGTTTCAGAACCCCGGGGCAGCCCCGACTCTCCGTCTGTGCCAGTCGATCCACGAGCAAACGGAGAGCACGAGCGCGCGCGGCCGAGGTGACAGCGCAACCCCCGGCACAGCCGAGACACTCGGGTGGAGACAAAAATAATCCCGGCATCCTTCTGATCTCATCAGTTCGGGTCTCGTTCTTTGGTTCAGGCCTTCGCAGTGTGTATGATCAGTGAAACTGGTGTATTTTTAGAGTACAGCAGCTCTCGCTGCCAAAATCAGCAACAGCTCTGTTTGCCACAGAACGGGGCAGTTTTCGTTCTGAGACTTCTCATCACTCCCTTCCACAGCTCACAGGATCTTACGCTTTTCTACAAACCCAAATTCCTGAATCCACGGGATTCCGTAAGGACGTCGGCTTCCCTGTCCTACACAAAAAATACAGATGAGGAAAGCTGAAAGTGAGTTCCCTGACAGCCAGGCATTGAGAAACCTTCAGGGTTTATATCCTCAGCGCGTGTTTTTTCAAATTAATTTCATTTGAGGGGGAATGAAGGGGGGGAAAAGGCTAACTCATCATCATAGAATATGTGGGAAGGGCAAAGGATAGTTCTAGTAGTTCTTGGTCAATATTTTAATACAAAAAAAACCCCAAAAACCCTTTTGTGAAAGTCTGACCTGTGGGAGCCCTGGACCATCACTCCCCTGACCTAGGGGGTCACAAAAACGAACCCAAATCCCTTCGGGTCTGCGGCTGGGTTGAATTAACCTGGAATTGGGCAACGGTTGCTGTAGGGATGGAGGTGAGAAAAGGGAAGATTTGCCTGGTAACCTGCACGTGCCCCATTTCCCCGGGAAAGCAGGACAAATTTGGGGGACATTAGGAAATACCTCGCAGCGGGAGCTGGCTGAAAAACCCATGCTTTAGACTTCTCTTGCTACTGGGCTTGAACTACAGAATACGGGGAATTCCACGACGAACTTCTTCCTATTTTCACCAAGGGCATTTATACCAAAGCCCAGCTGAACCTGCCCTTCGTCACGCACGACCGTGAAAAGCACCTTTGGGATCAGGCCTTGTATTTTCAGGTTTTAAGTCCTTGGGTTTTTTTTTTCTTTCTTCTATTCGGGCTCAGAACCACGCTGTTTTCCACCAACGGCACAAAGCTCGCAGAGTCCGAGGGGAAAAGCCTTTCGTGGGGAAGGGCGTTTCGGATGGAAAGGAGGCCCCTGGGGCGGGGGCGGAGGGTGTTTCGGGGTGGGAATGGGGCACCCGGGGGCGGTTTCCCCCTCCCCGCCGCCATGAGGGGCCTGAGGGGCCCGGGGGGGGCGGGAACCCGCGCGCGCCGGTGGCGGGAAGGCGGAACTGCGGCAAATCTCAGCCAATCAGCGGCGGCGTCGCGGCTCGGCCCCTGCTGCCCGCAGCCGGGGAACCCCGTGGGTGGCGGTTTTCCCGCGCTCGGGGGCTCCGCGCGCACCCCCCCCCTCACCTCAGGCGGGTCCCCGTGAGGGGCGGGGGACGGGGCCCCCCCACCCGCCTCATGAGGCGTCCCAGCCCTGAGGAAGGAAGAAGAGGGGAAGCAGCACCACTGGGAGGGTGAGATAAGGGCCGGGGAAAGAGCGAGAAGGGGCAGCACAAGACAAAAGCCCCGGGAGGAGGAGGAGGAGGAAGGAGCAGCAGGGAGGAGGAAGCTGCCCGGCCGCCAGCCAGCCAGCACGGCTTCCCCTCCCTGCGACAAAATGGAGGGCGGCCGAGCCCCGGGGGGCTGCCCGCGGCCCCGCAGCCGGCAGGGGCTCGCTGTGGCGGCAGGTGCGCTGCGTGGGGCCGAGGCTGGGGCGGGCAGAGCCGGCCCCGCGCGTCACGACAGGCCCAGGAGCCGCACCGGAGGTTTTCCCTGAAGGAATGCCCACACAGCACCTGAGCTTCCTCAGCGCAACAGCCTGGCTTTACCTCACCCACCTGTAACCCCAGAAGGTGGGTTTAACCTGTTTTAACGGAGGTCCCATTTGGTCACAAACCCACAGGGTAGAGCAGCCAGTGAGGGGCTTCTGCTGGAACAGCAATCCCTCCCCACCTTTAAAACTCACTAAAGTAAAATATCCCAGAAAGCCACCACCCATTTCTTGCCTAATTGCTCATCCAGCAGCAGAAAAGCCTGTTTGCTACTGGCTTTCTCAAGTGCATCCAGGGGATTTTTGCCAGGAATGTTGGACTAATCCCAAGATAAAACAATGCTCTGTCTGGCTCGGGAGGAGCAGCAGGGTTTTTTCAAACATTGTTCTTCTCTAAGGAATAACTGAGAACCACACTCGAGCCCTGGTTGCAGGGCACAAGTCAGGATTTGTGAAAAGCAAAACAGAACCAGGCCCTCGATTTTAGTTTTTGTTTCTTAATACTCAGCCAGACTTGGACATGTCAAACTTACCTGGAAACACTCTCAGGGAACTACCCAGGTTTCCCAGAACATCCTTCCTTGACTGTTACAACATTACCAAGAACTAAAGTACAAGTCCAAACCCGAAAGACACATTCCTATTCCACCACATTTAAGAGATAACAGGAAACAATTCCCCTCTTACTCCATTCCTTGAGAAACATCCCATTCTCCACAGCTGGACATACCCCAAGAAGTAATCCAATACAATAGTCTCGATTTATTTGAAATAATTCGGTTTGAAAACTTTTTAATTTAAAATTTACAGCACACGTGGGGAGGAAACATGTTTTGTTACAACTAAAAGTTATCAGAAGAGTGCTGCAGGGCTGTTGTCTTTAATTTAACACTGTCATGGCTTTATTCAAAACACAGTTGCACAAAATCAGTTACTCCAAAGTTTCAGGAAAGAGTCGGAGAAGGAACCGAACCACACTATATACAGACTGCCATACAAAGAGCATTAAAATAGGACAAAACCTCTACAAAATATAAAACCCACCCTGACGTATTTGCATGAAAAGACCACCCACCAAGCAAAAAAGTTTCAAAAGTTATCTGGAGGCTCTGAATTCCTCGTTAAAAAACGCTGTTGCTGCATGCCGAGCGGAGGGCACGGGACTGGGGACGGTGACACCGGGACCGACAGATTAGCAGGAGTTGGGACCGTGAGGGGCTCGGGTTCCATGTGGTGGCTGTGGCTGTTTGGGAAGTGTGGCCTAGGGAAGGGCCGTCACCCCTCGGAGCTCAGTCGGTCTGGTCTCGGGAGCGGGACTCGCCCACCCAAATGAGCCCGCTACCCACATCATTTTAATCCATCAAAATAGACTCTTTTTTTCTCCGTTTAAAACTAATTTTATCTGCATCGGTAACAGAGAGTTAAGGAAAACCCTGACAGAGAGGTGCTGTAACGGACACACTTATAAATAACAGGTTTCAATCTAAAAACAATAAGCAAAAGGATGGGAAAACACTTTTTCTCTCAAAGCTGAGCATGGAGCGAGTGCCTCACCCAGAGCCCCCAGGACATGACACTGACCCACCCAGGACTCATCACAAACACAGGACTTGGTTGTGGCCGCAAAGGAAGTTTTACCATGACTTTTCCAGTGTCTTTGGAGATATTCCTTAAAAAACACAAAGCCCAAGGAGTCAGTTGTTCCCGAGTGTGCCACCGCCCGCCTGACTCCGCTCCGAGGCCACCGCACAGCTACAGGAGAAACCCGGAGTTAAGGCTCTAGTTGGGGGGAAAAACCCACACGCACAGGGAACGGGGCTTTGCAGAACTTCAACCCTGCATGATCTACACTCCACTGAAGAGCTGGAGGTCACATCGAACTACTGTGTGGAATTCCTACAGAACATCCACAGGGAACTGGGCGACGGGGGACTGACTCAGGCCCAGGAATCTCCCTCTTCCCACCCGCGGGCTCTCCCCAGTTTCCGGCAGCTATTGGCAGCCAGGACAGATACAAAAATAAGTCTCTGGAATAAAGCTGTGTGTGATATTTGGTTCAGGACCTACGTGAGATGTCAGTCAGTGTGAAATCACGACTACGCTGCGTGAAACCCAGACCGCGGCTGAAGGAGGAATGCTGGAAGTCGGAACTTGTTTCCAACAGGAAAGGTGATACAATCGGGGCAGAACTGTTAGGAATTATTAAAGGCTGCTAGGAAAAGCTTCTCTGCACGTCCCCTGCGCTTGCTCCCGGCGCGTCACGAGGTAAACCCCCGAATATTCCCGACTGTTACACGCAACTGAGCGTTTCGCCTTCAGCCAGGTTTACAGTCTGAGAGGTGACATGCAGAGAAGAACCAACTTGGGTTCATCCTTCCCTTCAACGGTTCTAGAAAAGCTGGGGGGGGGAGAAGGGGTTGGAAAACAACGCGCTTGGAGGAGTTACCCGTTCACTTCTGCATCAGAAATGCATATTTCTTCTATTTTATATATTTTATAGCCACGATTGGTGCAGAATTCCCACAATGACAATGCGAGAGCAAAGTGAGTGAAGGTTTAACAAAGATTTCTAGCTAAATGGGTTAAAACTACACATTAATTGCTTTGTTAATACTTGCAGTGACAATGGATTTGGGAGAGAAAATGTATGGGTTGCAACCCTTTATGGAACACAACTCTTTTGGTTTGCCAAAATACACCCTTGAAGGAATCTAGTGAATACTCCAAACACTGAGCATCGGAGCAAGCAGGAAAACAAAAAGATCTTCTGAAACCCGCTGAGGCTTCACCCTGGAACACCCAAAATGGAGAGAAGCCTTAAAAAATATCACAGGAGTCACTTTTTAGAAAGCTGAAACACGGGTGTCATCTAGTTGGGGGTTTCCAGTGGAATCCCTGGAAAACTCAGCTTAGCGTCAACCGATTTAAGAGACTGTGGAATTCGCCACAGAGCATTGTTCAATTTATCTTTTTAAGCATAAAAACTTTAAAATCCTGAAGGAAATTCCCAGTATTAAACCCATGGGGCAGGGGGTTGGACTCGGGGCTAACGATGACCAACACAGCAAGTTTGTACGAAATTAAAGAGCTCCAAAGAAAAGTCTGGTGGGGACGAGGAGGGGGGGAATTTGCCAATGGCTTCAGTGATTATAGGGCTGAAAATTGTTCTCTACAGAAGGTTCCTACGGGCTATCAGAGCTTATCTGGAATGATAAAAGGGGCAGGAATAGTAAAACCACACTTCTGCTATAAAAAGTTAACATAGGATTTCTGTCGGGACATCTATGGTACATGGACATACAGAGCTGCATAATCACTATTGCGTCTTCCGTAACTGGAGAGGCTGGTCCTGCAAATTAATCCTCCTCTTCCTCGCCTTCGTCCTCGGGCTCTCGTTTCCTCTTCTCCCCTCGGACGCCCTCTGCTAAGGGAAGAGGGATGCACGCAGCCCGTTAGCTCTGCTCCCACGGCAGCAACGCCCCAGCACCTCCACGCAGGGGACGGGAGCAGGGCATTCCCAACGGGACATCCCCGCTCCCACAGCAACAGCTGTTTGCTGACTGATCCACACAGGCTGTATCAAACCAGGGTCAAACTAAGCCCGGGATGTTCCACCCAGGAGCTGGTGATATCCAGCAGATTGGTTAAAAAATGCGTGTGGGAACTAAAAGGCAAGCGACCTTTTCCTACCTCCCAAGCTCCCTCTTTAGAGCTGCCCCAACCCCCTGCCCAGCCCAGCGGTTCCTGCAGGTACCAGGTGGGACACGCTCCCTCCTCTCCCCCAGGGACAGACTGGCACCAGGATCCCGCACAACGTCCTGGAGTTTTTCCATAGGAAAAGGCCGGATTCGGGCGGCGCGCTGTGCGCTCTGGTGGTGGGAGCCCGCAGTGCAATGCTGCCCCTTCCAATCCAGGAATTCCCCAGGAGCCATTCCCTGGCCCACGGCCTATGCCGACCCCAGGGCTGCATTTGAACAAAGTGAAGATTTCACGCTGCTGCTCCAAAATTCATGTTTTTACAAGTGAAAGGTCCAGCTCCCAAACCCGCTCGGCTGAGCCCAGTCTACAGAGCAGATGGGGGCTCAGCTGGGGAGAAATCCTGGGACTTGCCTTCACAGAGACGTGGAAGTTTTTATGAAAAGAATTATTAAAGAATATTCCAGTAACCCAGTTGTTGCAAGCAGAACTTGGTGCTCTGGCAAATGCCCCGGAGCAGCACCAGCCTGTTTTCCACACGGGATCACACACTGCATCTCAAAGCAGCACCAGCCCCTCGCCCTGCCTCCTTCCTCCAGTTTGACCATTATGCCCGTGGCTGCCAGCAAAATGTATGGAATTAGGGAGTTACAGCCACTGATGGTAAGATTGGAGAGAAAAAATATCGTTAGGGTTCCTGGACAGGCTCCTGGGCTCAGTCTGACTCCCCAGAGCTGCCTGAAGTAGAACTGCTTACACAGAAGCCACTTCCAGCTGGATAAAGGGAAAGCTGCAGCTGCTCCTGGCTGCCAGGGCTTTGCCAGCAGAGCCTCTGGTTCACCTGAGGGATATTTGCAATGTACAGGAATAACAAATCCACAGTCCTGCTCCTCTCTGCACTGGAAAACAACAATTCCCAAGTGTGCAGGAGATGCAGCGTCTTCCCTTTTAGAAAACTGATGTTTCTTCCTCACTTTTATTTTACTTTTTATTTTTGTGTTAATCTGCACATCCCAAACCCGCAAAGGTATAGAATTATAGAGGACTGATTGTTTCATTTACAACTTCAGCACTTACCTTCTTCCTCCTCATCACCTCCTTCAACGTAGTCGTCATCGTCCTCTTCATCCTGTACAAAAATCAGGAAATATTTTTTACAGTAGTTGTTTATTGAAGCCTTCCTTCCACACTGATCCCAAGCATAAATCCTGCTGGGGCAGCAGCTGGCCCCAGAGTCTCATGTCTCTGCTTTTCCCCACTGCTCATTATGTTGTACCAGCTCAGAACTTACTGACAAATTAATCATGAGAGAGAGATGCCGATGGCTTTGGACTTCCTTTGTAAGGGCCAAGGACGAGGACAAAGCCCAACATTATCTTCCCAATTTATTGTGAAAATGAGTAAGTTGTTGTCTTGGGTTTTTTGTCTTGTTTTAAGCTGAGAAATGTAAACCATCAGTTCCAGAGAATTCAACAAACTCAAGGTTTGTTTCTGTATCCCTCTGCTCGGTGGAACCTGACAAACAGGGGAGCGTGACAAGTCAAGATGGGGAAACAGCCCATCCAACATCTGCCCTTGGAATATGGGAACTGAACCCACTGCCTGATAGGAACAAACTCTCACCAAGTTTCCACAAGACTCTGCCCATCACCTTGTAAGAGGCGGCTGTTTTCCACACCCTGGAGCTGGACCGGAACTGTTTTCCGTATCCACAGAACCCCACAGGAGCTTCACTTCCTGCGTTCGGCAGAATTTATCAACTTTACCTGAATCTCTTCTTTCATCAGGTAAGAAAGACCAACTTCCTCCTCCTCTTCACCTTCCCCCAAATCTGAAGCTCCGTCATCTTCATCATCTTCCTCTTCATATTCTCCGGGAGGCCCAGCTTCATTCTCATCATCATCGTCATCTTCATCCCCTTCTGCAGTGAAGGACACACACACAGGCCATTCACTCCTCTCTGAACACACCAGGGTGAGCTGGCTCTAACAGGTTTTTTCCCAGAAGGATTTGGGGATTTTTACTTTTGGTTTTTTTCCTCAATGCAGGCCACACGTGGGAACTGACCACGATTGGAACCGAGTTCATCTTTGCCATTTTTCCTCTAAGAAAGGCTCCCACTGTTTTTCCATCACAAGCTTCAGGCAAAACTCTCCATACCTGAAGCAGCTACAACACAAACTCCTACCGGGGAAGGGGCTTCACTACAGAACCCAACTCTAAAATATTTTAAGGTAAAACCAGCTTAACATATTGCACGCCTCTGTACCTTTAGGCCAATTCCCTTAATCCCAGGCAGCTCCTGCAGGACTTGAACCCTCTGACAGAGTTTTTACTCTGCCTCAGTGTGCTAATACCAAACACACTCTGGACTGGGCGCTTCAGGAACACGAGCAGAACCCCCCTCGTGTGCTCAGGACGTCCCTGCACTGCACTGAGAGCTTTACTCCAGCAGCTCATTCCTGCTCCCAGATTGCTCCGGCAAGTTACCGTCATCGTCATCTTCCGAGTCCGGCGCCTCGTTGTCCTCCTGATCGAACCCGTCCAGGTACGTGATCTGCTGGAGCAGCTCGAAGATGCTGTCCCTGTAGTCCTCGAGGTTCGTAATCTCACAGTTGAACAGGTCAAGGCTCTTCAGGTTCTTCAGATTTTGCTGGAAGTGAACAAAAAAGGGTTTTTCCCCTCCTCGACACACCCATGTGGTGCTGCCAGGTACAGTGCGGTCACACAATTTATTGTGTCCCCAGCCCTCATTTCCAGTCAGCGTTTTTCTCCCCAGAAGTTCAGTCCAAGTTCTGCCGGTGGCTGAACCCCCAGTGCCTATGCAGATCAACACCCCCCAGCTCCCAAAAGCTCCTGAACCCCCAGATTCCCTCACACCCTGAGGGTTGGACTGTGTGTGCAGAGCCCAAATTTGGACACACACCCCAATCATCCAGAAAAACAGAGGAACTGATCACCACCAGCATCTCTCTCCTCTGCTTCACCAACCCACTGCTGCTGCTCTCCAGGTTTGCTCCTGGTTGTATCCCACACGTGCCTGAGTCACCTCACAGGTTAATTAATGAAAGCTCACTCTAATGAACAAGCATGGGGTGGTGGGGGGGTCAGCATGACACACATGGGCCACTTTTCCTTCAAAGACAAAACAAGGCCAACAATCTCCCACTCAGGACATCCCGCACCCAACATGGGAGCGTTTTCCAGCAGTGGGGTTTCACGTGCTGTCCTATAACCATGGCACTGAGTCCAGCAAACCAGGACTGACCACGAGACTGACAAACGTTTGTACCAACCCATTCCCAAAAATACTAATGGATTCTTGACAAAAAACAGTTGTTTATGAAACCTCCTGAGCCCTTCCCACTTCATACTCACAAGAGCTTCCACAGTGCCAAGATCTTTGATTTTGTTGCCACTTAGATTTAGATATGTGAGATTTGGACATCGCTCTGCCAGGACCTCCAGGCCTCCGGAAATGACGTTGTCGCTCAACTCCAGCTATTGTACAGGAAAAAAAGGAATTAGACACTTGGATTCTCACCCTTGGATTCAGGTGTTATTTGTTCTCCCTTTTAAGTGTTTAGCCACTTTTGAGGAGTCGCCCAAGTTAACAAGCCAGAGTTCCTTCAAGCTGGGAATTATAAAATGCTCCTGGAAGTCTCATGGGTTTGGGGCACCTTAATTTCAAGTTATTAGGACTGGAGCTCACTGCCGGCAATCCAAGGGCCTCTTCCCAAGGCCTGGTGCTCAGCAAGGCACAGCCAACCAGTTACCACCCAAGAGCCAGTGACCAAGCCCAGCCAGCCACAATTGACTGGAGACACCCAAAACGATTTCAGATTTGAAATAAAACCCCAAAAATTTCACAGACAAAGCACCGTTAGTGCCACGCAAGTCCAACTTGCCGAAAGGCGCGATTTTGCCCTCCCAGAGCGCCGGTGGGCGGGAGATACGCACCTTCCTGAGCTTGCTCAACGTGGGCAGCTTGGCCAGCGATGTCAGCTCGACGTTGGCCATGCTGAGAAACTGGAGTTCCTTGAAGGAGTCATTGAGCCCTTCGATTTCCCCGTTGCTGGACCGGCAGTTATCGAGCACCAACTCCGTCACCTGCCAACAGGCCACACGTGTGGGTGTCACAGCACCAAACCCCCCACTCACCTGAGCCCCGACGGTGGCTGCTGCTTTGGGGCCCGGTTTAAATTCACACCAGACTTGTGCCCCCAAATCATCAACGCCCACTTATCTAAAAGTGCTTTGCTTTCCTCTGAGCACGCAGCAAACTCTGCAAAAACTGCCACCTGGCCCCAAAACTCCCCCGATGGACCCTGGAACAGCTCCCCACAGCGCCACTGTGTACGCAGCCAACTACCATCTCATCCTCGAGGCTCCGCATTTAACTGTGCATATTCAAACCCCTCAAACCAGTTTCACTCAGAACCCAAAACCTTCCTACTCCAGATGATCTTCCCAGAGAGTTCTGCAGGTTATTTAAGCCCAATTAAATAATTTCCTCATGCCAAAGACACTTGATAATCAATACAGGTCGTGTGCTTGGAGAAGCTGTGACAAGGAGCAGCCAATTAATTTTCAATTATTTTATCTAGAGTGGAACATCCACTCGATAAAGGACAGGCACAAGGTGACTCTTCCCTTTCCCCGCACGCTTTTCATTAACAACATTTTGGGAGTGCTGCAGACCCCGGGCAGCACTGGGCCAGCTCCCCGCTATTGCTTTAGTTTTTCCATAAAAACACCGAGTTTTAAGGAAAGCTGCCAGGAGAAAGGGGCGGTTTCCCGGCTTCGCCCCCGGCAGCCGCACGCTTGGCAGCAAGTGGAGGCCTCTCCGGGTACCTGCAACCCACAAACTCCACGGAAACACGACCGGGTGAGTTAAATCAACAGTTTCGGGAACTTTTTCACCCCCAAAAAACCCACGTGCGCCGGGTCCGGACTTTAGTCCTGGGGCGAGGCAGGTGCTGGGTTTCCTCGGAGGGCAGCGATGCTCCGGAGGCGGCGGGGGCAGCGCACGTGCGCTCCCGCTTTTCCACGGGCTTTTTTTTTTTTGGCTCTTCCCGAAGAAACGGGAAGTTGGAAGCGCGG
>JAYRBT010000070.1:3106914-3118768 GCA_036023395.1 Myiotriccus ornatus
GGGGCCTGGGGGTCTCCGAGGGGCGGGGAGGGGGAGCGGCACCAAGGGGGGATTCGGGGGGGTCCGGGGCGAGATTCGGGGTCCCAGGGCCGGGAAATAGCTCTGTTCCGGACATCTGAGCCCCTCGGCGTGGACACGTGGGATTTATGTCCCCTCGGGCTGGATAGATGGGATGCACATCCCCATGGGGGGATATATAGGATTTAGATCCCCCTGGGGGGATATATGGGATTTAGATCCCCCTCGGGATGGATATGTATGATTGAGGTCCCCCTGGGCAGGTATATGGGATTTATATCCCATCTAGGTGGAGAGATGGAATTTATATCCCCCTGGGTGGATAGATGGGACTTAGATCCCCATCTGGATAGCTGGATGGGATCTATATCCCCCTGGGTGGATAAATGAGATTCATATCCCTCTTGGTTTGGGATTTAAAACCCTCTGGAAGCACGGGAAGCTTTTTTCCTATTTGAAACGAGTGAATTTTTCTCTCTGTGAGCTTTTGTCCCGGAAGATGATCCCGCTCCAAGCCCATGAGCCACCAACATCCCTCGTGCCCGGGCGGAACAATTCCGAGACAAGCAATTCCAAATATTTACATGGTGATTCTTTTAACTTTGGAGACATAAATAAATGGAGACATTTTGGCAAGTTGGTGACAGAACTAAAAAAAAGAAACCAAACAAAAAACAAAACCCAACATGGGAATCTCGGGTTTGTTCCAGCTTTGTTTAAGTTCTGCAGAGAAAATATTTCCTGTTTCAGGATCGGATGGGGGAGAAGGCAGCCAAGGACTTCAGCTGGTGTTTTGGGAAGGGGTTAAAAATAGGGAGCTGGGGGGAAAAAAGGGAGTTTGAGGTGGAAAAACGGAGTCTGTGGGGAGAAAACTGGGAGTTCGGGGGGAAAAAAGGTCTGTGGTGGGGGGAAGAAAAGGTTGTTGGGGGAAAAATAGGCATTTAGGGAAAAAATGGGCATTTGGAAATCAAAGTTTGTTGGGGGTCGGAGCAGAGGCGTTCCCTCGCTGCAGAGTTGTGTGTATTCCTTGTTTTACCTTTGTTGTGGGATTCAGAGTGTGGAACCCTCCACGTGGGCATTACCCACCTCAGGACACATTCAGTTTGGAATTAGGTGCTTGGCTTTTGGGCAGCAGCAGGAAAAGGGAACAGTTCATGCTCTCCACATCGGGGCTTTGAGGGTTGGTGCTGATGGACAATGGTCCATCCAACGGGGTTCTCAACCCGCAGCCAGCTCTGAGAGGCTCGTCCTGGGCCGTTTGTGTGTCCTTCCCTGGTGGGTTTTGGGGCTGAAACCCAGAAATAACCCCATGGGCTGTGGGTCCCCCAGGACACCGTGCCCGGATCAGGGGAGTCGAGCTGGGAGCGGGATTTGGCTCCTGGAGGGCTTGACAAGGAGCTGCCCGAAAACACCGGGGACCTCGAGAGCCTTCTGCTCCCTTCCTGCCGGGAGATAACCGGGAAAGGTTCTCACAAGTGCGGGGAAAATCCTCTTTGTGTTAAAGCTGCTTATCCCGGGGGGTTGCCGGGAGAGCTGGGTGGCCGCTCACGGAACCCCCGGCCGGGGAGCCACCAGCACCCTCTGAGCAGGAGGAAAGGGGGAGATCTGGGAAGGGAACTCGGGAGACAGCTGGGAGGATGGCGGGGGGAGGGAAACTCCTGGCTGCACCACTGGAGAGGATGCCGGTGGGAGCCTGGGGTTCCAAAGGGAAAGAGCTGCAATAACACCCTAAACTCACCGTGTTTTCCCCGATCCCAGGGGTTTGCTCACTCTTGGTGTGTGCAAGTCTGCAGGTCCCAAAATGGAAAATCTGGGATTTTCTGCCAGCTGGAGCCCCTGGCTGGGTGTGGAGACTCAAGAAGATCCTTCTGACGGGACAAGCTGCGCGAGTTGTTGGTGTTTGTTGTTCCTGCTCTGGTGGTGTTTACTGATTTATTTACCACGACAGACCACGCGCCGGTTGCTGGGGATTTTATTGGCAGGGGCTCCTATTTACAACAGAATCAGAGGAAATAGGAAAGGACTGAGGCATTACAAAGCTCTCCGAGTTTGCACCCTGGTCACAAGTCCCCCCGTCGGAACCTTTGGGAAAGTGGCGGCGGCTCCGGAGCGGAGGCGGCGCCTCGTGGGGAGGATGTCGTCTGTCGCCAACACCTGATGGAGTTCTGATCTCCATCCCAGCTGCTGCGTCTGGAACGAGAGGACAAGGTGAGGACGTTCGCGGCCCTGCGTGTGGCGGGATGGGGGACACCGGGGAGCTCCAGCCGCGGGAAAAGGTTGGCCAGGGGGGACGGGGATTGGAGCAACGATGGGGTGGTGGGAGGTGTCCCTGCCCGTGGCAGGGGGTGGGACGGGGTGGCCTTCGAGGTTCATCCCAACCCAAACCATTCCGGGATTTTATGGAATGAGGGTTTGAGTGGATGAGCAGCAGGAGGTGCCTGGGGCTGAGACCCAGTGTGGGCCAAACGGGCGCTCGCCCCGTGGAAGCTCCCGCTGGATGCCAGCAGGTCACTGGGAAAACGCCCTGAAAAGCCTCTCCAGGCCAGCAGTGGCCACTGGAGCTGCTGGGGGAGGTCCTCTGGTGTCACGGTCGGATGCCTGGAGGGGTTTATCTTTCCATTGTTTTGGAAAGTTGCTGCTTCAGAAAGACTTGGATTTTGCAGGGTTAAAGGACACACTTTGAGCAAGTGTTGAAATCCCGGAATACCTTCGGAGGAGGAGCGGGGAGGGGGGGTCATAGCAGGAGACCCCGGAGGCTGAGGAGGGTGACGAGGGGGAGGTGGCACTGGAGGGGTGATCCCGCTGACTCCCTGAAATCCTGTCAAGCCAAGGAAAATAAATCAGTCAGAAAGCCCCATGTTTTGATGTGCTAAAAGCCTGTGGCAGAGCTCATGTCCTGACAAGTACCTGACTGTTCTCGGCATTCCTGGAATCCCCTGGAGCATCTGTGTCTGGTAGCCCTGAAATCTTGATGGTGGCATCTTCCTGTGGAAACCACTGCCCCAGATCCCCCATGGTGTTTGTCTGGCGATGGAGGAAAAGAAAGAACCTGGGATGTCACAGCACAGGATTAACTCCTGTGCCCAGGGATCCCTCTCTGGGACAGGTCTGGTAGCATTTAATTAAGAAAACAAGGGATTTCTCAGTTTCTGTGCAAACTGTCACGATAAACCCCAACTCAAAGCATTCCATGATTGTGCTTCATGCACGTTCTGCTCAAACTCATTTCAGTTGTCCCGCGATCTAAAAACCAGCGGTTTTAACCCATTTCTTTCTCCTTGTGGCAGCGGTTTGGGCAAGGAAGCCCCTTTTTTTTGGGGGGAGGAGGGGAAATACCAAGAGAAACCCAACTCACCTCGTAGGAATCCATCTCGAAGGTGTAGGGGGTGGGCATCCCTGTGGTGTTGTCGTAGTAATAGTCTCCCGTGGAATAGAGGTAATCGCCTGGAATGGGAACGGCTCCGGGTGAGGAGGGCTTGGGGACACTCTGCCCTGTCCTGTGTGGGGTGACACGAGTCCCACCCCCACAGCAGGAGTTGTTCTTGCGTGGCTTTCCCCCTCTGAACACCAGTGTCACTCAGATTCCTCTGGATAGCTGCAATAAATCCCTGGCAGGGCTCAAGGCCGGGTTGGACGGGGCTTGGAGCAACCTGGGCTCGTGGAAGGTGTCCCTGCCCACAGCCAGGACTTTAAGGGTGGATCTTTAAGGACCCTTCCCACCCAAACCATTCCATGATTCCATGAAGTAACTGAGGACTCCAGTCAGTGGCTTCTCAGTGCCTTTCCGTGGGCAAAGCCTCATCTCCCTGCCTGAAGGAGGCTGGAATGGGGGGCTCCCGCAGCCCTCCCAGCCCCTCTTATCCCAGCTGGCTCCCAGGAAGTGGTGAAAATGCTTTAAAAGCTGCTTCTCTCACTGTAACGAGCTGCGTAGTCGAACAAGAACTGTGTGATCTCCTCCTCGTCTTCTTCTACCTCCGCATTCCCTGGAAACAAACAGACAACACGCGGATCGTCAGCCGGCACCGGGAGATGCAGCGGTGGGGATGGAGCCGGAGCCAGAGCCGTGTTGGGATGGATCTGCCTGTGGGATGAGCTGCTGATCCAGCATCCCAGATGCTGCAGTGCCCACGTGCCCTTGGCTGGGGAGCTGCCGAGGGCTCGGAGCGGAGCCTCCTGTTTCCTTAGGGCTGAGCCACCAGAAATAGATTCTGACCCGTGTGACGCTGTCACAGCTGGAGCAGGAGACTCATTCCCTTTTCCAGACACAGGGTTTGGTGTGTTTTCTCGTTCTGTCGGGATCTTATAAAGCAAATTAATTGGGAATACTGATATTCTCCTTCTCGCAGACTCCGACACTAAGATAAGATACTCAAGAGCATAGAAGATACTCATGGAATAATATGATATTTTTATAGTATGGTACTCATTTATAGTCATAAGATAGTTAGAGTATTGTTACTACAAGTTACACCACTGACTGCAGGAATGATGCCCTCGGTTGTGCTGGAGCTCCAGGTCCCGCTCCAAACCTTCCCATTGCTTCCCATCACATCCCTGACTGTCTCAGTGCCAGCGGTGGCTGAGCGAAAAGCCCAGATCCCGAAAGTGTCATTAGGGAGTTCTCTGAAAACACTGACTCAGCCTGCAGATGCCGGGGTGGCACTGGCGGGACACGGCACAGCCTCGCCCGGTGCTGTGTCAGCACCTCGGCCCGTCCCGCCCCCATCTCGAGCTTTTGGGGAAATTTGAACTGAAATTGGGAACTGCCCTCCTGCCCCCGCTCCTTCCCACGCTCATCCTTGGAAAACGCTCCCGTGGCGTGAACTCCAGCTCTGGGGCACATTAGCCCGTGCTTTCCCAGGAAGTTATTATCCCCAGTCAGCTCTCGTGTTTGCACTGGAGCCACGCTAAGAATAATACCCTGAAAGAAAAGCAAAAAAACCTCCCGGCTGGGAATCCTCCCACTTGTAACACCTCACCTTCGGGGAGGAGGAGGAGGAGGCTGAAGGCTCTTGGCACGGCAGAGCCGCCGTTTCCAGCTCCTCAGCCGGTGCCGCTCCGTATCCCACCTTCCCAGAGGTGTGGGAATATTGTGCTCATCCCTAAGCAGCTCCAGGTGGGGGTTTCCTCCCTCAGCACCCCCATCCGCTCTCCCCCGTCTCCGCGCTGCCCACCTAATTCTCCAGGAAATCCTGTTGGATTTTTTTCCCCTCCGTATCTGTGTCTCTAATAGCTCCCAGCTGGAACCTACGAATGATTTGAACTCCATGTGGGAAACATTCGTTATCCCACCGTTCTCCAAGCGGGGACTTTATGGAACTTCCAGCAATCACAGCGCGCTTTGCCCCTGTTTCTTTTTGCCCTGCAGCCTCCCCTTCTCCAAGCCAGCACCTCTCAGCCTCCCGGATCCCTCCCCGCCCCAGGTGCCCCGCAGCATCCCAGGAGCGTGGGAATCGTCAGAGCGGCGAGATAAAACCAAAGTGCCCCGGAGAAAGCCGGCAGAGCCCGGGGAACGGGTTTACCTGGGAAGAAATGCAGAACCAGGAGCGCGGCGATGAAGAAGTTCATCCTCCTGCCTTGGGCGTCGTCCGCTGCTCCGCGGGACTTTCTCGAGCCGTCCCCACGGAGGCAGGAAATGACTCGGGGGGGGAGGGCTGGGCTGAGCAGTTCGATGTCCTTGGTAGCTCAGAGCAGCGCCCGGGTCGTGCCCGGCGCTCGAGGCCGGGCGGGAGCGGGTCCCGCGCGGTGCCCGCGACGCCGCTCGGGCACGGGCAGAGCTTCCCGAGCCAAAGGCTGAGTTGCAAATCTCGGGAAGTCTTTCCGCCCCCGGGGGAGGGTTAGTGCCGCTGGATGAACTCCGGGATGGAGGGAGGATGGTTTTGATTATGTTCTAACGGAGCGGAGCAGAGCTATAAATAGCGAATCCTTCTGGGAGAGAGGCGAAGGCAGGGACGCCGACTGGGAGGCAGAGTCAGTCCTGACTTCCCGTAAAATCTTGGGGGATTTTTTTTTGTTGGTCTTGGCTTTCCCCTTCCCGTGCCTCAGTTTCTCAGTCACGAAGAAGAAACGCGAGCGGTCGTGTCTTTGTTTTGTAGTGGATAAAAACACCCTGGACTGGGATGATTTCCAGAGCCGTGCCCGGTGTTCCCGGTCGGCTCCTTGGTCCGTGTTGGATCAGCTGCTGGTTCTCCTCCTTCTCTGAATATGGAACCAAAATAGGAAGAACATTTCTTGGAGGAGAAACAGGGAGGAAAACAGGATCCAGCCCTTCTTCTTTGTGGGGAGAAGCCGATAGCGAGGTGCTCCTGCGAGGAGCCGGCGGGATCTGCGGGGCAGCTGGTGAGGACCTCGGGGGGAAGGAAGAGGGGAAGTGAAGGAGACAGAGATGAATCAGGCGGTGTAAAACCAGTATTTTGGTGACACTCAGATGTGGAGGTTAGAAAATCAACAAAGAGCAAGGTGAGTCTTGGATAGTACAGGAGGAGCTCTGTTTTGGGGAATCACAGAATCATGGCATGGTTTGGGTTGGGAGAGACCTTAAAGGTCATCTCCTCCCACCCCCCTGTCATGGCCAGGGACAACTTGTACCAAAAGAGGTTGCTCCAATCCCCATCCCACCTGGCCTTGGACACTTCCAGGGACGAGAAAAAATTTATGACTGGGAAAATTCACCTGGAAAGAGAACCATTCCCAGACAGAGGGTGGTTGGAGCTGGGACAGCCCCAGGGGAGGCGCAGCCCATGCTCTCCACTTGTCTTTATCCACCATCCCTCAAGGTACATTCTCCCCATCGTAAAATCTCTTCCCAGCCCTGTATTTCCAACCTCTCCAGGAAAACAGCAGGAAGATGATGCTCCTCCTCATGAACCCCTGGCTGGGTCCCTTTTCCCTCCCTGTGGGTTCTCACAGGAGCAGGAGCTTCCTCCTCGAGAGGGGAAAGGGGAAGTGGGTTTTCCGTGGGCAGAAGGGGTTTAATGGCAACAGCTGGGCTGGGCCAGGTGTGACCAGAGGGAAAGGGCTGCAGGAGGGGAGGCAAAACCACCGGGATGGGTTTGGAAACCCCCGGGGCGACCACCGGGAGAGCCACAGTGGGTGGTGCATTTCAGCTCCTTGGGCTGTTGATTGTAGTCCAAGGATTCCTGTTGATGCTAAGCCAAGAATTCCTGTGGATTTTAAGCCCAGAATTCCTATCAGTTTTAAGATGAGGATTTCTGTCAATGCTACGCCAAGAATTCTTATTGATTTTTAAACCAAGAATTCTTGCAGGCTTTACGACAAGGACACTAAACGATTTTAAGCCAAAAATTCCTCACAGTAGACTTTTTTCCAACCAAGAGTGGACCCAGCTGAAGAACTTTGCCATCCTAAACCCAATTCCCAACATCCCAGGGCTCTCCCTGCTTTGCCAAAGGGGCTTCTACCCTCCATTGGGAGATGCTAAACAAAGGGTTAAGTGCCAAGGAATGTTGAGCAGGAAGTGAATCTCTCCAAACCCTCCTCTCAACCCACAAAAATAACATCAAATCTCAAAAATCCCAACCCAAGCAGAAATCTGACCTTGTTGGAATGAATCCCATCAGGGCTGGAGCTGCTGGGGGGGCAGAGAAGGGTTAAAAAATCCTGGGATTAAAGGGATGGGGAGGGAAGGGGTGAGGGAGGTCCATGAGGACAGGGATGGGTGAGTGGATGGGGTTGGACGGACAAACCTCTCAGCGTGGGAGCTGGGAGTCAGAGTGCAGTGGAATCTGCTGGCTCAGCGCTGGGAACGGCTCCTCAGGGCTGGGTGTGATCACGTAAGACTTGCAAAAACCGGGAAAACTTGGAGAATCCACTGAGGGACCTGGATAAAATGTGATAAAATCCAGTGAGGGACCTGCATAAAATGTGATAAAATCCACTGAGGGACCTGGATAAAATGTGATAAAATCCACTGAGGGACCTGGATAAAATGTGATAAAATCCAGTGAGGGACCTGCATAAAATGTGATAAAATCCACTGAGGGACCTGGATAAAATGTGATAAAATCCACTAAGGGACCTGCATAAAATGTGCCATAAGGTGGTGAAAGCGGGAAACGGCTGCTGTCCCCTTGCTGGGACCAGCTGGCACATCCCAGCTGCATCCTGCCTCCCAGGTGTGGGTCTGGAATTGTGTTTCTGTCTGGAAAAGGAAAACACTCTATTTTTGGTCATCATTGTTGTTTTTTTTACCTTTTTACCTTTTTCTCTTACTCGTTCTTCACATGTGGCAACACAGAGCAAACCCATCTCAGCCACAGCAGGGAGCTGACCCAACAGCTTCCCCACCTCCCATCCCAAAACCTGGCTTCCTATTCCCCAAATCCCTGGTTTGCTCAGTCTACTTTATTGCCTTTTTGTTGTTGTTATTATTTTTATTATTATCAAAGCTTTTGTGCCAAAATCCAACAGTAAAAGCTGCCATTGAGACGGAGCAGCGAGGGAACGATGCCTTTCCTGGGGGAAAACTCAAAAAGGAGGGGAAAAGGCAGGAAAAGGAGGGAAAAAAGAAGGAAGAGGAGGGGAAAAGGAAGGAAAAGGAGGAATAAAAAATAAGGAAGAAGAAGGAGGCTGCTGGTCCGTGCTGTGCCCAGGGAGCTGCATTCCGGGGATGCTCCGGGCGTCCCGCGCGCTGGATCCTGGACACCCCCGGAAAGCTCCAGGGGTTTCACTCCGAGGAGGAAGGTGGGATGAAGTCAGAGCTGTGTCATTTCCCAGCTTTAATAGGCGGAAGCGAAAGCAGAAGGGAAATTAATCCACAGCAGCCGGTGGCTCCGGCTCTGCCCTGAACAATGCCCCGTGCCCAGGAGGTGGCATCCGCAGGATCCCTGCGGAAGCGCCTGGCATTGTTTGGAGTTTTCCCTGCAGGAGACGTGGAGATGGATGAAGAAAACCCCCAAAACCCGATCCCTCATGGCACCGGTGGCTTGGAGGTGGGTGGGGTGAGCTACCCATCCCATGGTGGGACACAGAGGGGCTCTGGGGCCGGGCTGTTCTCACCCCCTCACACACCCCTCCGAGGGGATTTTTTAGTCTAAATAAAGTTTTCCTGCCCTTCCCAGCTCCTCTGTAAACAGCGGCGCCAGCGCAGGGGGTGTGTGTATGTGTGCGTGCATGGAATCGGAATGGGAGATGTGAGGGACTTGGAATAGAGAAAAAGGCTGGTTTAGACAGGAATTCCTTGAGGATAGGATAGTGTGGAATGGAATTAAAAGAGAATGGAATGGAGTAATAGAATAGAATAGTGCTGGGGATGGATGACACTGAGGGCGGGTGACACTGCAGAGGGTTGATGCTGAGCACAAGCTGTGTCAGGTGTCTCCCAGCGCAGCCCCTGTCCCGAGTGTCCCCTGTCCCCAGTGTCCCCTGTCCCCAGTGACCCCAGTGTCCCCTGTCCCCAGTGACCCCAGTGTCCCCTGTCCCCAGTGTCCCCTGTCCCCAGTGTCCCCAGTGTCCCCAGTGTCCCCTGTCCCCAGTGTCCCCAGTGACCCCAGTGTCCCCAGTGTCCCCAGTGTCCCCAGGGACTGGTCCTACCCCCCCAACCCCGGTCGCACGCGGCCTCCGGGCCGGCAGGGGGCGCTGTGTCCGCGTACTCCGGGCCCGCTTTGAGACTTTGCATCCGAGTCCTCCGGGCCGGCAGGGGGCGCTGTGGCGCGGCCGCCATGGGCGCCGCCGTGTTCTTCGGGTGCGCCGCCATCGCCTTCGGCCCCGCGGCCGCGCTCGTGCTGCTCACGGTGGCGGCCGAGCCGCTGCGGGTCATCGTGCTGGTGGCGGGGTGAGCGCGGGGGGCCGAGGCGGGCCCGGGGGGGCCGCAGGCGGGGTGTGTGGGGCGGCTCTGAGGAGCCTCGAGGGCCCTTGTGGGGGGGATGCTGAGGGGACATTGGGGGACGCAGGTTGTGGCTGCGCCGGGCGGGCGGCTGAGGGGGGCTGTGAGGGAGCGCTGAGGGCGGGGAGGCAGTTCGGGGGCAGTTTGAGGGCTCGGAGAGCGCTGAGGGCGGGGAGGCAGTTCGGGGGCGATTGGAGGGCTCGGAGAGCGCTGAGGGCTCATTTCTGCGCAGCTGAGGGTGCTGTCGCAGCCCGGCTGTACCGGGGGCGGCTCCGCCTGACCCGGCTGCCCGTGTCCCTCGTCGCCCCCCGCTTCCCCCAGGGCGTTTTTCTGGCTGCTGTCGCTGCTCGCCGCCTCGCTGCTCCGGGCCGTGTCGGTGCGGCTGAGCGGGCGGGAGGACGCGGCGCTGCTGCTGCCCGGGGCCGGCGCCGCCGTCCTGCTGCAGGAGCTGTGCCGCCTCGCCTGCTTCGGGCTGCTCAAGTGAGAGCCGTGCCGGGGGTCCCCGAGGGGTGGGGGAGCCGGAGCGGGCGCTGGGCGTGGGGCTCCGCGTCCGGGGGAGCCCCGCGGAGCGTCTTTCTGGGGAGGGGCGGTGTTTGCTGCCCCTGGGATGGGGCTCACGCTCTCTCCCGGCGGGGCAGGAAGGCGGGTGAGGGGCTGGCGATGCTGAGCGAGGATGGGCGGCCCCCGATCTCCCTGCGGCAGATGGCCTACGGTGAGCGGCCCTGCGGGCTCCGGGCCGGAGCTGACGCGGCTTTCCCGGCTTTCCCAGCCCGGGGGCTGTGGGGGGCACGGGGCTAGGGGGGCTCACCTGATCGCCGGCTCCCCCCGCAGTGTCCGGGCTCTCCTTTGGCATCACCAGCGGCGTCTTCTCCGTCATCAACATCCTGGTGGACTCGGCGGGGCCGGGCACGGTGGGGATCCACGGGGACTCCCCGTACTACTTCATCACCTCTGGTGAGCCCGGGGGCCCAGGAAGAGGAGGAGGAGGAGGAAGGCTGTGGGTCTGAGGCCCCGTGGTTCTCCCCACAGCCTTCCTCACCATGGCCCTGGTGCTGCTCCACACCTTCTGGGGCGTCATCTTCTTCGACGCCTGCGAGCGGCGCCGCGCCGGGGGCCTGGGGCTGGTGGTGGGCAGCCACCTGCTCGTCTCGGGGCTGGTGAGTCCTCTGGAGGGGGCACCGGGGACCCCTTCACTCCCTGCTGGGGCTGTGGGGTGAGTTGCACCCCCCTGAGCAGCCCCAGCCCCTTGTGGGGGAATTGGTGCAGGATTTAGGGGCACACACGGGGGATGATCCGCTGGGCTCTGAGGGGAGGGGGGATGTGGCTCAGCAGGGCTCCAGGCTGGGTTTCTGCAGGGCCTGGCACCCCATTCCCTGCCGTGGCTGTTTGGGGGGGCCGGGGGAGCTGGTGGGGGGTGTGACCCGTCTCTCTGCATCCCCCAGACCTTCCTGAACCCCTGGTACGAGGCCAGCCTGGGGCCCATCCTCATCCTCACGCTCTGCACCGGCCTCTGGGCCTTCGGCACCGCCGGCGGCTCCTTCCACAACATCCTCAAGTGCCTCTCCTGTAAGGGGGGCTGGGGGAGTGGGGGGCACTTCAGGGGGGCCTGTTTTGGTTGGGGGGCCCAGAGCCACCGGAGTGGGGGTGGATGAATCTGATTGAACTGGGGCTGCACTCCCGGGGGCTTCCACGAACCCCCAAACCACCCCCACCCCGGAACTCCCCCCACACTCACGCCCTTTACCCCCCCAGGTAAGCAGGAGCCCGAGGGCCGGGTGATGCTCTACTCAGCGCTGCAGGTGCCCCCTGAGGAGTGAGCAGAGCCCTGGCCCCACAGCTGGACACTCCACCACCGCCTTCACCCCCTTCTGCCCCGCGGTTTGGGGTCTGACAGGAGCTCCCGGGGGTTTGGGGTCTGACTGGAGCTCCTGGGGGGTTTGGGGTCTGACAGGAGCTCCCGGGGGTTTGGGGTCTGACAGTAGCTCCCGGGGG
>JAYRBT010000070.1:3120660-3136958 GCA_036023395.1 Myiotriccus ornatus
CTCACCTGCGTAGCGGATGCTCCCGAGGTGCCTCAGGATGTTGTCGTAGGCGGGGTGGGGGTCAGCACCCACCTGGGGGAGCGAGGGCGAGGGTCAGTGCGGGTCTGGGGGCGCAGGGGGGGTGGCTTTGGGGTCCGTACCTCCAGCAGGACGCCGAGCACGGCCAGGCCGCCCGCGTGGTGCTGAGCCTCGCCCGCGTCGGAGAAACGCTCCGCGTCGAAGTGCACCACGTGCATCTGCGGGACCCCCGACAGCCCCGCTGGGCCCCCAGCCCCGATCCCAACACCACCACTGGCACCCCAGCCCCAGCCCCGATCCCAACGCCCCTGCTGGGCCCCCTGTCCCAGCCCCGATCCCACAGCACTGCACCTCCCACAGTGCCCGGCCCCGCTGCCTGTGCCCAGAGCGGTTCCCATTTCCCACTCATTTCTCCTTCCTGCACCCCATCGCCTCCCTGCACTCATTTCCCATCCCTGGATCCATTTCCTTGTCCCTTCCCGCACCAGGACCCCACTCCCATTCCCTGCCCTGCATTCCTGCGTGCAGACCCCTGCACCACACAGTCCCCGTGCCGCTTCCCCCACCGAGACCCCTTCCCACAACCATTTCCCACCCCCAAACCCATTTCCCACCTCATTCCTGTGCCATTTTCCACCCCAGCCCCATTTCCTGAGCCCTTTCCCACCCGGTACCTCGGCTGGTGCCCGGTGCCCGTCCAGCAGGTGCTCAGCGCCGGCGGCGTGGCCGGGCCGGCCCCAGTGGAAGTGGAGCTGGGCGGCAGCGAAGCCCCCGGGGAGCCCCCGGAGCCGCAGGGAGGGCGGCAGGGCCAGCACGGCTGTGGGACAAGCGGGGTCAGCGGGGCCGAGACACCGGGCCCCCCGCGTGCCCCCCGGCCCCCGCACTCACCGGTGTGGCCGTTGTTGGCGAGGGTGAACCGGGGGGTGTCGGGGTGGTCGTAGCCCTGGGGCTGCAGCGGCGGCAGCGCCGGGTCCGGCCGTGCCCGTCCCGTGGCGATGTCGATGGGCGACTGTGCCCGGCCCCCGCACGCCGGGTGCCCCTCGGGCCAGTGCTGCTGCCCGTGGGGGCCTGGGGGGCACCCAGAGCGCGGGTGGGCCCCCCCAGCCTCAGCCAGCCGGGCCCCGTGACCCGAAGCGCCCCCGGTGCCCCCCGGGCGGGGACACGGGTGACAATGCCCGGGGCCTCGTTAATCTGCTGGGGGCATTTGTTCCGGCCGGGGGAGCGGGGACAAAGCGGGGCCGGGGGGGCACCCATGGGTCCCCTGGGCCCGCGGGACGGGGCTTAGCGGGATTTGGCCGAGGCCGGATCCTAATTGGATTTGGCACCGGAGCCTTATGTAAAGGAGCACAAAGGGACCATTGGAGCGAGGGGGACCCGGGGGGTGCAGAGGGGGGACATGGGGGGCTGCACCGACCCACCCCCCACCTGACTTGGGGCACCCAGGTGTGTGGCCAGGGGTGCTGGGGGGTGTCACTCACCCACCTCCTGCCCATTTGGGGGGATCCAGGTGACCAGGAGGGGCATGGGGGGGCTGCACCATCCGCTCCCCTCCCGCCTTGGGGCCCCCAGGTGTCTGGGGGGGCTGTCACCCACCCTCACCCACCCACATCCCTCCCATCTGGGGGGACCTGGGTGTCTGGGGGTGTCACCTGCCCACCTCCTTCCCTTCTGGGAGGACCCAGGTGAGCCCCTTGGGTCCAGGGGAACCTGGTGGGTGGGTTTGGGGTGTGGGGATAAATGGGGGGTCACTGGTGGGGGGGGGGGGCCCAACTCACCCTCATATTCCCAGTGGGGACCTGCAAGGGAGAATGGAGGTGTTGGGGTGGGGGTTCAGCTGAGCCCCCCCAGCCCGGTGTGGGGGTACCCCGGGGGGGCTGAGGCTGCACCCCAGAGCGGGACTCACAGGGGGGACTCTGGGGGACCCCAGGGGACTCACCTGCGGGCAGGGCAGGGGCCAGGCCCCCCAGCAGCAGCAGCACACTCAGCATGGCGGGGGGCACGGGGGGCCGGGTGCTGCCAGCCCGGCCCTAAATACCCACCCGGGGGGACGCGCCCCCCCGGGGGGACGGGGAGGGCTGGAGTGGCCATGCCCGGGGCGTGAGCAGGGGGGAGATGAGGCCGCGGGGGCTTGGGGGGCCCGTGGGGCTGCGAACTCCGGGCTTGTGGGGTGGAGGATTTGTGAGGCTGGGGGGCTCTGGCGGGAGTCCGTGGGTTTGGGGGGCATCTAGGGGGGGACCGTGGTCCTCATGGAGGGTCGTGGCCTGGGGGTTTGGGGGGCTGGGGGAGGACTCTGGGCCTCGTGGGGGAACCAGGGCTGGGGGCTCTGGGTCTCGGGAGGTTTTGGGGGGTGTGGGGATGGGGGGGGAGCCGCGGGCTGGGGGCGCTCGGAGGGGGGGCCCGGGGGCAACTCCTGCACGCGCTCCCAGGGAAGCTCCGCCCCCTATTCAAGCCCACGCCCCTGTCTCGAGAAGCCACGCCCCGTTCCCACGAGCGGGCGGTGACGTCACTAGGGCCCCCGCCCCCACGTGGTGCCACACGCGCCGTCCCGCCCCGGTTATGTAACGGCGGGGGCGGGGCCGCCACGCCCATTGGGCGCCACGCGCCGCCGAAGCCACCGCCCATTGGGGCGTGGCCAAAGACCCTTTTACGCGGGACCACGAATCGGCGCGCGGAGGGGCGTGGCCACGACCCCGCCCTCCGACCAATCAGCGCCGGGCGGCGGCGCGGACCAATCGGAGAGAGAAGGCGGGGCGGGCGCTGGAAGAACACGCCCCCTGCCGGGGCGCGGCGGCCAATGGGGCGCGGCGGGGGCGGGGCCCGGGCCGAGGCACGTGCGGGCGCGCACGTGTCCGCGTGGGGCCGCCGCGGGCGGGGCGGACCGGGAACGGAACGGGCCGGGCACGCAGGGACCTGACACGGACACCGGCACCGGGACAGCGTGACCGGCACGGGAACGGGGACACAGGGACAGAGACCCCGGCAACGGAGCGGGGACACTGAGCCCGGGACACCGGCACCGGGACAGCGACACCGGCACCGGGACAGTGACACCGGGACAGTGACACCGGGACAGTGACACCGGCACCGGGACAGCGACACCGGGACAGTGACACCGGGACAGTGACACCGGGACCGGGACAGCGACACCGGGACAGAGACACCGGCACCGGGACAGTGATACCGGGACAGCGACACCGGGGCACCGGCACCGGGACACGGACACCGGCACGGGAACGGGGCCACCGGCACCAGCGCGGGGCCAGGGACAGCGACACCGGCACCGTGAGCGGGGACAGCGACACAGGGACAGTGACACCGGGGCACTGATTCCGGACAGGAACGGGGACGGTGGTACTGGGACAGCGGCAGCGGCACGGGGACAGCGGCACCGGCACGGGGACAGCGGCACCGGCACGGGGACAGCGGCGCCGCCGCAGCCGGGAGCAGGTGGGACCCGGCGCGACCGGGCAGGGAGGGGGCGCGGTGAGAACGTGGCCGTTCCTGTTTTCCCCTTTTATCCAATATCCCCCTTTTTCCCTCTGTTTTCCTGCCTCCCCCAGGCGGGCTCGGCGGGGCGGCCCCGGCAGAGCTGAGCCCGGGGCGAGGCTCCCTCGGGGGGGCCCCCCCTGTGCCCCCCACCATGGAGCCCCCCGCCCGCGCCTGCTCCTGCGGCTCCCCCTCCTCCGACAGCGAGGCCGAGGGGTCCCCCCGGGGCCCCCACAGACCCGAGCGCAGCCGAAAGAGGCCGGGGGGGCCCGACCGACCCCCCCCCGAGTCGCCACCGTCGCCCCACGAGGGGGGGAAGCGGCCGCGGAAGGAGGAGGAGGGAGACGACCCCCCCAGCGACGGCGATCGCCTGTTTGCCCAAAAAGTGAGTGTTTGACGGCAAAACAGAGGGGCATCCCCGAGGTGGGGGGGCGTTGGTGTCCTAAAAAGGCATCTGGGGCTGCCTCAGTTTCCCCTCAGACCGGGGGGCTCAGGGCGGGATAAAGAGGGTTTGGAGGGGTGAGGGGGAAAAAAGGGGGTTGGGGGGGGCACGACGGCCCCTCCACAGTCTGGGGCCACTCCAGTCACCCTCCTCTTCCTCCTCCTCCTCCTCGCAGTGCCGGGAGCTCCGGGGCTTCATCCGCCCGCTGGCCGAGCTGCTGGAGGGGCTGCGGAGGGGCCGCTACGACAAAGGTGGGTCCTCCCAAACCCACACCCCGTGTCACCCCAAACCCGCCCCCCTGCACCCCCATGCCCTCCCTGCCCCCCTCCCTGAGGACTCAGGGGTTTTGGGCCCCCCCAGGGCTGAGCAGTTTCCAGCAGAGCGTGGCCATGGACCGGCTGCAGCGGATCATCGGCGTCCTGCAGAACCCGGACATGGGGTGAGTGTCCCCAAAACGGGGGTGTCCCCGGGGATGGGGGTGTCCCCAAAATGGGGGTGTCCCCAGGGATGGGGGTGTCCCCAGGGATGGGGGTGTCCCCGGCAATGGGGGGTGTCCCCGGCAATGGGGGGTGTCCCCGGCAATGGGGGGTGTCCCCGGCAATGGGGGGGTGTCCCCCAGCATCCCGGGGGGCACAGTGACACGCCGTGGGTGCCCCCGTGCCCGGCACTGACAGGGGTCTCTCTCCCCCGCGCAGGGCGCGGTACCTGGGCACGCTGCTGCAGGTGGAGGTGATGCTGCGCCTCTGGTTCCCCCACGTGGCCCCCAAAGCCTCTCTGGACGCCGCCGCCCCCCCTTCCGCGACCCCCGCCCGGCGCCGCCCCCCCGCCGGCCCCCCCGGCGCCCCCCGCTGCCGCCGCCCGCCCGGAGAGCCCCCCGGAGCCGGCCCCGAGGGGACCCCCCAGGACCCCCCCCCGGCGCCGGACGAGTGACGCCCCCCCCGGCTCGGGGGGGGTCTCGGCTGCACTTCTGGGCTTTGCCTTTTCTCGGATTGTTTCGCTCCGGCGCTCAGGGAGACCCCGCGGGCGGGGGGCGCTGACCGGGGGCGGGGGGGCCGCGACCACCCCCCCACGGAGCCCCAACCCCGGGCCGGGACCCCCGGCTTGTGCCTTCCCCCTGGTGCGGGGGGGCCTGGGGGCGTGTGTGACCCCCCCGAGGGGTGTGGGGGCTCAGGGGGACAGTGTGAGCCCCCCCGAGGGGTGGGGGGGGTCAGGGGGACAGTGTGACCCCCCCCGAGTGTGCCTGGGGGGGTTGTGGCCCCCCCAAAGTGTGCCTGGGGGGCCTCGGGGGGGTGTGGCCCCCCCCGAGCGGGGCTGCCCCCCCAGCCGGCCCTGCTGGGAGCAATAAACGCCGCGGGAGCGGCCGGGGCCACCCGTGTCGTGTCCTCTGTCCCCGGGGGGGTGGTCGTGTCCGTCGGGGGGGGTGTCCCCTGGGTGGGGGGTGTCCCACGGGGGGGTGTCCCCTGGCTGCCGTCCTGCCCCCGCGGGGGAGGGTTTCTTGTCCCCAGGGGGGTCCGATCCGCCCCCTGGGCCCGCCCCGTCCCCTCCCCGCGGGACCCCCCAGTGCCCCCCCCGGTGCCCCCTGCGGGGCAGAGCCGGGGGGCGGGCGAGCCCCGGGACCCCAGCGGGCCCCGCGTGTCCCGCCGCGACCCCCGAGCTTCCCGCGGGCCCCGCGTGTCCCCTCCCGCCCAGCCGCGACCCCCGAGCTTCCCCCGGGCCCGTCCCGGGCCCCAAATGCCGGTTGTGCCCCCCCCGCTGCCGGCCCGGCCCCGCCGGAAGTGCCGTCCACAGGAAGTTCCGCCCCTCAAACTTCCGGGCCGGGTCAGTTCTGAGCGGGGCAGGGCGGGGGTCGGTTCGGGCCGGGAACGGGATTGGAACGGGGAGAGGGGCCGGGACAGGGCTGGGAACGGGCACCGGGGCTGGGACGGGGCTGGGAATGGGATGGAAGGCGGGAACGGGCCCCGGGACAGGCACCGGGACCTGAACGGGGACAGGCCCCGGCCCCGGGATCCTGCGGGGGCACCGGGAGGGTACCGGGGGTGGCCTGAGCGAGGCCAGGCGGGGCCGGGGGTTGGTCCCGGGCAGGCCCCTCGGGCAGGCCCGTCCTGTCCCGGTGCCAGCCCCGGTCCCGCCGCAGCCATGGCGCACCACGCGCGGTTCGTGGCCCGCACGGTGATGGTGCAGAACGGCAACGTGGAGGCGGCCTACGGAGTCCTCAACAGGTTACGGGGGCAGGGGACGGGCAGGGGACGGGCAGGGGCGGTCCGGGGATGGGGAGGGAAAGGAAGAGGCGATCCCGTGGCCGGGCGCTCCCGCTCCCCCCTCCCTAGTCCCGGTTTAACGGAGCTCCCGCGGGGGGTGATCCCCTCCCGTCCTCGGGCTCGAGAAGGAGCCGGGGGTGTCCCCGGGGGTGTCCCCGGGGGTGTCCCCGGCGGTGTCCCCGGCGGTGTCCCCGGGGGTCCCACGGAGCCGCGCGGGACGGCGTGGCCGATGCCGGGGGACGCCCTGAGCGCCGCGTGTGTGCCGCCCCGCAGGATCCTGGCGCAGGACGGCGTGGCCGATGCCGTGCGGCGCTCCCGGTACTACGAGAAGCCGACCCGCGAGCGGCGGCGCCGGGCGTACGAGGCGTGCCGGCGGGTGTACGGCGCCGAGATGGCCCGCAGGATCGCCTTCCTGGCGCGGGCCAGCCGGCAGGACCCGTGGCTGGGCTGCTGACCCCGCGGAGCGCCGTGAAACCCAATAAAAGCCCCAAATAAAACGCCCTTAATTGGCTCGGTTTAATGACGGCGCGCGGGGAGGGTGCGGGGCCAAGCGGGGAGGGGGCGGGGCCAAGCGGGGGAAGCTCCGCCCACGCGGAGCGCGCGGGTCACGTGGTTCGGGCGGGGCGGGATTCCCGCTCCTCCTTCCCGGCGTGCCCCGCCGCGCACGCGCCGCGCCGCCGTTTCCGCTTCCGCCCCGACGCGCCGTCACCGTCAGGGCCCGCCGGGCCCGGCCCGGAGCGGAGCGAGGGGTGAGGGGGGCGAGGCTGGAAACGGCGCCGGGGCCGCACGGGCAGAGGCGGCGGGGGCGGCGGGGGCGCCGGGCGTGCTGCCGGCGGGGCGCGGGGGCGGCTGAGGGCGGCGGGGCGCGGGGAGGCCGCGGCGGAGGCGGCGCCGGGCCCGGCCCGCGCGGAACGTCCCGGCTCTGCGTGCCCGTGTCGGTCTGTGTGCGCCGCCGGAGCCGCGTTCCTCCGGGGCTCGTTGGGAAAACAGCCCCGGAGCCGGTGCTGCCCCTGCGGCTCGGGCGGGACGCGGAGGCTGCAGCGGCGCTAGTGCGCTAATTACCCGAGCCCTTGGGTTAATTAGGAACGCGCTCGGAGGTTCTGGGCTCCGGGGGGAACCCGGGAACCGCTGGAGTCACGTCCTGGAATCCGAAATCCAGGGGGGCTGGAACTGACCCCTTGGGGACCCCGTTCCAGGAGGGATAACTGACCCCTGTGCTCCCCATTCCCAGTTCCAGGAGGGATAACTGACCCCCTGTGCTCCCCATTCCCAGTTCCAGGAGGGATAACTGACCCCCTGGGTTCCCCATTCCCAGTTCCAGGAGGGATAACTGACCCCCTGGGGACCCATTCCCAGTTCCAGGAGGGATAACTGACCCCTGTGCTCCCCATTCCCAGTTCCAGGAGGGATAACTCCTGGAGGGAACTCTGTGCTCCAGCTCATCCCTGAGGAGATTTTCTCTGCTCTTCCCGGTTCCAGTGATGTCCTGGAGCCGCTTACAGCTCGTGGGGGGTGGGGGGGACGCGTCTGCCGGGAAACATCCCGGGATGCAGGAGCTCCAGGGACCCTCAGGGGGCTTTGAGCCCCAGCATTGAAACCAAGGCAGCGAAAGTCACCTCCGAGAGCTGTTCCCGGGGCCGATCCCGAGGGATCCACCCCGGGGGGGGCCCTGTGTGATCCTCCCTGTCCCTCCGCAGGTCAGAACTCCAGCAGGGCTCGGGGATGGCCCTGTCCAAGCGGGAGCTGGACGAGCTGAAGCCATGGGTGGAGAAGACGGTGAAGAGGGTGCTGGGCTTCTCGGAGCCCACCGTGGTCACGGCCGAGCTCAACTGCGTGGGCAAGGGCATGGACAAGAAGAAAGCGGCCGGTGCGTCCGGGGCTGTGGGGCGGGTGATTTGACCCGGGGTGCTCCTTCAGCCCGTTACAGCCCCAGTTTGTTCCTGCCTCGGGCCTGGGCTCCCCCAGCCCCTCAGTTTAAAATCTCCTGGCAGCAGGAGCTGCAGATCCCACGGGCCTGTGGAGCCCCGCTGGGTTTGTGGGGTCGAGCCACCCTTCCACTTGGGTGTTTTACAGCCTGCCAGGGACCCCTGGATTCTCCATCCCCTGGGGAGCCTCTGTGGGTTCTCCACCCCCTGAGGAGCCTCTGTGGGTTCTCCACCCCCTGGGGAGCCTCTGTGGGTTCTCCACCTCCTGCTCGCCCCGAGCTGGGAGTTCTGCCCTGACGGGCTTTCCCTCTTTTCCAGACCACCTCAAGCCCTTCCTGGACGACTCCACCCTGCGATTTGTGGACAAGCTGTTCGAGGCAGTGGAGGAGGGACGGAGCTCCCGGCACTCCAAGTCCAACAGCGACCGGAACCGCAAGCGGGAGCTGAAGGTGATTATCGATTATTGATTATTGATTACTGGTTATTGGTTCTTGATTACTGACTGTGGATTGGTTTCTCCTGCGGTTGGGTGGCCTGGAGGCAGCACTGGTGCTCTGGCACACTCTCCTCTTCCAGAGAGGTACAGCTCGGAACGTTCAAGAGAAACGACTCCTCTCCATGTTGAAGTGTGTGAGCCTTTGTTCTCTTTCCCGAAGCCCAGGTGGAAGCCTGGCTTTGGCTTTCCTGCAGGGTCTCTGTGAGGCTGGTGCAGTGCAGGGAATCCCCAGGGATCCCTCTCCCTTGCCCTCCGTGCTCCTCACAGCTGTGTTTCCACTGGGAGCCTGGGAGAGCTGCTCCCAGTGACCTCCCGTCGCTCTGACGTGCCACGTGGGGCTCTGTGCTGGGTGATCTGGTGGGTTTTCCTTCTCTTTGTCCATCCAGAATCAACAGTAGGTGGGTTTTGACAGCCCGTATCCTAGCTCAGGGTTAATTCCAGCTGGGATTCCCTAGCTCTGGTGGTTCCCCCTTGTCAGGGATGGTGGAAGGCTCGTGCATCCAAACCTCTTTTCACTTCCTTTCTTCTCTTGAGGACTTTTCCCGCCAGCCTCTGGAATTGCATTTGCCATCGCTCTGCCCAGTCTGACGTTCCCTCTCCGAGGGCATTCTCCCTCCGCCCTTCCCGGGGTTCCTGCGCTGTGGCAGCCCGTGTTTCCCTGGCACTGTCAGTCAGGCTGGGCCTCGGTGGGGCAGAGCGGCCCCGCTCGGCGTCTGCGTCTCTTCGGGAGCGCTGGGAGGAGCTGCCTCCCCTCCCTGGGCTCCGTTAGGAGCTTGCTGTTCTTCCCCCAGCCACGGCACGGGGTGCTGGGCTGGTCCCTGACCCTCACAGGGAGACAGGAGGGATGGGGACGTTGGCAGTGCCGTCATCTGGTGGTGACAGCAGAGCAGGGACAGCCCCAGGTGGCACGAGAGCAGGTGCTGGCAAACAGCATCTGGTGCTGGCGGAGGGATTTGGCACTGGCAGATGGATCTGGTGCTGGCAGAGGGGATCTGGCAGAGGGATTTGGCACTGGCAGATGGATCTGGTGCTGGCAGAGGGGATCTGGCAGAGGGATCTGTCACTGGCAGCAGGAGCAGGGCTGGGCTGGGGGTGCAGCCAGGGACCCCTCCCCAGTGGGGGTGTGTGGCCTGAGCCCTGGTGGTGTTTCTGGCTCCCAGCTGAGCCAGAAGCCGGGCTGGGCAGTGACAGCACAGACTGATCCTTCTTCTCTTGGCTCCTGGCGTGGGGACGGGCGTCCCCCCTGCCAAATCCTCACCCCAGTCTCTGGAATCACATTCCTTGGAGCTCTTCCGTCACACCCGGGGTCTGTCCTGAGCAGAGCTGGTCCCTGAGGTGGTCAGGCCGTGGTGGCACTCGCAGACCAGCAGAGGCTGTGGAGAGGGATCTGTCCCGGCCCACGTGGATCCCGTGGCGTGGGGCAGTGGATTCGTTCCCGCTCTGGGGTAGGTCGTTGCTTGGGAAGGTCAGGAACTGAACGGAACGCTTTCCACACTTTATACTATGGGCAAGTCCTTTCTCTTGAACTTGTAGGTTTTCCAAGAAGTACCTGTGTGGCTGAGGAAGTGTCCTTGTAGGATACGAACCGTTGTAGTGAAGAAGGGATTGCAACTAACGCTTACAACCGGTGTGTATATTTTCTTTTCAAATAACACCCTGACACACACACTACAGTAGCCCAGGGCACGGACAGATCCAGGTTTGCACACACAAAGCAGGCACTGACGATGGAATCCACGGCCACAGCCTCGGGAGCTGGGCTGGGTCCGGCCAGAGCTCCGTGGAAAACGTGCCGTGCCTTTTGTTTTGGGAGCTCACACTGCTGGGAGCCCCTCAATGGGGTCACTGCTCTCTGAGCTCTGCTTTTCTGGAGCGGCTCTGGCCTTGGATCTGAGCTGGAGTGGCCTGGCTCGGAGCCTGAGGGAATGCTGCAGGTGTCCCGACCCTCCCTGGGTCCGGGGCCGCATCCTCCTGTTGGGGAGGACGTGGTAGGACAGCACAGATCCCTTCACCAAACCCTCTCAAGTCGGTGGAAGACGTGGAAATGTTTTTATCCCAGTCAGGTCAGCTCTGGGCAGGCTTTTTCCATCTTTCCGTGTCGCTGAGACCTTAAATGTGCTCAGTGCCAAAAGCCACCGCTGACCACGCGAGGGAAGGTGGTGGCTGTCACACAGGCGGGTCCCTGCGCTGCCTCCTGTCCCTCCTGCTCTTGCATGGACGTCACTGATGTTTCTCTGCTGGGGGCCCAGGGCAGGGGCTCAGCGTGGGCTCAGCCTGCAGTGCCGCCCTGGCGTTCTGCCCCTCGGAGCCGGAGCTGAGCCACGTGCTGGTTTCTCACCTCAAATCCCGGCCCGTGAGGAGGACACTCCGTTCTAACCACGCTTCTCTCCTCTGTCTTTGCATTAGGATGTGTTTGGTGACGACTCTGAGGTATCCAAGGAATCCTCTGGCGTCAAGAAGCGGCGGATACCGCGGTTCGAGGAGGTGGAGGATGAGCCTGAGGTCATCCCGGGCCCGCCGTCGGAGAGCCCGGGGATGCTGACCAAGCTCCAGGTCAGTCCAGCTGGGCAGTGGCACCTGCCCTCTGCCTGTGCCAGAGATCCCGAATGCCAGTGTGGTTTATCCTAACTCACATCCCTTTGCCAACAGCAAAGAAAGACTCACTGTGTGTGTTTTCCCCCCCAGATCAAGCAGATGATGGAGGCAGCCACCCGGCAGATCGAGGAGAGGAAAAAGCAGCTGAGTTTCATCAGTCCTCCGACACCACAGGTACCTCCTGGGGCCAAGGGGCAAAGCCCACGTGGCCCGTGGTCCCTGTTCCATCTGCGACCTGTTGGCCTGGGCGTGCTGGAAATTCATAGCAAAACCCCCTTTCCCTGCCAACAGCCAAAAATTTCCTCGTCGTCGCAGTCGGAACGTCTCCCCATCGGCAACACGATCCAGCCCTCGCAGGCAGCCACGTTCATGAACGATGCCATCGAGAAGGCCCGGAAAGCTGCAGAGCTGCAGGCCCGGATCCAGGCCCAGCTGGCCCTGAAGCCGGGGCTCATCGGCAACGCCAACATGGTGGGCTTGGCCAACCTGCACGCCATGGGCATCGCGCCGCCGTGAGTACCCCGGGCAGGGCGGCCAAAGGTCCCTCCGGTGCTGCTGGTTCCCCAGCAGTGGCCTTCACGCTGCTGAAGGGATGAATTTTGCACTAAAGAGGTGAAATGGAGGTTCCTCCTCCTTGGGCAGCACTCCCAACCTGCGCACGCAAGGTTGGAGTCACTTCCAGTGGCACGGATGAGGTGTAAAAACGTGGAAATAAGCTCGGATTTCCTTTGAGTTAATGCAGTGTTCACCCTTTAACGCGGTGTGTGTCTCGTCCTGCCCGCAGGAAGGTGGAGCTGAAGGACCAGACGAAGCCCACGCCGCTGATCCTGGACGAGCAGGGCCGGACGGTGGACGCGACCGGGAAGGAGATCGAGCTGACGCACCGCATGCCCACCCTCAAAGCCAACATCCGGGCGGTGAAGAGGGAGCAGTTCAAACAGCAGCTCAAGGAGAAGCCCTCGGAGGACATGGAGTCCAACACGTACTTTGACCCCCGGGTCTCCATAACCCCGGCCCAGCGGCAGAAACGCACCTTCAAGTTCCACGAAAAAGGCAAATTCGAGAAGATCGCCCAGAGGTTGCGGACAAAGGTATTGGAGAGGGGGGTTCTCCTCTGCTGGAGCGGGGAGGGAGCTGAAAGGCTCAGGAATAAGACCAGAGTTTGGGCAGGTGCTGTGTGGTTTCTATTGCAGTCTCTGTCAGATGGTTTAAAAACCCAAATAAATCAATATGTGATCCATGCTGAGCTGTTCCTGAAGGTTCTGCTGTTCTGGAATGACCCTTTTGTGACATTCTTCTCCTCCTTGTTCTCAGGCTCAGCTAGAAAAGCTGCAGGCAGAGATCTCCCAGGCTGCCAGGAAAACTGGGATTCACACCTCCACCAAGTTGGCTCTGATCACCCCTAAGAAGGAGCTGAAGGAGGGGGAGATCCCAGAGATCGAGTGGTGGGATTCCTACATCATCCCCAACGGCCTGGATTTGTGAGTGTTCCCAGCGTTGGTGGTTCTGCTGTGGGAGGAGCTCAGGGCAAACACGGTGGGTCTGGGGGGCAGGTGGGAAATTGGGCCAGAGGCTCCTGCTTGAGCACTGAATTCCAGCTCTCATCTCCGAGATCCAGCTGGGCGCTGGGTGTGCTCCCAGAGTCTGTGGGGGGGCTGTTGCAGGGACCTGCCGTGGGGTTGGAGGGATTTTGTGGCCCAAAGCTGAGGTTTGGTTTTGTTTCATGACCATTCCACACAAGTCCTGTCCACGGTAGATGTGGAGACCTGCCTCCAGACCCTGAGATGTGGGTGGATGTTCTGCTGGGGAGGCACCTGCGTGTTAACACTGCGGGTCTCCTTCAGCCCATCGGGCTCTGGGTCAGGAATTCGGGCTGGGAATTCTGCTGTGACACCCAACCCTCTCCTTTCTAGGAAAGGCGGGACGTCCTCCAAGAGAGACGAGTACTTTGGCATCACAAACCTGGTGGAGCACCCGGCCCAGCTCAACCCCCCCGGTACGGCCCCGGCTTGGGAGGTTTGGCTGTGAAACCAGACCCAACCTCTCCACGCAGAGCTGGGCAGGGGGAGCCCGGGACAGCCCCTGCGTGGCGCTGCCAGCATCCCCTCGGCTCCCATGGAGCGCATTCCTGACGATCCCGTTTCCGTGCAGTGGACAGTGACACCCCCGTGACCCTGGGCGTGTATTTAACGAAGAAGGAGCAGAAGAAACTGCGGCGCCAGACGCGGCGAGAGGCCCAGAAGGAGCTGCAGGAGAAGGTCAGGCTGGGCCTGATGCCGCCCCCAGAGCCCAAAGGTGAGCAGGATGTGTTGGGAATGCTGCAGGCAGCACTGCCTCAGCACAGGGATTGCACGGAGCTGTGTGCTGGAGGGATGGGAGACCCGCCTGGGCAGCGGCTTTGTGAGCAAAAAGGTGTCCAATGGGAGCCTCTCCCGGCTCCTCTCCCGTTCCTGTGTCCCACAGGAGCCTCTCCCGGCTCCTCTCCCGTTCCTGTGTCCCACAGGAGCCTCTCCTAGATCCTCTCCCGTTCCTGTGTCCGTGGGAGCCCTCCAAGCCCCTCTCCCGTTCCTGTGTCCCACAGGAGCCTCTCCCGTCTCCTCTCCTGTTCCTGTGTCCCACAGGAGCCTCTCCCGTCTCCTCTCCCGTTCCTGTGTCCCATGGGAGCCCTCCCAGCCCCTCTCCCGTTCCTGTGTCCCATGGGAGCCCTCCCAGCCCCTCTCCCGTTCCCTTGCAGTGCGGATTTCCAACCTGATGCGGGTGCTGGGCACAGAAGCCGTCCAGGACCCGACGAAGGTGGAAGCTCACGTCCGAGCACAGATGGCCAAGAGACAGAAGTAGGTGGTACCTTGTGCTGGGTTTTGGGACATTTTTGGATGGTTTAGGACCCTCCTGGTCCAGGGGGAGCTGTACCCCAGGGATCAGCCCTTCCAGGGAAGCGGGGTCCCGGGCCCCGAAGTCAGTGAGTTTCTTCCCACAGTGATGATTCCCATTGCAGTTGTTACTAAGGAATGTTTCCAGGGAAGAGCCCAAGGATGACTTGGACTAGTGATTGGATTAAAAAAGCCTCTCATTCAGGCAGAGATGCAGGCAGGAGTTGCAGCTGCTGTGTGATCTGTGGATTTTGGGATCCGTGGGTCACGGAATGGTTTGGGTTGGGAGGGACCTTAAAGCCCATCCAGTCCCACCCCCTGCCACGGGCAGGGACACCTTCCACTATCCCAGGGTGCTCCAAGCCCTGTCCAACCTGGCCTTGGACACCTCCAGGGAATGGGGCAGCCTCAGTTTCTCCAGGCAATAACGTCAGGGAAGAGCAGGATCCGTGCTGGGATGCCCGTGGCTGCCTTCCCCTCAGCGCTGCCCCTTTGCCCTGCAGAGCTCACGAGGAGGCAAACGCGGCGAGGAAGCTCACGGCGGAGCAGCGGAAAGCCAAGAAGGTGAAAAAGCTCAAGGAAGACGTTTCCCAGGGAGTTCACATAGCTGTCTACAGGTGGGTGAGCTCAGGGACCTGTGGTCAGGTGAGCTCTGTCTCTGGGCCCAGGCGAGGCAGAGGAGGAGCTCTCAGGGCTGGGATAATAACTGTGGGTTTCCACAAATATTTGATTTTTTTTTTTATTTTATTTTAAATCTTATCCTCAGGGTCCGAAACTTGAGCAATCCGGCAAAAAAATTCAAAATCGAGGCGAACGCGGGGCAGCTTTACCTCACGGGCGTGGTGGTCCTGCACAAAGATGTCAACGTGGTGGTGGTAGAAGGAGGTGAGGGGGTCATTCCAGAGCTTGCCTCCAGCAGGAATTACTGTGGGAGTTGGTGATGGAGGGTTAGGGAAGGACAAGGAAGTGAGAAGGTTGTTAGAAACTCCCTTAATTACGGGGTTAGTGCTGGCTGCAGGGTGCAGCAATCCACTCCATGTGGAAGGGAAACCTCTGAGAACTGCAGGTTAAGGGATCTTTGGTGAACTTTGAGTCTCGGTTCTTCCCCAGGCCCGAAAGCACAGAAGAAATTCAAACGTCTTATGCTTCATCGAATAAAGTGGGACGAGCAGACGTCGAACACGAAGGGAGAGGGTGAGTGATAGCGCGGGGGGGTTGTGCGTGGGGGTCCCACTCTGCCCCCACTTGGGGCTAAATGGACGCTATTGGTGTTTTTTCCCCCAGATGATGATGAGTCTGATGAGGAGTCTGTTAAGAAAACAAACAAATGCTCTCTGGTTTGGGAGGTGAGTCCTGGGGGTGGTTCCGTCCTGGGGGCTGGGGCTGACCCGCTGCTCCGACTCTCGGTGAGCCGCGGCCGGACCGAACGTGCGGGGGGGGACCCGGGTGGGACGTCACCCCTCGTCTCGTGCCAGGGCACGGCGAAGGAGCGCAGCTTCGGCGAGATGAAGTTCAAGCAGTGCCCCACGGAGAACATGGCGCGGGAGCACTTCAAGAAGCACAGCGCCGAGCACTACTGGGACCTGGCGCTCAGCGAGTCCGTGCTCGAGTCCACGGACTGAGCCCCGCGGCCCCTCCTGCCCCACAGCCCCCCGAGCCGCACAGACCCCCGCCCTCGCTCTCCTCGGCACACCCATTAAAGACATATTTTTTAAAACAAATCGCCGTGGCGGTGTTTCGGGGGAAAGGGGAAGAAGAGCCTTGGCACCCCTGCCCTTCGGCTTTGCTGAGGGAAGGGGTGAGGGGTCTGTCCAGGGGGCTTGTGAGGGAACGGGGGGCTCTCGGGGGTGTCTCTGAGGGGAAAGGGGGCAGATTTCGCTTCTCTTGGTGATAAGGATGTGGTCTTAAGCTGTGCCAGGGGAGGGTCAGGGTGGACATAAGAAGGAATTAAGGGGCTGCCCCGGGCGGGTGGTGCCCAAGGGACGAGTGGACGTGGCCCTCAGTGCTCTGGGCTGGGGGACAAAGGTGAGGGTGGGTGACGGGTTGGACTCGCCGATCGCGGAGGCCTCGCCCCCTCCCAGTTCGTTCTGTGTCTCGCACCGTAAAGGCCGCTTTCGAACGCGCGCGGTGCCCGCGTCCCTGCCGGGGGAGCCGGGCGGGCTCTGAGGGCTCTGGGGGCTCTGAGGGCTCTGAGGGCTCTGAGGGCGG
>JAYRBT010000070.1:3137140-3150842 GCA_036023395.1 Myiotriccus ornatus
CCGGGCCCCCCGGCACCGCCGGCACCGCCGGCACCGCCACCGCCCCCCCTTCCTCCGCGCCGGCACCGCCTCCAGCACCGCGGGCCCCGCCGGCCCCCGTGAGGCCCCGCCGGCCCCCGCGCGCGGCCCGGCCGCGAGCAGCGCGGGAAGATGGCGGCGGGCGGCGGAGGCGGCGGCCGGGCCTCGTCCTCCTCCTCCTCCTCCTCCTCCTCCTCCTCGGCCGCCGCCGCCTCGTCCGCGGCCGGCGCGCTCGAGGCCTCGCTCGACAGGAAGCTGCAGGCGGTGACCAACACGATGGAGTCCATCCAGGGGCTCTCCTCGTGGTGCCTGGAGAACAAGCGGCACCACAGCACCATCGTGTACCACTGGATGAAGTGGCTGCGCCGCTGTGAGTGCGGGGACGGGGGGCGCGGCGGGCGGTGGCGAACGCGGCCGTGCCGGGGGGGCTCTCTGAGCGCTCGGGAACCGCCGCGGTCGGCGGGCTCAGCGCTGCAGAAAAGCTGGGGTGGGAAGGGACCTTACACCCCGTCCAGTCCCACCCCCTGCCATGGGCAGGGACACCTTGCACTAGGCCAGGTTGCTCCGAACTAGTCTTGGAGGCTTCCAGGGATGGGCAGCCTGTGCCAGGGCCTCCCCGCCCTCGCAGGGGAGAATTCCTTCCTGACGTCTAGTGTCAGTCTCTCCTCTTTTACTTTGGGAACGTCCCCCCTTGTCCCATCGGCGTCGCCTCGTCACACTTGGAAGGACACAAAGTACCTGTCTGCACCTCAGTGGTGCCACCTTCGTCCTCCTGAATCCGTGATCTCCCAAAGCCTTGCTTTGGGAGCTGGGGGCCGCTGCCTTCGGGGCCGGGGCCTGTCGCTGTCCCCTGCCCGGCCAGAGCAGGCTGGCGTGGGCACAGTTTGGGGTGCCGGGGCTGGGGTTTGTGCCCCGGAGGGGCAAGGTCTGTGTTGGCAGGAGGCTGAGCACGGCAGCCTTATCTCTGCTGCCGTGGGAAGGTCTGGCTGTTGTCATGGGAGTTCAAGGAAGCTTTGCTCGGCGGGAACGCAGAACATTCCCATCCCAAAGCATCGGTGTGGTGTGTGCTGAACCTCCTGGGAAGTTTGGGGTAGTCAGGTTTCTCTGTCAAGGCCCTGCAGCAGAACGCACAGGGCCCTTCTGCCTCCCTGGATTTTGGGTTGTTTTCTTGCTGGTATACTGTGGGATTAAGGAGAGGAAGGTGAGATCCCAGGGGCCCTCCTGCCCCGCTGGCCCTGCCACCTCTCCTGGAGATCCTTCTCCCTGGGACACATTCCCTTTCCCGCTCTCGCTCTGAGTTCCCAGCCTGCAGACAAAACCCAGCCTGTCTCCCCTCGGGATCTGCTGATTCCTCTGGACAGGGTGTCCCCTGTCACAGCTCCATCCTGGCTCCTCTCTTCCATCACCCCTTCCCCCCTTCCCAAGCCATTGAGCTGTTCCCACCTGCAGGTCCCTCATGCCCTGATTCTGCCCTGGCTCTCGTCCCCTGCTGGGCTGGCAGCTCCTGCCCTGAGCCCTTGGCACCAGCCTGGAATTCCTCTTGGATTTGGTGGGATTCCTTCAAGATTTCCCCTCACAGGGATCTCACCTCTACACCCCTCCTGTTTATCCAGGTCCCTCCTTAACCATCTTATCCCACTAAGACAGACCTTGGCAGCGGCCCTGGTGCTGCTGTGCCCTGACCCCTGATTATTTGGTTCCTTCCTGCTTCCATGGGGTTTTTCCCTGCTCTTCCCTTCATGGTTCACTCCGTCCTCTGCTCCAGAGCCTCTGCGTGTTCTCGTCATTGTCCCAGCCAGAGGAGTTCAGTGCTGGTGTCACGGCAAGTGCAAGTGAACCTGGAGGGACACAGAACGTGGTCCTTCCAGGAGAAACAGGAGTGCTGGTGTTTCCCACGTTGCTGTTGGCTCGGGCGTCCCCCGTCGGAGCCAGGGCTTGTCCTGCGAGCGAGCCGGAGCTTCCCAGCAGGAATGTTCCCTCGGAGGGGATGCTGCCGTGGGGAAGCTCCTGACGGGAGCGTTTGTGCTGAGGAGGGTCTGGTGGGAGCGTGGAGGTGTTGAGTTGAACAGGACCCACCCACAGGCTCTGAAACCCAAAGGCCCAGTCTGGAGCAGGCGGCTGGGCTCGGCTCTGCAGATCCCTGGTTGTTGTCCGTGTTTCCTGGCTGCTTCAAGCCCAGAGGAGTCTCAGAGTAACAAAGGACCTGTTGGATACAGCCCGTTGTGTCCTGGACCCGTCGGCGCTCGGTTTTCTCTGTGGATCTTTTCCACAGGCTCCATGTGGGCCCAGCATGGATTTCTCCCCTGGGTGCTCTGGGTGTGCCTTGGTTCATAACTCAGCTCTGCCCTGGCAGGGGCTGCGTTTGGTGCTGGGCAGTGGGGCGAGTGGGGCTCCATGGGCTCCACTCCGGGCTCCTCCCTGCTGTGTGAGTGTTGGATCACTTGAATCAAAGGGTTTGTAGTTCTTTGAAATCCGGTTCATGTTATTAAGCTCTGGAATCGTCTCTCTCTGCTGGTGGAACATCTCTGGGATGGAGGGAGTGTCCAGTGAGAACTGGCACCAGAGCGCTGGCTTTGACTAAATCCCAGAAACCCCATTCCAGTGGGCTGATTTGCTGGGAGATTATCCAGGCTGGTGTTTTGGGGGGAGCTGGCTCCAGACTGTTTTGGGAAGCCAGGCGAGCGCAGCCCAGCTCCGGTTGGATTCCCAGCCCTCGGGGCAGAGCGGAGCATTCCTCGCTCCAGCAAACCCACCTCGCCCTGCCGTGTCAGCACGTTCGGGGCACAGGTTGTGAGGAACAGCTTCTGGGGACGAGTCCTTGGGCCGCTGTGTTTGTGCTGGAAAAGCTCCTGGGCTGTGGGAGCAGGGCCTGGGGGGCAGCAGCTGCTGGGGGCAGCGGTTGGTGGCTCCTGGCTCTGCTCTCACGCCCTTCCCGTGTGTCCCGGGGCCACCGTGGGCAGGCACTTCCCGAGGGCTGCCTGTCCCAGGTTTAGGGCTGGATGGCTCTTCCTGCTCGCCCCTGGGTCGGTGGTGACGCTCAGCAGGGCCGGGAGCATCGGTGCCGCTGGCAGGAGCTCGGGGAGGCTTAAGGACACGGGCCCGTGGGGATTTGAGGATCCACCCCAGCTAAGCCTTTGCTGAGTCCTCAGCTCCACTTCCCCGCAGAGGAGGATCTCCTGTGGGGATCTTCCTTTTGAACAAACCACGTGTGCGTTCTCCCTGGTGCCGGGAGGGCAGCGCGGAGCCCACGTGGTTGGAATGCTCCCGGTGGGAGCCCTGCTGGGGTGGGCCCGGTGGGCACTGACCCCCTTCCTGCAGCAGAAGGGACAGTGGTATTTAACTGTCAGCGTTCAGTCAAAGTGCAGGAGCTGAGTGCTGGCTGGAAAATCCTCGTGGAGTGGCTTTTCCTCAGGCAGGGCTGGGGTTTGTGGGAACCCTGGGTTGCTCCCTGGGTGGCTCTCGATGCCAGAGGCCGAGTTGCTGCCCTGGCTGGTTGGAGTTTTTCAGGTTGTGAGTGAGGGGTGAGCTCACACCCAGGGCTCTGGACCAGGGAGGTTGCTGAGCTTCCTGACAGGAATCCTGGCAACCAAGAGAGCCATAAGGTTTTGGGGAAGATCTGGAAATTATTTGTAAATGGAAGGTTTCCCCTTCAGCCTTCGGTTTTGCCCATTGGACCTTGGGAACGCCGAAACAATCCCAAAAGCAGTACTGAAATGTGGGGATCAGAGTGGAGCTGATGTGATACTTCTGGCTGATGCTGAATCCGAGCTTTCTTTTGTCCTCAGCTGCCTTTCCTCATCGGCTGAACCTTTTTTACTTGGCCAATGATGTCATACAGAACTGCAAGAGGAAAAATGCCATTGTCTTCCGGGACACCTTCGCCGAGGTGCTTCCCGAGGCCGCCTCGTTAGTGAAGTGAGTGACGAACTAACGGGCTGGGGGAGGGCTGAATGGCTCAGAAAGTGGGGATCTTTCTTCTGACGTCTCAGACTCTCTAGAAACGTCAGCAGAACTTCAGGGACTTTGTTTGAAACAGCTCTGTGTTTGCGCTTCTCTCCCAGAGTGGGCTGGGAGCGAGCTGGGCTTTGGTCTGCACGGGGGGCTGGTTGTGGGTCAGATTATCACGTGAAGGGGTGTGAGGGAAGCCTTGCACCAACACCCGCGTGCAGAGAGAGCCCACTGTGCTCTTGTCTTCCAGGGATCCATCCGTTTCCAAATCCATCGAAAGGATCTTCAAAATCTGGGAGGACAGAAACGTGTACCCCGAGGAAACCATTCTGGCACTGAAAGAAGCTCTGAGTAAGTCACTTACCCTTTGTGTTTCTCACCTTCCAAGCTGACACGTGAGCTCGCTGAGGGTGTGGACACAGTCTGGGGTCACTGAGGGGGATGAGGGGCGTTTGTGCCTGGCACAGGCTGGAACGCAGCCAGGTGTGGTACGTGAGCAGCGCTGGGTTCTCCTGCTTCACCTCACCTGTACCTGTCTGAAGGCAGCTGTGAATCCTTCCACGTGGGCTGGAACTGCTCCAGCTGGGAGCAAACAGAGCGGGAGGCTGAAGTGCTCCTGCACGTCCTGCCCAGGGTGCCCTGGCTCTGCCTCTGAGTCCTGTTCAGCACTGGGTTGTTTTCACTTAAGTGTTGGTGGGGTAGCCAGAGGCAGAAGCAAAGCTGGAGGGTGAAGAGTCCTTGAGCCCTTAGGAAAGAGCCAGTTAAACCCAGGAATTAGCCAATACTCGAGTACTTGAAGGAAGTTAGTCCAGGTTTTGTCTCTATTCATATCACTGAGAGCTAAAGGTGCTCAGGAGACCCTCAGGTGAGGTCTGAGGTCACAGCAGGAGGAAGGTGGGGTCTCTTGTCAGGCTGTGGCATGAGGAAAGGCTCCAGCTGGCTGTTGCATGCTGAGAAGTGAAGTTTGTGCATATGTCCAATTTCTGTAACTTGAAAACAAAGGTATTTGAGGTTCCAGGTAAATCAGGTATTGTGGCTGTTGTCCCGACGTGCACCCCTTGCCCGTTGAATGTTGATTCTGTTACAGCCTCCCCTAAAGAGTCTGATTTTTGGATTGCTTGTGTTTTTCCTTTTTACTGTGATTTTTTTGAACTGTCTGTAGCGTAAGGGCAAACAGAAACTTGATTTAAAAATGGCAGACCACCCCCAGGTTGCTGCATTCCTGAGTAAACTGAGGTTCTCTTGGGCATCCAGCAGCTCCTCTAAGGAAGTTGGTCAAGGTATTTTAAAACAAATTTCTGTTCACTCTTCCACCGTGCAAGCATACGGCACCAAAAACCAGGTTCTGACAGGGATCCCGTAATGCCAGACTGCCAAAAATGAAATGTTTTTCCAGGTACCACTTTCAAAACTCAGAAGCAGCTGAAAGAGTCTCTGAACAAACCGAATAAGCCGTGGAAGAAATCACAAAGTAAGGAACCACTGTGAACTCTGTGCACTCATATAGAGATTGGCTGCTTGAGGAGCAGAAGGAAGGCTGAGGGCAGAGCAGCTGGGCTAAGGAAGGCCCTGAGATGTGCACACCGAGGAGGTGTTGGCACAAAACCACTTGGTAAAGGAAAGAAGTGAGACAAAAATAAGATAGGAGAGCAGAGGTTGCAGACAGGAGAGGAAGGAGCTGGTGGAACCTCCTGGAAAGTGGTGTTAGGCCGGTCAGAGCTGGAGAGAAGACAGAGAGAAGCAGAAGGTGGACGTTCCCTTCGTGCTCAGGAACACACCTGTCCCAGCAGGCTGGGCTGGGAGCCAGGAGCTGGGAGTGCAGGGACAGGACGTGGAGTCCAGCTGCCCAGGAGAGAACCTCATAAACTGACCTTAGTGATCTCACTGTGCACCAGAGCCCTGAGCGGTCCCCACGGCGAGGGGGTGGCACATCAGGTGTGACGTGTGGGACATCAGCAAGGTCACCAGAGTTTGGAAGTGAACACCACAAGCTGCCTTCCCAGACAGAACTGGGCTGTGTCCAGCGTGGATGGAGGGTTTAGCACTTTGCTTCTCATCAGCTGTTTCTCCTGCTTTGTCCAGAATCTGATGGATTTGGTGTCTCTTGCCAGCGGGACTCGGCCCCCCTGCTCTGTAACCAGGTGTCAGCACAGAGGGGGGACAGTTGTTAAGGCTCTGAGCGTGGTCAGACCTGGGCATTACCCAAGGGAGACCCTGCCCAAGGAAACCAGGGCTCCAAGTCAGCTCCAGGTGTGGCACTGAGGGAATGACGTTCCCTTCCTTGTAGAGAGCTGTAAATCCTCGGATGAGGCCGTTAGGTGGACCCCTGCAGGGAACTCGTCTTCCCGAGGAAAAGCTGTGCCCGGGAGGTGTTGAGAGCATGTTAAAACCCGAAACTAAAGAGCAGCAGTTGTCACTGGTCGGCCTCAGTCCCGACCCGGCTGCGCGTGTCCGTGTCCCCTCCGGGAACCCGGAGGGACCCCTGCATGGAGGGGACGGCGTGGTGGGTGACTGCCACCCGCACGTCTGCCCCGAGTTCTCTCAGAGTACCTCTCACTAGGCTGCCTTTTGGGACTGACTTTCCATCAGGACGTGGACCCTTCATTTCTTCACACTTTTCCTTTGTCCCCCACAGCATCCACCAACCCGAAAGCTGCTCTCAAGTCCAAGATTGTCGCCGAGTTCCGGGTAAGTCTGCGAGTGGAAGTGGCCTACGGGCCTGGTGATGAAATGCACAGAGCCCTGTGGAGTGAAAAAAGGGGATAGATAAAAAAGGCCTGTCCCTGCTCATAACCATGACAGCCAGGAGATTTGGGAAAACTGCAGCCCCTGCCTGAACCCGGGTTTGCTGATGTGTGAGATCTGAGGTCAAAAACCCAGAGATCCACATGGTTCCTGCGTTAGCTCTCGCTTGGAAGCGGCCTGGAGCCAGAGTGGAGGCAGGGCTGTGCTGTTCTTGCCTGGAATGTGATGAGGATGCTTTTCCTGTTTGATTTTTTTTTCCCCCAGCCCCAGTCCCTCATTGATGAGCTGCTGTTGTACAAGCGCTCGGAAGACCAGATAGAGCTGAAGGAGAAGCAGCTTTCCACCATGAGGGTGGACGTGTGCAGCACTGAGACACTCAAATGCTTGAAAGGTAAAAAGCCCCGAGGGAGTCGTGGGAGCTCCCCGGTCCTCTTGAGCCCCAGGCCAGAAATCAGAGTGTGGCTGGAAAAATGGCAGAATTTCGGAGCGGGGTTAAGAACCACCAGCCTTGAGCCGAAAGTCTTGGTTGGGTTTGAGTGTTTGTGGAAACCTGCGGGTCCCGAGCTCAGAGGGAGCTGATGACTAGCTGAAAACCACCATGCAGTGCTAGAGAAGGGCCTCCTGCTTGCTCCCAGTGGATCACTGAGGTGGTCTGGGAGGGTGTGGATCTGCTGTCCCAGCTGCTGCCCTTGAGGTCACGCTCTGGTCTGGCAGCTGGCAGCTCATTCTTGTGGTGTCCCTCTCCCTGCAGATAAAACAGGAGGGAAGAAGTTCTCCAAGGAGTTTGAGGAGGCGAGTTCAAAGCTGGAGGAGTTTGTGAATGGCCTGGACAAGCAGGTGAAGAACGGCCCCTCGCTCACCGAGGCGCTGGAGAACGCCGGGATCTTCTATGAGGCGCAGTACAAGGAAGTCAAGGTGGTAGCGAATGTAAGTGAACCTTTCCTTGATCCTCTGCAGGTTGTTAAAAACCTGGGAGGTTAGGAAAATCGTTCCAAGTCACTGGAAAAAGGTTTTATCTTCTTTTTTTGTGGTTGTATGGACAATCTGAGTTCTTACCACTGCAGGGTCCAGGGAATTGGAAGTGGTTTTTCTCAAGGTGTGTGCTGCTTCCTTAGGGAAGTGACTGAGGCATGAAAGATCCCCAGTGCCATGTCCTTCCTTCCTTAGGCCTATAAAACATTTGCTAATCGAGTGAGCAATCTGAAGAAAAAGCTGGACCAGCTGAAAGCAACACTTCCCGATCCCGAGGAGTCTCCTGTCCCTTCTCCCAGCATGGACGCCCCTTCTCCGACAGGCTCCGAGTCCCCTTTCCAGGGGATGGGGGAGGAGAACAGCACCCGGTCCCCGGCAGCTGGAGGCCGCAAGATGGTCACCCCGGAGCCTGCGACAGATAATCGGGATGTGGAGGACATGGAGCTCTCTGACGTGGAGGACGATACGTCCAAAATCATTGGTACGTCCTGCGGGAGCAGCGGGGATTGTCCTGTGGGAAGTCCGGGACAAACCAGCCCTTCCCAGCCTCATCTGGGGTGTGCAGGAGGCGCAGACCCCGTGCTGGGCTGTGGGATGGGGCTGTTGGGTTTGGCACAAGCAGGGAAGTCCCAGTCCTGCTGCGATTGTTCCCGTTTCCCAAACCACCCATCCAGAATGTTCTGGCATCAGTGGGAATCGGAGCTGATGCGCCCTAAGTCATTCCAGGATTGACTCTGGTTCTGCTCTTGTTCCCCGCCATGTGCTGCAGTGGAGGAGAGGAAGGACAAACAGGCTGCTCCAGCCCCGGCGCCCGCCAAGACCGAGAGCGTCCCCAAAGCGGTCCCGGTGGCCACCGCGGCCGCCACGGCCTCGGGGACGGTGACGACGCCGGCCCCGACCCCTCCGGCTCCGAAGGCGGCGAGCGCGGCGCCCGTCCCGCCGGCCCCGGCGCTGGCCTTGCCCAACCTGGCCAACGTGGACCTGGCCAAGATCAGCTCCATCCTGAGCAGTTTGACCTCGGTGATGAAGAGCACAGGTGAGTCCTGAGCCAGGCCCTGGGCACCGGCGCTGGCGCAGTGGGGTGATCGTTTAGAGCTTGAATTGTCTCAAAATAAACACGAGTGAGTTCCTGCTGTCCGAGCTCTGGCTTGATCTCTGGCACGCGCTGTCGGCTTCCTGAGCTCAGTGGTGTGCATGGAAAACCTGAGCCAGAGGAAAACCTGAGCCAGAGGCGCTTCGGTTACCGGGGCACCTCAGGTGAGTGGTGTGTGCTCCCGTCCCAGGTGTGAGCCCTGCCTCCAGACCCTCGCCGGGGACCCCGACCAGCCCCACAGCTCTCACCAGTGGCCTGAAGACTCCTGTCCTGGGGACCCCGTCTGCTCCTTCGAATCCATTAGCAAACATTCTCTCCAAAGTGGAGATAACTCCGGAAAGCATTTTGTCGGCTCTCTCCAAAACCCAGACCCAGACGGCGCCGGCACTGCAAGGTACCGGCGTGGGTGTGGGGCAAGGGGCTGGTGGGTTCAAACGTGCCGGGCTGAAACGTGCTGCTCTGCCTGTCCCAAAGTGAAAATGGAGGGAGAAAAACTTCCTTGTCATGTTCTACACCCGTGGCACGTGCGGATGGTCCTTCTCAGGTAGCACATGTGTCACGGACCAGTGAGTTCTGTCACTTCGCCGTTCTTCCTGCTTGTGCCGTGACTGACATGCACGTACCTGGAACACTCTGTGTGAGGCCCCTGAACGGGACAGGAGACCAAGAGGTCTCTGTTTTCCGTGTGCAGAAATCTCCTGGAGGTTCTGCTCTGCCCTTGACACCTTGCACGGCTCACCTGGCCAGCAGGGCAGGCTTTCACACACCTGGCTGCAGACCAGGACGAGTTCTTGCCCAATTGACCCGATGGAGTAATTTGTATTGTTAGATCAATCTGAGCCTCTGGCAGGAGGTTGCACCTCCCTGGGTGCTGATGTCAGCACAGTCCAGTCCTTTTCCTGGCTGGAGCGTGGGTGGGGGGGCGTTAGGGAACGCCATCCACAGTGGAAACAGGGAAGTCTTTCCCTTGGCAGCGGCTCGGGGAGATTTGCCTCTCCAGAGTTCCTGATGCAGTTCTGTCTTCCAGGTTTGTCGTCCCTGCTGCAGAGTGTGGCTGGAAACACCATCCAGTCGGGCGAACCCGCCTCCCAGAGCACTTCGGCATCACCAGCCAACACGACCGTGCCCGGCATGAAGGGGAGGAGTGTTCCCTCCAATCCGCAGTCCTTTATATCCAAAAATTTTGGTTATTCCCCAAACTCATCCACTGCAGAGGTTTCCTCCACTTCGGTCAATAAGGCTCCCGTCGGACATGCCCCAGCACTGTCAAGCTCCAGTTTTAAACCACCAACCAATTCCCTGGGATTTTCCAGTTCCCACCCTACCAGTCCTTCTTCCCTTTTGCCAACAGAAACCCCACTGGGTCAGTCGTCCGAAATTTCAAAGGCCAAGCTGGAATCAGAACCCCCTTCTCCCAGCCTGGAGATGAAGATACACAATTTCCTGAAGGGAAACCCTGGCTTCAGTGGCCTGAACTTGAATATTCCCATCCTCAGCAGCTTGGGGTCCAGCATGGCAACGGAGAGTCACACCTCTGACTTCCAGCGTGGTCCCACCAGCACTTCCATGGACAATGTGGACGGGACGCCGGTGCGGGACGAGCGGAGCGGGACACCCACCCAGGACGAGATGATGGATAAGCCGACATCGAGCAACGTGGACACGATCTCCCTGCTGTCAAAAATCATGAGCCCTGGTTCTTCTACTCCCAGCAGCACGAGGTCGCCTCTGCAGGGCCGGGATGATGGATATTCCCAAGAACTTCCCAGTTCTGTGCACGGCTACCGGCCCTTCGGCCTCGGCAGAGAGTCTCCGGCCGGGCTGTACAAGCCGCCTGCGGACAGCAGGGAGATTCCTTCCTCTTTGATGGACTCCTCCCAGGAGAAGTTTTACCCAGACACGTCTTTCCAAGAAGACGAGGATTACCGTGACTTCGACTACTCCGGGCCGCCGCCCTCGGCCATGCTGAACCTGGAGAAGAAGCCCGTCAAGTCTATCCTAAAATCGAGCAAACTCCCGGAGTCCGCGGAGTACCAGCCGGTGCTGTCCAGCTACGGCCAGAGGCCGCAGGAGTTCGGCGTGAAGCCGTCCTTCCCCCCCTCCGTGAGGTCTATCCTGGATCAGAGCGAGGGCTGCGACCCGCTGGCCTCGTCCCCGGGCATGTTCGGGAGCTACGGCCGCCGGGGGAAGGACTCGGCCTCGGACGGGTCCCCGTCGCCCAGCAAGAACGACGTGTTCTTCACGCCGGACTCCAACCACAGCACGCTGCCCAAGCCCGGGCTGCCGCAGAAGCAATACCCGGACTCGCCCCACGCGCTTCCCCACCGCTCGCTCTTCTCCTCCCAGAACACCCTCCCCAGCCCCGCCGGCCGAGCGCCCGCAGCGGGCGGGGACAAACCCATGGGCTCTTCCATCTCTGCCACCTCCACCATCGAGTTCAAGAACATGCTCAAAAACGCCTCCCGGAAGCCCTCCGAGGAGAAGCACTTTGGGCAGATCCCCAAAAGCAGCTCCGGCGAGGGCGGGAGCTTGTCCGGGGCCGCCAAGGAGCCGCAGCCTCCCGAGGAGCACTATCGCATCGAGACCCGCGTGTCCTCCTCCTGCCTGGACCTGCCCGACAGCACCGAGGAGAAGGGGGCCCCCATCGAGACGCTGGGCTACCACAACGCCTCGAGCCGGGGCATGTCGGGGGAGCCCATCCAGACCGTGGAGTCCATCCGGGTGCTGGGCAAGGGCAGCCGGGGCCACGGGCGCGAGGGGAGCCGGGCGGGCTGGTTCGAGCTGAGCAGCGGCGGGAGCGCCTTCGACAACGGCCCCTCGGGCTCCTCGGAGCTGCCCGGCATGGGCGGCTTCCCGGCGCCCTACAAGGAGCACGTGCCGCCCTTCCCGGAGAGCGTCAACAACTTCCGAACGAACAACTTCAGCCCCGCCTTCGAGCACCACCTGCCGCCGCCGCCCCTCGCGCCGCCGCCCCTGGAGCACGGGACCCCCTTCCCGCGGGACCCCGTGGGGCCGCCCGCCGTGCCCCCGCCCGCCCCCCCCAAGGACCACGGCAGCCTCTTCCCGCGGGATCACGCCGTGCCCCCGCGCCTGCCGTCGGTGGATCACGCCAACCCCTTCTCCAAGGAGACCCCCGCCCCGCTGCCGCTGCCCCACGGCGTCCCCCCGCCCCCCTCGGTGGAGCACGCGGGGGTCCCGTTCCCCACGCCCCCGCCGCCCCCCGTGCCCGGGGAGCACTCCGGGGTGCCCTTCCCCGCGCAGCCGCCGCCGGCCGGGGAGCACGGCGGGGTCCCGTTCCCCGCGCCGCCCCCCCTGGAGCACGGCGCCTTCCCCAAGGAGCACGGTACGCTGCCAGGGACGCTGAAGGAGCACTTCGGGGGGGCGCAGCCGCGGGACCCCCTGCCCCGCTCGCGCGACCCCGCGGGGCCGAGCCCCCTGCCCCGCGAGCAGCTGGGCGCGGGGCGCGGGCTGGGGGGGGCGCACCGGGACCCCGCGGGCCGCGGCTCCGTCCTGCTCCGCGCCCCCCGCGCCGAGTTCCGCCCGCGGGAGCCCTTCGGCGCCAGGGACCCCTTCCAGAGCCTCAAGCGGCCCCGGCCGCCCTTCGGCAGGGGGGGGGCCCCCTTCTTCACCCCCAAGCGCCCCGTCTTCCCCCCCCCGGACTGACGCAGCTGCCCAGCTCCCGGGGCTGCCCTTTCACTTGGTTTTATCCTTTCTTCCCCTCCCTTTCTCCTCAGCCCTCACCCTGCTTTTATTTTCTTCCCCTCGAGATCCCCCCCCAGTCCCCCCAGTAACCTTCTCCTAAATTAAATGTTCTGTACTTTTCGGTTGGTTCTTCCCCACCCCCCTTCTCAAGTTGGGCGAGACAAGAAAACAGACACAAACCAGTGTTTTAACGAGAAGAAGCCGCGTTGCTGTTAAATAAAAACTTCAGTAGTAGTTGAACAAGTTAAAAAGAAAAAAAAAGAAACATTAAAAAAGGAAAGATAACTCTGCAAGCCTCGGGAGGAGCACTGAGCGCTGTCGGGGTGTTGGTTTTTAGCCGATCCCCAAATTGCTGCTGCAGGGAGGGGAGACCCCCCTGTGTCCCCCTCCGGCTGCCAAAACCACCGAAACAAGGCAAAACGCGTCAAGGAACCCCCCAAACCCACCCCAGGCCGAACTCTGCGGGCTGTGGGACTCCTCAGCCTGCCCCCTCCCCGGGAAGATTTTGTCAGTTGGGTTGGGGTTAATTTGGGGATCTTGTGGTTTGTTTTTCTTTTTGTTTTTTTTGTCCCCCTCCCTTCTACCCCCCCCGGATCACTGTTGACTTTCTACCTGTGTGTGTATATAACAACAATCACTTTCTAATTCCCTCTGGAATCGTTCACCACGTGCAGCCGGAGCCCGTGGGGGGCTCGGGGGGTCGTGTGTTCCCCCCCCCCCACCCAGGGCCGCCCCCGCGGCTTTTATAATATGAAGTCAGGATTTTACTTGATTTATTTTAATTATTTTTTGTTGGTTTTTAGTTGCCTCCATCGAACCTGTTTGATACCGGTGTGGGCTTCATGGATCTGCATAAAAAGTACCAAACGAGCCGCTGGCGGGTCCGTTCTTTCTCGCGTGCGCTCAGGGCGGGGGGGTCTCGTCCCCGCCATGGCCTTTGGGGCTTCCCCCCCCCAGCGCTGTCGGTGGTTCCGTCCTTCCCGCGGCGCTCCCGCCCGGGCGGGCGAGTCCATCGCGGCCCGCGGGGGGGGGGGAAGAAGCGGTGCCGGTGCCGCCCCCGGGGCTTGTGCCGGTTCCGGCGGAAGGGGCGGAGCCTCGGCCATGTCGGCGCGCGCCGGGTCGCGACTGCTGCTGTCGGGACCCCCGCGGCGACACCGGGTGCGCTCGGGACCCCCCCGGCACCTCCCCCCTCCTCCCAGCGCCCCCCGGGCCCCCCCCCCCCGC
>JAYRBT010000070.1:3160987-3173522 GCA_036023395.1 Myiotriccus ornatus
GGACGGGGGAGAGTAAGGTGCTCACGGGTGGGGATGTGGAGGGAGGGGACGAGGTTGGGGGAGGAGGGACATGGAGACATGGGTGGGGGAGCAGGGGAGACGTAGATGGGGGGACATGGGGTGGGAATGGCTTGGGGACAAGTGAGGGTTGGGGATGGGGTTGGGGGACACCACGATGTGAGACGGACACTGGGACGGGGAACAGATGGGAAGAGGGGGCACGTGGGGACAGGTGTCACCTGGGGACAGTGCAGGGGGGACACCACCCGCCGTGTCCCCAACACCCCCCCCATCCTTTTTCAGTGCTGCAGCAGGAGCAGGACCTCGTGCTGCCCCCCAACATCGTGTTAGGGGGGGCCACGGCCGCCTCGGGCCGCCCCCCGACCTGGGGCAGCGCCCTGGACGGGTTCCCCCCGGCCTGGCCCGTGGCCGCCGCCGTGACCCGGCACTGCCGCGACCCCCCCACGGTGCCCCCGCCGCCGCTGTTGCCCCCCACCGCCTTCGCCCACCTGCGCCGTCAGGCGGCCGCGCTGCACGCGCTGCGGCCCCGCATGAGCGACTGCTGCCGCCACCACTCCCCCCTGCCCTGCGCCCGCCGCGCCGTGAGTGCCGGACACGGGGACACCGCGGGGACACGGGGGGGCACCGCGGGGAGGGGGGGACACTGCGGGGGACACTACGGGACCGGGAGACACGGTGGCGAGGAGGGGACGGGGGACACCACTGGGAGGGGGGATGTGGAGACACCGCGGGGACGGGGGACACCGCGGGGAGGGGGGACGTGGGGACGCCGTGGGGCACGGAGACACTTGGAGGGGCGGACATGGGGGCACTGCAGGAAGGGAAGACACAGAAGGGCGAGGGGAATGTGGGGACGAGGCGGGGAGGGGGCGCTGCGGGTGGGGACACCGTGGAGGGAAGGACACGGGGCCGGCGTGACCCCGCGGGGGCTCCGCAGTGGACGGACGTGCTGGACGGGTTCTGCACCGATGAGTTCGGCGTGAAGACGCGGCAGTTCCACTGCTGCCGCCGGCACGGGGCCGCGCGGCGCCGCTGCTTCGCCCAGGAGACCCCGGCCCCCGCCTGGGACCCCAGCGCCGCCTGGGACCTGGTCAGCGAGCCCCCCTTCCCGCCCGGGGAGCCCACGGCCACCAACATGGGCAACATCTGCGGGCTGCGGGCGCTGCGCCCCGGCCCCCCCGGGCCCGGCGCTCGCTCCGGGCCCCGCGTCCGGCTGAGGGTCCGCCTGGAGCGAGAGTACGGGCGGTGCTGCCACAACGAGAGCCTGAGCTGCGCCCACAGCGCCGTGAGTGCGGCACGGGGGGACACGGGGGCAGGGAGGGGCTTGGAGTCAAAGACTCGGGGGGACTCGGGTGTCTGGGAGGGTCCCGGGTGTCAAAGGACTGGGGGGATCCAGGAATCCTGGAAAGGGACAGAAGTGACTGGTAAAGGGATCCAGGAGCCTGGGAAATGGACCCCAGGTGTTCGGGAGGGTCTCGGGTGTTGAAGGACTGGGGGGAACCAGGTATTTGGGAGGGGGACCCAGGAGTCTGGGAAAGGCACCCAGGTGTTTGGGCTGGCCCTCAGGTATCCGGGGAGGGGACCCATTTGTTTGGGAGGGCCCCCGGCATCCGGGGAGGGGCCCCAGGTGCCCCGGCAATGACCGGGGTGCCCGGAGCATGACCCGGAGGCTGAGGAGGCACCCAGGTGTTTGCGGGGGTGACAAATGTGTCAGGGAGGGACCCAGACGTCCAGGGAGGGGCAGAGGCGTCTGGGGAGCGACCCAGGGCTTGGGGGGACTCAGGTGTCTGGGAGGGTCCGAGGGGGACCCCCTGACACCCCCCCCTTTGCCCTGCAGTGGCTGAAGGGGCTGAATCGGTTCTGCCGGGAGGAGTCGTCGGTGAAGACGGGGCAGCACCGGTGCTGCCAGCGGGGGGGTCTCCGGGCCCGGGGCCGCTGCTTCGCCGCCGCCGCCCCCCACCCCGCCTATGACCGGGAGCTGCACAACGTGAGCCTGGCCCGGCCCGGCCCGGCCCTGCTGCGCTCGCTCTGCGGCCCCACCCGCCTCTTCACGCAGAGGTGGGTGACCCCCAGAACACCCCCGGCACCCCCAAACCCCCGGCACCCCCCAGTCCCTGACCCGGGAGGGGACCCGGGGCTCCCCATCCCAGACATCTGGGACTCTCCAGCGCTCAGGGACCCCTCTCAGGGAGGTTCCCAGGAGTCTGTCCCCCCTCCCAGCCCCCTCTCCCCCGAGGTGACCCCCGGTGACACGCCCTGTCCGTGTCCGCAGGCGGCCGGTGCCGGAGCTTCTTGGGGCCGTGACGGCCGCGTGCTGCCCCCTCCCCGCCGAGGAGCGCGGGGTCTGCGCCCGGGAGCAGGTGAGTGACCGAGGTGGGGAGGGGGGTCAGCGGCTCTGGGTGACCCCCGCAGCCCCCCTGACCCCCCTTCCCCGCTGTCCCCAGCTGTCCCAGGCCATCGCCACGCTCTGTGCCACCCCCCAGGACGCCTGGCGGGACCCCCAGGGCTGCTGCTCGTGGGAGGAGCCCGAGCGGCGCCGCTGCTTCGACGACACCTACCTGAGCCAGGTGACCCTGGGGGCCGCCGTGGCACCCCCACCCCCCGGCCACGACGAGTGAACCCCCCCCTTTGCCCCCCCGGCACGAGTGGGGCAATAAAGATGCTGTGGTGTCACCTCTGAGTGTCCCCATTGTTTGGGTTTTGGGGGGGGGGGCGCACTGTGTCATTGTTTTGGGTCCCCCCCACTGTGTCTCAGTGTCTCCACTGTTTTGGGGCCCCACCCCTGTGTGTCAGTGTCCCCATTGTTTTTGGGGGGCCCCCCCCGTGCCCCCATTCCAGGGTGTGCCGGGGTGTGGGTGGGTGTTGGGGTGTTTGTGCTGTCAGGGTGTGTCGGGCCCGGTGTGATACCTGTGTTTGGTTTTGGGGTGTGCTGTGGTCACCTCCTGGATTCTGGTGGCCCCACAGTGTCACTGTCACCCGTGTTCCCCCCCTGCCATGATCCCAGGGGCTCTCTGTGTCCCTACAGCCCCACAGCTGTGGCTGACAGTCCCCGGGGGGGGACTTTTCCCATCCCTGTGGCCGCTTCCCAGCACGGAGCAAACCGGTCCCAGCCTTTATTCCCAGTTTTATTTGAAAAATAGTCGTATAATTCTCGGCAGCCTCCACTGGGATACAGGGTGGAGAGAGAGGGATCTGTGCTCTCCCTTGGGAATGTTCCACCTCCCTGTTCCCCAGTATTCCTGGAGGCAGAGGTTGGCCTGGGACCCATTTCCTGAAGCATCCCTGGATGGATCCCTTCATGGATCTGGCTGAGCATGATCCGTGGGAAGGCAGAAGCCAGCAGGCCAAAGAATTCCCAGGAAAACAGAGCTGGGGGGAGCTCATCCCTCCATTCACTGCAGCTGGGCGAGGGGTTCCCTCCCCTTTCCCAGGGGAAATTTCTCATGGAGCGGCAGAATTCCCCCCGGGAGCGCTGTCCTTCGAGATGGGGAGGGAAGAGGCTGAGTTGGAAGGCCAGGAAGGGAGGAGGGAAGGGTCAGGGTGTCACATCTTGGGGAAGCTGGCCAGGTTGGCCACGCCGCAGGCGTTGTTCATGTTGCGGGCCAGGAGGACGTAGCCCTTGTTGCCCCACTCCTCGCCCCAGCTGGGGGGTGGAAAAGCAGAGCCTGAGCCTCTGGAAGCGCCATTCGCGAGCCAGTGACCGGCCATCCCTCCCCCCCACTGTACCTGTTCTTGATGATCCAGTGCTTGGTGCCCTTCTGTGCCCCGTAGCCCACGGCCAGCACGGCGTGGTTGATGTTCTCCGCGTTGCAGTTCTCGTCGTAGTAAACCCCTGGGGACACAGGGGTGTCACCCCCTCAGCTTCCCTGGGCAGCCCCAGCACCCCCAGCGCTCCCCCCAGCCCCTCACCCCGGCTGTAGAACTGGAAGGAGGGCAGGCTGGCGTCGATGCCCACAGAGATGGGGCCAATCCGGGCCACCGCCCTCTTCAAAGCCTTCTCGTTGCCCTCGGGGATCTCGCGGTAGCCGCGGCACTTGGCGGCCTTGCCGGTGGGGCTGTACATGCAGCTCTCGTCCTGCCAGGCAGGGGGAGGCGAGATGGGGGTGAGGGAGGTGGAGGGAGGGAGGGGTGGGCCTCCTTTTTCCCCCAACACACACCTGGCCGATGTAGGGATAGGCATCCTCGGAGTCGATGCCGCGGTTCTGCCGCACGTACTCGAAGGCGTTGGTCATGTACCCGCCGCCGCAGCCGTCGTTGTTGGCCACGCAGTCCACCAGGTTCTGGGGGCTCAGGGACAGCAGTTTCCCCGTCTTCCTCTTCAGCTGCCCCTCCAGGGCGCCCACCGAGCTGAACGCCCAGCACGAGCCACACTGGCCCTGTGGGGACACAGCGGGTGACCCTGGGGTGACCCCGGGGTGACCCCGGGGTGACACCACACCCTGGGCACCCCTGGGAGCCCCGGGCTTACCTGGTTCTTGACAGGGGTGACGTAGCCCTTCTTGCGCCAGTCCATGGCAGCCGGGGCTCTCTCGGTCCAGTCGGGGACAAAGAGAGTCTCGTTGCGACGTTGGTGGCCACGGGGCACCTTCAGCCCTGTCATCGTCCTCGCCACCTCCTCGCTGGTCTGGGGAAGGAGCCCGGGGCGGGTGAGTCTGGGGGGAAGGGGGTGTGAGTGTGCTCAGCCCCCCCACGCCCCCAGGGACACCCACCATGTCCCCCAGGTGGTTCATGGCCAGCTCGAAGGTGTGGATGCCCAGCGCGTGCTCCAGGTTGTGGGTGTTGATGTACTTGAGGTTCTTCTCCCAGATCAGCCTCCGGGTCACCTCGTCTGCCTGTGCCAGGGGGCGAGACAGCGCTGGGCGGGGGGGTCCTGCCTGTGCCCCCTGCCCTGGAGACATCCTCTGGCACCAGGGACATCATCCTGCCCCAGTGTCCCGCCCCGGGGACATCCCCGGGGGTCCCCAGCTGGCAGAGCACCCCTCCCCAGGGTCCCTGCCCCACCTGGCCGTTGTACTGCTTGCGGTGGGTTTTCTTCCACAGCTCCCACTGCGTGTCCAGTTCCGGCTCGGGGTGCAGCTGGGCCAGGGCCACAGGGAGCAGCAGGGCCAGCAGCCACCACATCCTGGGGACCAGCTGAGCACTGGGAATGGGGCAGACACTGAGCTGGGGGCGCTGCGGGCGGGCAGGACTCTGTGCCCACCCCCACATCAGGAATGGGGGGCTGGGCCCCTGTGCCCACCCTGGTTCGGGTCTCCGACCCCCCTGCAGACCCTGCCTTAGGGCCAGGGCCCCCTGCACACCCTGACTCGGGGCTGGGATCCTCTTCCCACCTTGGTTTAGGGCACTGGGCCCCCCTTCCCACCCTAATTGGGGGCTGGGTCCCTCTTTCTACCCTGGTTGGGGTCTGGAACACCCTGCCCACCTTACTTTGGGGCTGGAACCCCTATCCAGACTGATTTGGGGCTGGCCCCCCTGCCAGGCCTAGTTGGAGTCCAGGACACCCTTCCCAGCCTGATTTGGGGGACTGGGACCCCCTGCCCATCCTGATAAGGGGCCAGGACACCCCCGTGGCAGCGCTGGTCCAGCGCCAGCGTCACATGAACCGCCACAGCTGGTTCCAATTACGGCGTCGGCGTCTTTCCGGCAGCTCCAAACCGTGGAGAACCAAACTCGGGGGTGCAGGGGGAGCAGGCAGGGGGGTCCCAGCCCTGGCTTCACCCACCGGCCCCCAGAGCCCCGTGGGGGAGCAGGGACGGGGGCACCGGCCCGAGCCCCCCCGACGTGATGTCCTCAGTGTCCCCCTTTGTGCCTCTAAGGGTCCCACGTGGGACCCTCTTCCCTCCCATTCCCACTGGGATCTGTTTCCCTGGGGAAAAAGCCCCCTCCGCCCCACTGGGTCTCCTGCCCAGCCCCGGGACCCCCCCTTCCCCTCAGGGCTCTTACCCCAGCATGGAGCCGTCGGTGGGAGCACTGGGAGCACTGGGAGCGCTGGGCCGGGGCTGCTGCGCTTTTATGCCGCTGGATGGATTGAGGAAGTTCGGAGGCAGCCGGAAAATCTTGGCAGGCGTCGGGCTTGGATGGGGCGGGGGGGAGGAACGGAGGGGACGGGGAGGGGGCCGGGGGGGCTGCCCCGGCTTCACGTGATGCTGCGGGACGGGCTGAGTCAGCCCCGGCGCGGGGCTGGTGCCGCTGGGTCCTGTCCTGGGGACACCCCTGTCCCAGCGACATCCCTGTCCCAACCCCAGGACACCCTCCTGTCCCAGGGGTGTCCCACCCCACCACCCTGCCCCAGGACACCCTCCTGCCCCAAGGATCCCGCTCCCAGAAACCTCCTGCCCCACCATCCCACCCTGGGGACATCCTCCTGCCCCACCATCCCACCCTGGGGACATCCTGCCCTGGGGACACCTCCGAGTCCTCCCGACGGCCGGGCAGGACAGGGCAGCTGGTGCTCCTGGGGACCTCCGATCCCCCTCAGCACCCTGGATGGGACGCTGAGCACCCACTGCCTCCAGGAGAGGCCGCACAGGGCAGCTCGGGGGTATCGGGGTCATCCTGGGACAGCAGGAGCAGAGACAGCAGCCCAGCCCCGTCCCCGGTGTCCCCAAGCCAGGCAGCCCCCCCGTGCGCAGTTTGGGGGTCCCAGGCTGGTCCCCAAGGGGGAGGGGGGTCAGACGGTGCTTTCTGCCGGGACTGTCCCCCCCGTCACGCGGCTCCTGCGGGACAAGGCGGAAGGTCCCGGTGGCACCAGTGCCCTGTGCCAGGCGTGGGGACATCGGGGACATCGACATCATCACCGTCACCACCACTGCCACTGTCACCCTCCGGCCGCGGGCACCGGCCCGGCCTGGGACAGGCAGAGCCAAAGGGAGCAGCACCAAGGAGGGGGGGTGTCAGGCTGGAGCCCCCCGTGTCACCCCCTGGCCATGGGGTACCCCAGAGAGGGGTCACCCCCGTGTGACCCGGGCTGGGGGGGCTGAGTCACCCCCGGGGCTCCAGCACAGAATCATCGCCCCGAGCACGAGGCCCTGACGTGGCCCTGCGTGACCGGGGGGGCACCAGGCGGGGGGAAACGGGTCTGGAGGGTCAGACCGGGGGGTCAGCTGGGGTCTGGGGGGAACCAAACAGGGGGACAGGGGTTAGGGAGGCAAACAGAGTCTGGGGGGACAGACTGGGAGAGGGGACAGGGTTTGGGGGGGAAATGGGGGCATGAGGGGCCAAAGGGGGAGATGGGAGTTGTGGGCAGGGAGGGAACAGGGGTCAAATCAAGGGGATGGGGATTCGGGGTGGAGAAAGGGAGGGGGGGATGGGGGCTTGGGGGGGCAAACTGGGGGAACAGGGGTTGTGGGGGGGGCCACAGTCCTCTGAGGGGGGGGAAGGGACAGAGAGAGGCAGAAATGATGACAAAGCTTTGAAAAAGGGAAAAAAGAAAATCTCTTGTAGTAAAAATCTCTGCTGCCCAGAATTGCCGGGATGAGGAACCCGGGACTGGAACACATCCCAGGGCAGGGGGTTTGGATCCTGTCCCGCCCCCCAAGTGATTGTTCAATAAAATCCCCCCGCCGGGACAAACAATGCAGGGGGGAAGGGCCAAAGCTGTGCCCTGTCCCTGTCCCCCACCCAGCAGCCCCTCCCAGTCCTCATCCTCCTTCCCAATGGATTTGGGCTGCTCCAGATGCTTTTCTTCTCCCAGGAGCTGGAAAACTGGGGGGAGGGGAGGGGTTTAGACCCGTGTCATCCACAAAAGCTCCGGGAAATGGGAATTTTCCTCCTCCTCCTTCTCCTCCTCCAGCAGCGGAAGGGGGAGGGCCCGGAATGTGACTGGAAAGGAGGTTTTTGCTGGGAGAAAAGTCCCTGGATCACAGGACAGGGCTGGATCACAGGATGGCTCCAAGGGGGATGATGTTCCCACTTTTCCATAGAGAAATTTGGAATAAAAAACAGAACAAAACAAAACAAAACAAAACAAACAAACCCAAAGCTTTCAGCTCCTGGGGGGGGGGAATCTCCCCGTTCCCTGCCCCAAACCAGCAGAGAGGACACTCAACCACCCTGGGGGTCCCCAGAGCCCCCCCCACCACGCAGGGAAAAGGCAGAGGCACCCACATTCCATTTAAAACAGAACCAAGGCTTCCAGGAAAACTTGGGATTCTTCCCCTGCTGCTGTTGTGCCAAGTTTCCTTCCAAGTCCAACTCAGCAATGAATTTTCCTGTTGGGATTGAAGCAAGAGGGAATCAAAGTGTTCTTCCAGCTCCTGAGGAGAGCAGGATTGGCCACAAGTTGTTGGTTTGTTTTGGTTTTTTTTTATCCATGGAAAAAGCCAGAAGATTCCAAGTCAAGGTTTAAAAATTAAAAATTTTATATATATTTTTATATATATATATATATATATAAAAAAAAATTCACTCTGTTCCCTACTTTTCCAGCTCTCCTCTTACAGTTTGTGATTTGGCAACAGGATCATCCCAGGGCAGGAACTCTTCCTTAAGGAGACAGCAAGTGAGCAAAGGTAGTGAAAACACACAGTTCCTCTGCAGTTCCCTGAGGAAATCCAGGGATCCTCCTGCCTCCAGACAACCAGGAACTCCTCTCCATGGGACAGTGGGGGGCAGGTTCCTACACCCACCAAAAAATAACCTGTTGGAACATCAGTTTGTGGCAGAAACCCACCAGCTGGAAAATGGATGGATGCATCCAGAAGAAAGCTACATGGATAACATGTTTATGGCTCGTTAATTATCCCGGGATAACGGGGGTGGGGCTTATGGGTCACACCGACTTCATTGCACAGTTCACAGGAGAGGGAAGATTCCAAAGAAAACGTGGGAATCAACACGTGGAGCACCCTGGACTGGAGATGCGATAACAACCCTCCAAGACCAGCCAAAATTCCTCCAAAAAGGAGGAAAACACCGGCTCAGGACAGGGATTCTTACTCAAGCATCCTCCAGGATTGTGGTTTACAGGGACAACGCTCGGAAGAGCTTCTTCCAATGCTTAAAAAAATTCCAATAGTTCTGTGTTTTCTAGAAAAAGTCACGGAGAATGAAATAAAACCAGTCAAAGCCACCTTAAAAGAGTGGAAAGGGCTGTCTGTGATCCAGCCAGGAATCCCTCCCACGGAAATCCACTTGGGAGCGGCTCTGGCAACGCGGGGCCTTCGGTCTCGTGGCACTCAGGTCCTGGAGCTTCCAGAACAATCCCACAGGGAGGAGGTGTCCAAGCCACACCATCCTCCTCCTCCTCCTCGAGCTCTGCTTCCAGAGGGTGGGAAGTGTTTGGACAGTTCTTGGAGAGAAAGGCTCGGCTGTTTTTCCTTTACACGTGGATATTGTAGAGCTTGATGGTGTCTCCCCTAAGGCTTGTTTTACTCGGAAAAAGAAGGGAATATGTTCAGCTCTGGGAATTCTTCGTTGTTGTAGTTGGGCCCTTGGTCTCCCAGCATGGTCAGCATGTCCTGTGAGGAGAGAGGGACAGAGTCAGGATCTGCACCTGGAATGTCAGGGAACACCAGGCACCAAACGGCCTCAAGTTGTGCCCCCGAGGTTTGGATTGGAAATTAGGGAAGATTTCTCCATGGAAAGCATGGCCAGGCGTTGGAACAGACTGCCCAGGGATGTGGTAGAGTTGCTATGCCTGGAACTGTCCAAAAATATGTGGATGTGGCACTTGGGGACACGGTTTAGTGGTAGCCTTGGCACTGCTGCAGAACAGTTGGACTTGATCTCAGAGGCTTTTCCAACCTCAACTATTCCATGATTCCATGATCACGTTGGCAATTTACTCATGGGTTTGCAGGAGCAGGTCCTGTGGACCAAGATGGTCCTTTTCCCAAGGGAACACAGGGTCTGTGTCCAAGGTAAATTATTTAAGGGATAATCAGCAACTCCTTGGAAAAGAATTCTCAGGAATTATCTTAATTTTATTGGATTGAGGTTTGTCTTTTGTTATTAATTAGAACTAGAAGGGTTAATCCAACTGGAATTTCACACTGATCCTGCGGCAGACCAAGACACAAAGCCAGTCCCGCCCTCTCCACTTCCATCTCCATCAGGTTATCCCCAAATTTGGGACTTCCCCAGTTGATCTGAACCAGAGGGACAAGCTCCAGGCGCTTCAGCCCAGCGCACCCACCCCCAGAGGTTTGGCAGGTTAGAAAGCCCCATCTTACTGGGAAGACCTCAGGCTGGCTGGGCTGGGGCTGCTGCACGTGCTGCTCCCCCGACCCCGGCCCGTGGTGCTGTCCTTGCCACTGGGGCCACATTCCCACGGCGTCGGCGGCGCGGGGCTGGAACGGGGCTGGGGTCTGCGCTGCCTCCGTGCCTGCTGGACACACAACACAGTCAGGGATCGCTCCTGGGCTTCTCCAGTCTTTCGGAGGGACTGGGAAGGGCACAGCTCTGGGTGGTGCCCGGGGAGGGTCACCCTACAGGAATTCCTGTCTCGGGTTTGTTGCCGTGGGGCAGAACAAAGGGACGCCCAGAGGGGTTTGTTTCCTCCCAGTCAGCCTTGACACGGCTCAAAATTCATCTGCTGGGCCGATCCCAGATCATCCTGAGCCGGGAGGGATCCACAAGGATCACCGAGCCCAGCTCTGAGGTCAGAGGGTGATTTCGGGTGATTCAGCTCTGCTCTCCACGCTTGGGCGCTCCCCCAAACCCCCCCAAACCCCAGGAGAGCCCCCCCGGCCACGCTCACCGAAGCCGGAGGCTCGGCCGGCCAGGGCCGGGTACGGCGCCGCGCTGGGAGAGGCCGTGGATGCCGGAGCCGCCAGGGAGCCGAAGGAGGACGGGCTGCCCTGGAACGCGCCCATGCCGAAGGAAGGCGGCCGAGGCTTCACCGGCTGCGATGCCACTTGCTGGGAGAGAGGAAGAACACGGGAGAGGAGGAGGAGGAGGGATGGATCTCCCCCGGCCCTCAGCTCAGCACAGTCGCTGCAGCAGCCCCGGAGCAGGAAGCCCACGGACACGCGGCGCCGAGAGCGGGAGGATCCCCGCGGACAGCGGGGCCTGAAGGCAGCGGGGACCCTGCAGCTGAGGGCGCGGGCTGTGCTACCTGGGGTGTGAACACCGGGCGTGTCCCTGCAGCCCACGTGGTCCCGCTGACCTGAGCTGGGCTGGAGTGCCGGGAGATCTGGGAGAGGATCCGGCCGGCGGGGGACGGCTGCTGCTGGATGATGTTCACTGGAGGCACCATGCTGCTGCTCCTGCGAGAGGACACGAGTCTGAGCATGGGAAGAGCGCTGCAGGAGGAAGAGGCGCCAAACCCGTCAGAGGGAAGGGAGGTGGGCAGTGGGAAGGTGAGGCCTCACCTGAAGTTCTCCTGGGGCCGGGCAGCAGTGAAGGTGTTTCCCTGGGAGAAGAGGGGCGGGTTGGCCGGCACGGTGCTGGCAGGGAGGGCCTTGCTCTGGTCTGCAGAGAGAGTACAAGACATTCTGGGGCTGGCAACAGGGAGCCAGCTGGAAGAGACCTGTCTGTGGGAAGGAGGACCCCTCTGCTCCTTCTCCGGATGATTTTGTTAAACCCTGTTTAATTTGATTTCCTCTCCACTTTCCAATAAACTTGCACGAAGGTTCCCCGGGGTTGGAGCATCCAGTACAGCCCGGGCAGAGGCAGGAAGGATGTGCCCAGGCCAGGCAGGAGGAGCAGGAGAGCCCTGTTCACCCACCTGTGCTGATCCCGGAGAAGATCTCCCCGAAGCGTGGATCCCGCTCCTGGCTGAACAGGCTCTCTGCCTTCTCCAGGGGCTTGCTGTGCTCCGGGCCCGCGGCGCTCACGGGCTGCACGGGGACCTGCAGCAGGGACAGGGAGCTGTCACACCTCGGCACGGCGGGAAGCAGCATGGAGAAGGGCTGAGGGCCGGGCTGTCCTCGGGATTCCAGGGTTTGTTGGGATAACGTGGCCAGTCAGGGCTGGCACAGCAGGACAGGCTGCCCAGAGAAGCTGGGAAATGCTCAAGGCCAGGTTGGACAGGGCTTGGAGCAACCAGGGAGCTGTGGAGGTGTCCCTGCCCACGGCAGGAGGTGCAACTGGATGACATTTAAGGTCCCTCCCAACCCAACCCATTCCATGACTCTACAATTCCACACGATAAATACTGGCATCAAGCAGCAGATCCAGCAACACCCAAGGGAAGAAACACCTTCCCCTTGGACCCACCTGAACCTCCTGCCAGCACCTTTAAACCCCTGGCAAAGAGGGGCTTGGACCAGAGCAGGACAACAAGGAGGCAGGGCCCAAACCCCTCTCCTGGGGGGACTCACCTGGGAGTGCTCGTACCCAGCCAGGCTCTCCCTTCCTGGGCCCACTTCCAGCTCTGGCTGCGGGGGCTGCTGCTGCTGCTGCCTAAAATAGAAAGTGTCCGTAAGAGGAGAACACGGGCTGCCCGAGAGAATTCCCAAGGGATCAGCTCCCAGAGGACCGGGATCAGCTCCCAGGGGATCAGCTCCCAGGGGATCAGCTCCGCGCGGTTACACCGGGGACTCGTTAACCCACAGTTGAGGGATCTGGGGGT
>JAYRBT010000070.1:3175342-3191060 GCA_036023395.1 Myiotriccus ornatus
CGCCGTTTTGCAAGCACCAAGGCATTCCAATCTGAGTTCCAACCTCAGTTCCAATCTGAGTTCCAACCTCAGTTCCAGTCTGAGTTCCACCCTGCATGCAAAGGGTAGCTACAATGTTTTTTACCTGCTGAAAGCTGTCCCGTAAAAGCTGCTGGTCTTCTGGGTGGCAGAAATCCACAATGTCCTTCCCCAAAAGCTCCTGGTTTTCAAAGAATTGTGAGAGAGATTGAGTCAATTCATCTGGCAGGCAGATTCCACAATTAATCCCGCTCTGGACAGGTAGTTCCTGCCCCTTCCCCCCAGATCCCCATTACAGAAACCAAGCACAGGGGGCTGGCGTGCTGTTTCTTGAAGAGAAGCACGACAGCTGCTGATTAATGTTTGATCTTAAACTCAATTTAAGGCAAAAAGGGCTTTAATTGACACTTGACATAACCCAGAGCTAGCCAGCCTTCCTAGGATCAAAGGGCTTGGAAAAGACACATGGGAAAGCAACGAGTGGAGAAGAAACTCGTGTGGCTGAAGCCCCGGGCGTGGCTGATGAGCTCTGCGAAAGCAGGGCCGAGGTGTGGGAGGAGCAGTTCTGTGTCACACAGCTCCTCGGGCACTCACCTGGGGCTGGTAGCCAACGGTGGCCACGCACCGGTGGTCGATGAAGGTGAAGATGCCCTCAGTGTTGTGCCTGGAGATGAACTCCGTGGGCTGGCACACGTTGTTCATGTCTGTGCAGTTGGGAGAGCTGGTCACCTGGGAGGGCACAGGGCAGTGTTGGCAGTGCCAGCCCCGCCCTGGGCTCTGCGGCCACCAGGGAACGTTTTCACACGGAAGAGTCTCAACCTGGGGCCTTCCCAGGACCAGGAGGTGTTGGAGGAGGTGAAGGGGACACTCACCTGGAGCCTGCCAATGGCCACCAGGCAAAACTTGCTGCCCTGGCTGGCGTCAGGGTCGTCGTCAGGCAGGGAAACACCTGGGAAGGGGGGGCCAAAAATTCCAGCAGGGTTAACGCAGGAAAAACTGCTCATTGCCCAGGAAAGCACCTCAAGACACATCTCCACCCGACTGTAACTCAGTATCCTCAAGACACATCTCCACCCCTGACTGTAACTCAGTATCCTTCCCCACCAAGGGACTCGGAACACTAAGGTGTCTCCCCCTCCCTCTTATCACCAGAAGGGTTCCAAGTCTCTACATTTCAGGCAGTTTTAATACTATTTTCACCCTCTACAGACACAGATTTCTGATGCTGCACCCGCAAAAGTCAGTTCAGTCTTCAAATAAAAGCGATGGACATGTTTGCAAAACCTTTCCTGTCATGTTCAGCTCCTGGAATTGGCAACTTTAGGCCACATGCTTTTAAAAGCAGCCCCCCCGAGCCCCTGAGGGGGATCCTCACCTGCTGGGGGCCAGGCTTTGATGTACCCCGTGCAGTGCACCACCACGTAGTGAGGCTCCCCATCCTTTGCTGCCCCCAAACCATTCCTTAGGAAGAGAGAAAACAGGCTGTGCTGCAGGTCCAAGTGGGCAAAGGTGGGGTTTTTGTATCACTTATGTCTATGTTATTTACAGATATCTATTATTTGTATAATTTACCTGCAGCGATTCCTCATGAAGCTGAGACGATTCACAGCCACTGGATCCACGGAGCTGTTGCCACACCTGCACCAGGGGGTAGAAAAGGGAGGGCAAAGGATTTATCTCTCATGGTCAGCATGAAAATAATCTCGGGTATCTTGAACAGGAAGGTTCATCCCCTACAAATGCAGAGGAACGTCTGAATTTCCATCACCCAAAGCCCTCATTCTGCAGAATTCAAGGCAGGTGACACGTGGGGCCAAAACTAATTATTACTTTAAACTGGATCTGGTCCAACAGGGCAAAGAAACACCTCAAGAACTCGACTGTATGGAAGCTCAGCCATGTTCTAACGTTCTGCATCAAAACGAGCCAAAACAGGCTGAACCAAAAGCACGGAAGGGCCAGGGAGCGAGTTCAGCCTGAGGCTCAGAGATCCCCCCGGGAATTCCTTCCCACCTCATGCGGCAGATGAAGGATCTCCGCGAGCCCATGCACATCCTCATGGACTGCTGCCCCTCCTTCTTCACAGTGCCCGTCTTCAAGTCCAGGATCCGACCTAGGGAGAAGAGGAAGGAGGAGGTGCTGCTGCACTGGGAGTCCTTCCCCCCAGCACAGCTGTGGCTCCAGGAATCGAAGCGGGAGACTGGCAGGACACGAGTGTCACCGTGGTACCTTTAGATGCATTCTCGGGGGGGGCTGCAGCATCCTTGGTAGAAAGGCACCAGGGTTTGGTTCCCTCTACAAAGGGAAGGGTTTAATCCGAGTCCCTCCGGGCTCTGCCCACTCCCAGCCCTGCGCTCGCCCCAGGGGCTGTACCTGTGAGGGCGTTCTCGGAGGTGCTGAGCTGCTCCCTCAGCTTGCCCACATCATCTGGGTGCACCTGGTCATACAAGGTGCTGCCGAACCACTCGGACTGGGGCTGGTTCAGGACGGGGGTCACGGAGTCGGACACGTAGACCACCCGGCCCGTCTCGCAGGACACGATGAACAGGAAGCCATCAGCTGCCTCCAGGATCAGGTGTTTGAGCTCCTGGGGACATGCAGACACCGCTCAGCTCCACGGGGTTTGCCCACTCCTGCCCTGCCACAGTCAGCATTCCCCTCTGACCACTGTATTTCCCAGCACCAAGCCAAGAGGAGGCTTCAGGGAGACCTCCCTGTGGCCTGCCAGGACCTTATGGGGGCGATGGTTTATACACTGCCAGAGAGCAGGGTTAGGTGGGATTTTGGGAAGCAATTCTTCCCTGTGAGGGCAGGGAGGCCCTGGCTCAGCTTCCCCAGACAAGCTGCCACATCCCTGTGAGTGTTCGAGGCCAGGCTGGGGCACCCTGGTGCAGCAGGAGGTGACCTCGTGGAACGGGACGGGCTCCGAGCTCCCTCCCAGCCCGCCCCTGCCCCAGCTCCACGCCCAGCCCGGACCTGGTCGGTGAGGAAGGAGGGTTTGTAGGTGCCGTCCGTGGAGGTGTTGCCGGTGCCGCGCAGGGACTTCATGTGGGACACGGCCATGCGCAGGATGGTCAGCTTGTCCGGCTTGCGGGCCAGGGCGCTGCACGTGGGCACCATGTCCGACAGCTCCGTGATGTAGGCCGTCATCTTGTTCCTCCTCCTGCGCTCGATCTCGCTGTGGTTCTCCCTGCAGGAGCCCGGGGGGGACACAAGAGGAGGAGGAGGAGGGTGAAGGCACCGTGGGAAGGCTGGCACGGGTGCCACGTGCAGAGATGCCCCGCCGGGTTAGAAGGGAGGAAAGCCTCACATGCTGGGCGTGCACGGGGAGCGGGGCACGAGGGCGAGGGGAGAGGCTACACCTGGAGCTCCTGGGCTGAGGGCCCTGCTCTGAGTCACAGTGGCTCCCTGGGACCAGCAGGAGCTGGTTTGGCTCCCCCCTCCACTCCACAGCGTGCAGGAAGCCGAAGGGATCCCTCCTCTGCTCTCACCAGGGCAGGTGAGGGGGACTCAGCCCCACTGTCCATCCCAGGAGGGAGGAGATCCCACAGATCCCCTCCACCATCACCCCTCACACACCCAGACCACGGCTGCAGCTAAAACTGGGGCAACTGCTCTTCTGGGCAACCTGGGCTGGTGGGAGGTGTCCCAGACCGTGGCAGGGGGTGGGACTGGAGAAGCTTTAAGGCCCCTTCCAACCCGAACACTGCAGGATTCGGAGGAACCTCCATCAGCTTTGGGGAAGACACTTCTCAGTCACACCGAGAGCCTTTCACAGAACCCCAGGAGGGGAACTTGAGAGCAGGTCACCCCTGATTTCTGCACAGACCAACCTGGGCACACCACGGGCCAGCAACACCTGGGGGTGGTGGCACCAACCTCTCAGGAGACACCACAGCGATCCCCACCCCTCAAAGAGGTTCTTGGCACCTCTTTGGCTCACAGGGCACAGCCCCCATCGACCCCACAGACCAGAACCTGCTTCTTTTTATCCAGAACACGTCAACTAACTGGGTTCCTAAGGCGGGTTTTCCAAAACAGAGGTCAAGAGCCAGGTTTCCTGTACAGGAGGATGGATCAGGTGCAAGGAGGCACACGATGGGAAGTGAAATGAGATGGAAGTGGTGGAAGGAACAAGGACAGGCAGGTGAATAAAGAGAATAAATACAGAAATGGAGCATTTCTCACTACCAGGGGTGTGCAAACATTCAGTGACCTCCCCTCTAACTCACTCAGTGACTTCACCTTTCAGGTTGTCCCTGCCAGGAGCCAGATGAGCTTTAAGGTCCCTTCCAACCCCACTCATTCCATGGCTCCATGAGATATTCTTCAGAAAAGGCTCCTGGGAACAATCTCCAGGGAAGCTTTGCTACTTCCCTGTATTCCCAGGCCTCACCTCCATGGCTTCCTGATCTCCCCAAACATTGCAGCCACCACAGGCTGCCTGGGGGGGCAGGTTTGGGTTAAAACGCAGCCAGAGGGCAACAAACTGCCCAAAATTGGGGCATTCTCAGCACCCAGCACAGCCTTCTTAGTCCAGGGCTTTGCTTCAGAACAAGTCTGGGGTGGAACAGTCTTAAAGAGCCACAGGTTAAGTCCCTGAACTATCCCCCCTTTTTGTGCCTGAGCCCAGCAGCATTCCTGGGACACAAAACCTTGCCCAGGTGACCCCAGGCCCCTCGATGCAGGACGAGGGAAGGTGTGTGCAGCAAGGTGTGAAAGCAAGAGCCCAGCCCTGGGGCCTTTGGCAAACAGATCCTTCTGTGCACGCCCTAAACACGCTCTCCCAGCGATGGGATGTGCCTTTCCTAAGTGCCTCTTCCCCTCCTCATTTCAATTCCACAGCAATTTCCAGGAGTCTGTTAAAGTCCTCTGCAGCAGATGAGGGAAGAAGGGGGGGGAAAAAGAGAAGGGATGCCTAGAGAGACATTAAGGAAAGGAAAACTCTGCTTGTCCATGCTGGAAATCTCCGTTCTCCTACCTGGCAAGTCTCTCCTTATCCGCTGAACTCTGCTCATCATCAGACCTAAAAATAAAATCAGCCAGCTAAGCTAAAAATGGAAAAAAAGTTGAAAGAAATGGAAAAAAAAAATGGAAGGATGGACTAGGAAACCCAGCCTAGGGACAGGTCTGTTTTGCAGAGGAGCAATTCCATAAAACAGTCATTGGTTTGCAATATTCCTCATTCAGTTGGTGCCTGATGTGTGTTGGAGTTTCAAGACATTTCCTGAGCTTTACTTTGCTTCACCAGTTTCTAATATCAGAAATATTCTACTCTCCCTAACGTATTTCTAATTTGCTCGACTTCAGAGTGACTCAAACCACTCAAGAAGCTGGAGAATTCCAGCCTGGAGCTCCCTGCAGCCCTTTGCAGGGAACAGCAGGGCACTGACCCCAGTTTAGGCACTGCTGGGGCACCTCCAGTCCTGGGGGCAGCTCGGGGCAAGGCAGACATGGAGGGGCTGGAGCGTGTCCAGGGAAGGGAATAGAGCTGGAGAAGGGGCTGGAGAACTCCTGAGGGAGCTCAGCCTGGAGAAGAGGAGGCTCAGGAGGGACCTTCTCACTCTACAACTCCCTGGAAGGAGGTTGGAGCCGGGGGTGGTTCGGGATCTTCTCCCAGATAACGACAGGATGAGAGGAAACAGCCTCGAGCTGTGCCAGGGGAGGGTCAGGTTGGATATCAGAGCCACTGTCAGACACCAAAGAGGAATCAAGAGCCAAAACATTCCCTATAATCTCTGGGAAACTCCCCATCTGCAAAGTTCCTGCCCAATTCCCCATAAAACACACAACTCCCCACATCTGCCAGGAAACCCTGCTCAAGGAAAACTTGTCCTAAGCAGGAAACTCGTGTCTCTGCAAGTCCCTTGGGCAGGAGAAAAGAGGGAGAGTCCGAGGCCAGAGCTGAAAGGAATGGTGAAAGAGAGCAGTGTCATTTCATCACACTCCATGGACTGCCCAGAGCCAGCACGGGAAATGTGTCGATCCTTCGGAGCACCCTCGAAGGGAGACGATCCAAGGGCCAGTGAGGAAGGTGCTGCAGGGTCTCTCCTGAATTAAGGGGTTTGGGCACAAAAAGCTTTCAAACCAGCAAGTTCTTACCTGGCAAATCTCTCCTTGTCGTTCGGCATCGGGTCATCGTCACATCTAGGAGAAGGGGAGAGGGTAAAGTGTTTACACTTCCTTCTTTCTCCAAAAAAACCACCGAGAAAACAAGGTTTAATAAATCCCACTGGCACCCCCTCCATGGGGTTTTTCACATCACATTCCTATCAGGGATGGGGGGATCACACTCAATCCCATACAAAAGAACATGTTAAACTGCCCTTGCAAGACAAAGGTCACCCAGATGAAGTCCTTCATCCCAGGGGTTTCCAGAGGTAAATCCTACAATCACCCTGCAACCACCCCCCAGCCATCCTTAACGGACTGGAACCCGTGGAGTTCCAGTACCATTATTCAACCCTAAACCAGGCAGTGAGGCTACAAATGAATGGCAGGAGACATTCCAGCTTTTCTGTGTTCCATATGGATCACCAGGAGATCCGTGCAGCCCCGCCAGCTCCCTGGGAATAAGGATGTCTCTGGAACTGAAGCATCCTTACAGCAGATGAGGGTTAATTAACACGTGTCTGAGGCAGCAGCAAAAGCTGCAGAGATGGGGGATTTCTGCTGACTGGGAGAAAGGGAAGAGTTTTAAGGAAGTGGAGCACTTCCCACTGCTTCCAGAGAGGAAAAGCCACAGGAGCAGCAAGATCCTGCTCTGGGGAAAACACACAGACACCCCCAAGAACACAGGACAGAAACTTCTGGATGCCACGTCCTCCCTCACCTGAGGAATTTACTGTTCCCTTCTCCATCGTCATCAAAGTCCAGCCTGAAAAACAGAAGGAAGAAGAACGTTATTAACCCAGTGGCTTCTCCTTTAAGTTGCTTTTCTGTCTGTCCTTGCAGATGCAGATGATTCTGACAGGGAGAATTAAGTAATCCCAACATAATGAAGTGATCCTAAACTGAAACAACCCACAGAGTCTGGAAAGGGGCTTCCTTTAGGCGTCCACCAGCAACAGAGCAAAGAAAAACAGTTCCAAAGGAAGAAAAGCCACTTGGAGCACCCAGTGCATCCCAACCTCCTGTTCCAAAAGCTCTGGATCTCCTGGGAGCCATCCAGGCTGCTCAGGAGACCATCAGACAGAGCATTCCCAGCTCAAAAGCCTGGACTGGGTGCATTTAAAATAAGAAAATAGAAGAGGGTAAAACTTTCCTGGAGTTGAAGTTCAGTTGGTGCCTGGTTGCTCACACAGGGCCAAATCCCCAGTTCTGACAGGCAGGAAGGACTTCCCACCTTTCCTTCTGGGATGGAAAACTGGGAATGCAGGGGAGCAGGGAGTGTGGCAGGAGCTGCAGGGGAGTGGGAGCACCAGCAAATGGGGCTGGAGGAAAGAGCTGGAGTGACTGGGAAGGGCCAGGAACAGATTTCAGTTTGCTTAAAAATTACGAGGCGATTTCTCATGCCAGGGAATCTGGGAACAGCCACTCCAGCCCCTTTGAATTTGCAAAGGCATTTTTAGCAAACAAAAAGCCTCCCACAAGCACATTGTGGCTTCCCCACACCCCTCCCAGGGACGGCACAGCTGCAAAGGTTGGAGTAAGGCCCCAGAATCCAGATTCCCCATTCCTGCACCTCCTGCAGCAGCTGGTGTTGCTGCCTCAGCGACTCCTGTTTCGCTCTCAATCCCTGATGTGTGTTTGCTCCTCCTCCAAGGTGCAACTCAGCTTTCAATGCCTTTTTGAGGTGGAATTTAAGCCCCTCTTTAAGGGGTGTATCTGGCAAAGGAAAGGGCTGGATAAATCCCACCCGGAGGAACCAGGAGACTTCTCAGCACCAGCCACACTCCCCCCTCCCAGGGCTGATGGCTCTTCCTGGCAGAAAGCTTCTTCCAAAGGTCCCTTTTCCCCCCCAAAAGCACAACCCTGAGCACACACTCACCCAGGTCTCCTCTTGCTGCCTCTCTGAGCCACAGCCCCTCCGGGCTGGGCTCCCGATCCGGGGGTGCCGGAGCCGACGGCTGCGCCCAGTGAGGAAACGTCCGATGCCATTTCTGAACAGGAGGGGGAAAAACCAGGAAAATCAACCAGGATCTTTGTCCCAGCCCCTCTGGCTCAGTGGAACACCCTCCCCACTAGAAGCAGTTGTGTGTCAGCATCTGCTGGGGCTGACTGGGGGCGATGTGTCCGTGTCCTTTCATGTGCTGCTCCGAGGGGCCGCTCCGGGCGCGGAGCACACGCTGCTTCCCGGGGCTGCAACGCTGAGCCTGCCAAGCTGAAAGATGTGGAAGCTTTTTGGGAGAGAGGAGGAGCCTGCTGGGAGCCCGTCCTCAGCCCTGGCTGCAGGAGCACGAAGGAGGGGAAGAGCAGAGCTGCGAGCTTCCCTCACGACACCAACCTACAGAGGGGTTTATTTTCCAATCCCAGACAAAGAATTCCCCAAAACGCTCCAAAAGTGCCTCAAACCCATCCTGGTTCAGCTGATCCCTTCTGGTCTGCACCAGTACACACCAGTGGGCACCAGTGGCACCATCGCCCGCCTGCCTGTGCTCTTCCACAGCTGCTGGGAGCACCCTGGACTAGGGGGAGGTGGCCCAGCCATGGCCCAGGGGGTCCCTGAGGTCCCTTCCACCCCAAACCACCCTGAGGTTCCATGATTTTGGTTTCCTCTCTTTTTCCCTAACCCTGATTGTTCAGGATCACAGCTCCTGACCAGAGCACGGGCTCTGGAGCCGTTTCTCAGCCTGACTTACGCTGAAAGCACATCACAAGAGCTGCAACTCACGTCCCCCTGCACTAAACCAGCCTGCTGTGCACCACAGAGGGAGTTTTTAAACCCACTATAAACCACTTTCCCCCATTTCTGAAATAAGTCAGCTCTGGGCTCGTTCTAATGGTCGTGGGTTTGTGAATCTGCTGCTGAACGGCCCCAAAACAGTCGCTCCAGCCCCCAAATCCCCACCACAACCTTTCAAACTGAGCCTGAAGCAAAACCACTTGTGCCTTACCAAAGCAGAGAGGCCCCAAAGCCACCCCACCACCCCCAAAAACCCCAGTGCTGGGCTCCCAAACCGCAGCGAGCAGAGGGAGCAGCATGGGCAGGAAACAGCCACAGCTGGGGGGGACAAAGACAACAACTGAGGCCGGGTCTGAAGAATCCAGGAAAAGCCTGGGCATCAAGCTGAGCTTCCCAGGTTTTTCTCCAGCTCCCAAAGCCAGACTGGAGCCCAGCAAGGGTTTAATTTGGCTTGCAGAGCGGGACGATTCGCAGCTGGCAGTGGAGCAGCACCAGCGTGGCTGGGCCTCGCAGCGAACACGCTCCCAGATCTCCGCTGCCTCTTCCCAAATCAGCTGGTTTTTACCCCATTCCCACTCCCAGCACCTCCACCCACCCCCTTTGTTTCCCTGCAAGCAGCTGCTTCGAGGAGGGAGGTTTTCTTTGCCAATCCATAGGATTTCCCAGGGGTGGCTACGGTATGGGATAAGCATCCAGCTCCTTGGCAGCTGGAGGAGCCAAGAGCAACAGTCCCAACCAACAGCAGGAGCCAGCACACCCCATCCAATACCAGGACCCGCTGGAATTCCAAAACACAACTGCAGAACAAAGAACCAGGGGTGAAAACCCTTCCCTGTCTCCTCTGCACTCCAATTTTGGGTTGCCTGGACACCCCCGTGCCCCAGCCCCTATTCCCAAGTGGAGTCCCAAGGTGAGATCCCAGGATTTTGTTCGACCAAACGGAGTTTCGAGTGGCAATGAGGCAAGTCAGGAGGGTTCTTCTGCCCAGCCCTGTTCACCAGCACGGTGGGAACACCAGTGGAGTTCCTGGAGCCGGGAGGAAAACCCCTTCATGGAGGGGAAGGAATTCCCGCCCTGGGCAGGGGAAGGAAGCGACACCGGGCTGATCCTCTGATCCCAACTCGCAGGGAATGGCTGTTTGCTTTGGGAGCCTTTGGCACTTCCAGGGAGCCCAGAGCTGGATCAGCATCCCAGAGGAACCCCCTTCACCTCAGGCTTCAGCTTCCCACTGGGAGACACTCCCCTCTCAGGAACAGGTGGAAAACTGGGAAAGACCCTGAGATTGAGCCCCAGGAACTGACCCTGTTTTGCCATCAGCGTGGATACATCCCCCCAAAACCAGGGAGATGGGATGGGAAGAGCTCCGGCTTCCTCACCCTTTGGAATTCCCGGGATATGCACAGAGACACCGAGATTCCTCCCAAACCCTTGTCTTCTCCCCAATCCCAACACTGTCCCAGCGAGCTCAGGGGGAATTCCTGGAGCAGCTGGTGGAGTTCCTCACTCCTCACACCTCCCTGGAAGAGGGTGGAGCCGGGTGGGGGTCAGGATCTTCTCCCAGGGAACAACGGGATGAGAGGAAACAGCCTCAAGTTGTACCTGGGGAGGGTCAGGTTGGAAATGAGGGAAAATTCCTTCCTGGAAAGGGTGGTCAGGCACTGGGATGGAAAGGGTGGAGCCCCCATTCCTGGAGGTGTCCAAAGGACATATTCCCTGGGAACAATCAGTGCTGAGAGCCCCAGGTGGGTTTTTTCCAACATCCTGAGGGGTGTCTGTCCCAGCCCTTCCCGGATCCAATCCCTGTTTCCTTCCCCACGTGCTGGATCTAATTAAGGCCAGAAGAGAAACGTTTGCAAACCCCAAACCCCCCACCCCGATGTCGCTCCGGGCTCCTGGCCCAGCTCTCCTGGGAAAGGCTCTGCTGCAACCACTGGAATCTCCACAGGGAAAAAAACCCTCCAGAATGAATTCACAGCCGATCCTCCCAGCTGGGATTTACCAGAGGGGCTGCAGCAGCTTGGAAATGCATTTTTATTGTACAAAACACACCAAAACCGGGGCCTTTTGCTGCAGAGGCCTTGGGGGGACACACACAAACCAAGATTTGCTTTAAATTCAGCCATTTGTGAACTTCCTAAAGGGTCAGCAGCAGATAAAGCACATTGAAACTACTCTGCATTTCACCCACAGAACTACAAGGCTCTGATATTTCTGCTTTTGTGGCTTTTCGTTTACAAAACATCTCAATGTCTGTGCCTCGGGTACATTAAATGGATTTTTTTAAGGAAATAGAAGGTTTTTTGGCTTCTTTTGAGTGGCTGAAATCCCACTTTTGCAAAACCAAATGTTCCTGTATTCGCCCAGACAGCACTAGACATCTCCTAACAATGCAAATTCATACTAAAACCTGTGAAATAAAGCAAGCGAGGCAAGCAGCTGTATTTTTAATGCCTGCCCCTGTCAGTGGAGGCTCTTTGCTTTCCACTCCCAACCAGGAGATTTAAACACCAGAAAACCGGCTCAAATTGACAAGACCAAAAGCTCTCAGCCCTCCGCTCTTAACAGCTCAAGTGTCCTTTAGTCCAAAAAGACCACTAAACTGCCCTTTCCAACACTTTGAGCACAGAAATAAACCCCAAGTTATTCTCCCCGCAGCTTTTTGAGCACCCAAATAACTTCCAAGTTCTTTTTGTGGTTCCTTTTCCCATCCCTCACCACGGCCCAGCTGGGCCGGGAGGACATTCCGGGCATTTTGGGGCGTTATCCAGCGTCCACTGGAGCCCTGAAGTCTGGCTTTTAACATCACGGGAAGGGAGACCCAGATTATTTGAGAGAACTCTCCCCCAGAGTTTATTTTCCTGCTAATCTCCATGCTCAGCATGTAAAAGGCTTGAGCAAACTCCGGTCGCTCTGCCCACGGTTACAAATATTAAACACAGATGTTGAAAACCCCGTTCTCCTTGAGAATTTGCCTAAAACTTTCTTATTGCGCAAGAAACGGCGAGGCTCTGAGAGCACCGCTTCCACAGACGCCTGGAAATGCAGTTCAAACCCTCGAGTCTCTTCCTCCCTCACCGGGTTCTCAGAACCCTCGCACACGAGTGACCCAACGCGCCTTCCCAACGCTTAAAGCCACAAAAACTCCTTAGAGTGTTAAAATAAAACCCCACAACCGCTCAGCAGGGCCAGGGACAAACCCGAGCGTGTCCCACGAGCCACAAGGCACCAGACGGAAGACCAAAAACCCCAGAAAAAAACCCACAAACAAACTCAAATTCTCTGCCACCACGTTGTAAATGCAGTACAACCTCGCAGGCGCTGGACCATCCTGGACACAAACTCGTTTCAGAGCTGTTTAGCCAAAAAGGGGATAAAATCACACTCTGGGCTTCATCTGGCAAACACCAGAGATCAGCAGCTTCCTGCAATGGGGAGTTATGGGGATGAACCCGAGGACTGATCTGGGGGTCAGCCTCAAATCCGGGGATCCCAAATCCAGGGATCCCAAATCCAGGGACCTCCAGGGGCCCCAAATCCAGGGGCCCCAAATCCAGGGACCCCAAATCCAGGGACCCCAAATCCAGGGATCCCAAATCCAGGGACCCCAAATCCCTCAGGCCTCCAAAAGCTGCCTCAGGCCCCTGACCGGGCCCCCCACGCTCCCCTCAGGGTCCCCCAGCCCTCCAAGGACCCCCGAGGGTCCTTCTTAGGGTCCCCTCAGAACCACCCCCTTCCCCAGCCCCTGAGGATCCCCCTCAAGGCTCCAGGGCTTTCTCAGACCCCCCGAGACCCCCACGCACCCCCTCAGCTCCCCCTCGCCCCTCAGAGCCCTCCTCACCTCCCTCCCACCCCTCAGACCCCCCGAAACCCCCACGCAGCCCCTCAGCTCCCCCTCGCCCCTCAGCCCTCCCCGGCCCCCGCGGAGCCCCCCCGGGCCCCCCCCGGCCCCCGCGGTCCCCCCGGCCGCGCTCACCGGCGCCGGCGGCGGTGGCGGCCATGGCGGGGGTCGCGCGCCGCCCCCTCCGCGCTCCGCTCCGCCGAGCCAAGATGGCGGCGCAGGAAAACCTCCGCCGGCCGCGCAGCCCCACCGCCCCGGGGGCGGGGCCGGCGCCGCGCCGCGCGCCTATTGGCCCAGCCGGGGGGCGGGGGGCGGGCCGAGGGGGGATGCGGCGTTGCTCGTGGTCTGAAAGTCGGGCTGGGGGCGGGGCGAATTCGACGGCGCAGACAGCGGGGCGGGGAGGAGGAGGTAGGGCCCCGCCCCTAATGGGGCGGGAGGCGTGGAGGGCGTGTCCTTTTGGGGCGTGGCCACTGCGAAGGGCGGGGCTCCTCTCGGAGACGTCACGTGACGGGGATTGGGATGGGGACTGGAATTAGGGTTGGGAATGGGAATGGGGTTGGGACTGGGGTGAGAATTAGTGTTTAGACGGGGATCAGAGTGTGGTGGGAACTGGGACTGGGATTAGGTTTGGGGCTGGAGTTTGGGTTCGGTTTGGGATGGGGATCAGAGGTGGAATTGAGACTGGGTCTTGTCACGAGACTGTTTTGCAAGAACCGAACAGGCAGCTCAATTCAATGCATTTTCCAAGAGTTTTTCCCAGTTTAAAATTCCAAAGTAAGACAAGAGCCAGCTCAAAATCCTCTCCCAGGCTGGGATGGCCTGGTTCTTGCTGTATTTTGGGAAAAATCCTCCTCAGCACTTCCCAAAACACCCCATGCCCCAAGGAAGACCCGGAATGGGCCCCGGAGCCTCGTCCCGACTGGAGAAGGGGGTGTGGGGTGGGAATTCAATCCTCTGGTTGTGTCTCCCGGGGACTGGGAGCATCTGAAAGGTGATGCCGGCCCATTCCTGCAGAATTCATGAGGCTCTGGAGCCATCCCGGAGCCAGAGGGGCCGGGACAGGGACCACAGGGAGGTAAGGACGGAGCTGTTCCGTGGGATGGGGGTCGCTTCCAGGGGCTTCCCCCTCCCTGGGACCCCCTGGAAAGAGGTTGGGGCCAGGTGGGGTCAGGATCTGCTCCCGGGGAACAACAGGATGAAAGGAAACGTTCTCAAGTTGCTCCAGGTGGGGTTTAGGTTGGATATTTGGGAAAATTCCTCCATGGAAAGGGTGGGCTTTTCCAGCAGTGATGGGCTGGATGATTGGAGAGGTCTTTTCTCACCTTAGCAATTCCACAATTCCATAATTTGGGCCTGTGGATTTGTTTGCCATCCTTGGTGCACTCAGGGCTGCTCCTGGCACGCATTTTGGCTTCACAAACACGATAATAAATTAAATAAATATCTGTATTTTTAATATAGGCATACACATTTAAATAAAAACAAATGTTTATGATAAATTTTATAATTATTGACTTATAAAAAACAAGTTATAATTATAAATAATATATTGGTAATATTAATATGTAATATCTTAGACTACAAGACATAAGTGCATTGTATTATATTATCTATAAAGTATTAAAATATGTGTGATATACTAAAATATATTCTATAAAATATAATATAGGGTATATTGATTTATAATATAGCAGCAAATGTCAAATAATACTGAGTATTATAATATTAAATTATTATAGCAACACCAGTTCTAATGAATATTTAAATAGATATCCATATTTGTTTATCCAGATTCCTGGGACACACCTGAGGGTTCCTGGGACACACCTGGGGGTCCCTTCCAGCCAGGACACCCCCACCTGAGGGTCCCTGCATGGAGAGCCCCCCGGTGCCTCCCGCCCTGGACGTGGACAGGGCCGTGGCCACGGCCTTCGTGGTGCTCCTGGGGCTCTTCCTCCTCGCCATGACCGTGCGCTGTGCCCGGCTCGTGGTGGATCCCTACAGCGCCATCCCCACCTCCACCTGGGAGGAGGAGCCCATCAACTGACCCCCAAACCCCCAGGACCCCCATCCCTACCTGGGAGGAGGAGCCCATCAACTGACCCCCAAACCCCCAGGACCCCCATCCCCATCCGGGAGGAGGAGCCCATCAACTGACCCCCCAAACCCCCGGGACCCCCAAACTCCGCAGCACCCCCTCCCCACATGGTGCTCCAACAGCCCCACAGGCCCCCCTGGCATCGCAAGGCCACCCAGGACCCTCAGGGCCCCCAGGAACCCCCAGACCCCTCCACCTCAGAGCCACCAGTGCCCCCATCACCCCCCCATCTCCCGGGGTCCTCCCTCCCCTCTGGGCCCCCAGAGCCCCCCAGGGCCCCCCCCCGTGCTGCCACTCCCACAGAGGTGGCGGCTCATGGAACCTTCTGGAACAGTCGGTGGGACACCGAGAGCTCAGTGAACAAGCGGGGGATGGCCCGGCCCAGCCCTGGGGGCCCCCCGAGTACCAAGTGAGGGCGGTCCCACCCAGTTCGGGGGCTCTTCGGCCGCACAGAGTAACAAGTTGGGCTTTAGGGGCCGCCTGAAGTAGCAAGTCAAGGGGGCCCAACGCAGTTCAGGGGCTGCGGGGCCCGCCTGAAGTAACAAGTCGGGATCTCCGCGGGCGCCTCAAGTCCCACCCCGCGAGGGATCCGTGAGGCCTGGCCAAAGAACAGGGGCACAGCCCCCCTCCCGCCCCGCCGCGATAACGCCCGAGCCCGCGTGTGCGGGATCCCCGGTTCGTTCCGCCTTTACTCCCGCTTCGCTCCCGCTTCGCTCCCCGCGTTATCCCGGCCCCCCTCACCAGGCGGCAGCACCGGGGGCCGCGGGCGGCGGAGGTGACGACAGGCGGGTTCCGCCCGGAGCCCCCCCGGTCCGCCCCGGCTCGCCGGGACCGGCCGTGAGTGAGGGGAGAACGGGGGGCACGGGGGGCTCTGAGGGGAAACGGGGCTCGGAGGGGCGGGCGGGAGAGGAGGGGACCG
>JAYRBT010000070.1:3210445-3252211 GCA_036023395.1 Myiotriccus ornatus
GGCCATGCGTGAGGAGCCGCTGCAGCGGCTGCAGGGGGGCCCGGGGGTCCCGGGCTGGGCCGTGCCCCCCCCCGGCAGCGGGTCCTTCGGCAACCGGGTGCAGCCCCGCGGCCTGTTCGCGCGGGGGGGCCCCGCCCTGGCCCCCCACGACAGGGCCCCCCTGCGCCTGGACGTGGCCCCCGCCAGCCCCCCCCCGCCCCGGCGGCCGCTGGCCCAGAGCCTGTCGCTGGGGGGGACCCCCGCGAGCCCCCCCGGGGGGGGCCCGGCCCGGGGGCTCACCCGCATGCACTCGCTGGGCACGGGGGGGCCGCCCTGGGGCCCCCGGCACGGGCCCCTCGAGCGATCCCTGTCCATGAAACCCCCCCTGCTCCCCAAGCCCCTCCTGCTGCCCGCGGCCCCCGGGCAGCCCTGAGACCCCTTGGGTGGCCCTGAGTCCCCCCAGGGGACACTCTGGTCCCCAGTGCCCGTGGGACCCCCCACCTGCAGCTGGGGGACCCCTGAGCCTGTGGGAGGCCCCCCAACTGCAGGAGGGGGACTCCCAAAGAAGCCCCTGCCCTGTGGGAGGGTCCCCAGGACAGCCCCAGTAGGGGTGTCCCCATCTCCCGTCCTAGGCCCTGAGCCCCCCCAGCTCTCAGCCCGTGGTGACGGGGGTTCCTGTGTCCTCCACAGAGGTTTTTGGGGTCCCCACCTGACCTCACAGAGGTGACGGGGGGTCCCCACATCCCCAACCTGCAGCGACAAGCTCTCCATGTCCCGAATTTCCCAGGGTTTGGGGGTCTTTTTTGATCCTTTCTAATTTATTTTCTGTTCTGGGGAAGGGGGGTTGGGAGCTCCTGTGCCCCTTTTATCCCCAGGGGACACCAGGGAGGGGTGACACTCCTGGTCCTACCATGTAGGAGCAGGGCTGGGCCGTGGCCATGCACGGCATGGGATTTTATTAAAAAATACAGCACCAAAAAAACAGCATAAATGGTGAAATTTCTGCTTTTTCAACTGTTTTCCCTCAGTAGGAAAGGGGGGAGGGGGCAGGGCACCCCATGCTCAGCCTGCCCAGGTTTGTGAGGATGGATTTGGGGTTTCCTCTGCTCATCCCAACCGGATCTGCAGGGATTTGGAGATAACAGGGAGCTGGTCACTGCGACCAGGAGGGAAGCACAGGTCTAATTAACGACCCCCAGAGTGGGTTAAGGACCCCAGAGTGGATCGGTCAGAGGGAAGGCAGAGGGGACTGTCCTGCCCCCACAGCAGGGGCGGGATGGGATGGGATGGGATGGGATGCCAGGCTGGGGCAGCAGAAGCCCTGACCCAGCACAGATTCCAGCCCAGATTCCCGGGGGAGGGAATTTACTGACCCAAAAAATGCCGCTTTGGGCTTAAAAACCTCGTTGTTCTGGTTTGCTTTATTTTTTTCTGGGGAAGAGCTGAGGATCAGCCAGGGTTTGAATTCCAGGCAGAGCTCAAATTCTCCTCAGTTTTGGGCACCTTCTGTCCACGGATACTGAAATCAGGAGATCCCCCCCCAAAAAGGCAACACTTGCAGCTTCATTTCTTCCAAAAATGACCCCAAAACAACCCAAATCAGTTCCCACGAGCCCCCTGCACTTACTATTTTTCATTTCCTCCTATACAGGGGAAGTTTCTTCCCCAGTTGAAGGGATTTTTTTGGTAAAAATCACCATTTTTTGGGGGGGGAAGGGTGGCAATGACCGAGCGGGGAAGGCACAGCACAGACAGCTGCCAAACTCCTCACATTTACAAGTAACAACACAAATTTCAGGCAAAAGGGTAAAACCCAAAGTTGACAGTGTCCTTTAAATCCATGAAGAGCTCCCAGGATTAGAATCTACCTGCATTCATCTGGTTTGAATCACCTGATGCAGATTCTTAGCTCAAAGAAGGCCCAAATTATCGATTTTTTAGTTCAAACAGACTCAAATTAGCAATGTTTTGGGAAATGTCTAGTTCTGGAAGACAAAAACATGGATAAAAGGGAAAAAAATCCCTCCCACAGCTCCGAAAATGTTTAAAGGGACAGCCCAGGAGTGGTTTTTCGGGAGGTCCAGGCTCTGGTCCCTGGGATTTGAGGGTTCTTGCACAAAGTCTGTGCTGGGGCTGGAATTCCCAGGCAGCTCAGCCCTAATCCAGCACCGAGGGATTTCTCCCGTTCCTAACAATGCAGGTATTGACATCCCAGAATAAGCCGTTGGGTCACCTGGCCAGGAGGAATTTTGGGGAAAAGCTTCTGATCTCTCCAGGTCAAGGTTTAAAAGCTCCTTTTGGCAGGGCAGGAAGGTGGGGAGGGGGGGCAGCGCCGCCTGGAACAGCCCCAAATTTAACCAAAACCAGGGAAAATCTGAGTTATTTCCCTCTGCAAACACCGGGATCGGGAGGTGGCTGATGCATTCCCAGCATGGAAACAGAGGTAATCGGGACACAGGAGGCTGGGGGGTGTTCCCACAGGGAGTGTGGGAGGTCAGCTGTGATCCCACCTGGCTGGACGGGAAGGGTGGAAGGAAAATAAAGATTTGTCAGCGATGAAAAGCTGGGAGGGATCTGAGATTTTCCCTCCCCAAAGAGGGATGAGGAGCCATTCCTGCTACTTTATTGCTGAGACTTGGATCAGGTCCCAGCTCCTGCAGGAAATCCTAAATCCTACCCCAGTGAAAACCACAGGTACAGTCAGAACTGGAAAATCAGGGGGTGAGCAGTGACACAGAGCTGTGGCCTGGGGTTTTCCCAAAATGTCAGAGCAGCAGCTGGGTTTTGGGGGGAAAAGAGGAGACCTGTGGCCTGACAAGTCCAAGGCTGAAATACCCAACAACAGAATCCAAAAATTTGCATCTTAAGAAAAAACAAACCCAAAAACTTGTGAGGAAAAAAAGTCTCCTTTTGATGCCTCAATAATGCAACTTCCAGCCCAGACAGGGTGAACTTGAGGAATAGGAAGTTCTTCGGGATAATTCCCGTCCCTAAGCTCCCAAGCAGCTTTGAGCACATGCAAATTTCCAGGGAATAAACATTTTTCAATCTGTAGACATGAGTTTTCGCTTTGGGAAGGCCAAATTTGGCCAAGCAGGGAGCAGAAAGCTCATTGTGAGGGACTGAAGGTGGTGCCACCTCAACAGTTCCCCCTTTGTGTCCCTGATGGGTCCCAAGCCAGGAATGATTTGTAGTAATTTGGCAAATAATTAACAGCTTCAGAAAACTGTTTTTCAGCAGGGCAAGTCTGTAAACAGACAGGACTGATGTAACCTCTGTGTGTGTGTGTTAAAGAGCTGCTCTGCTTCCTAATCCTCTTTTCCTGCCCCAAAGTTAATCCAAATGATGGAGTATCCCTGGGCCACGCTGGAAGAATTGGCGGTAGCGGGCAAGGCAAGGAATGACATCCCCTGGGGAAGCAGAGCCTGGAGCTCTGCCGTTTTGTGAAATATCGTTTAGATGTATCTCATAACACTGGGAGATTCAAGTCAATCACAGAATCATGGAATCACAGGATCAGCCAGGCTGAAAAAGCCCTCCGAGCTCATCCAGTCCAGCCCTCGCTGAATTCCTTCCTGATATCCAACCCAAACCTCTCCTGGCACAGCTGGAGACCCTCTTGTCCTGCTGCTGGACTGCCTGTCCTACAGGCACACTCTGGCTCACGCTCAGTGCCCTGGGCCATTAACAACACAAGGTTAATTACCATCAGGCTGACGGCAACGGCACCACGCGGAGTTTGGGATCAGTTCCGGGATGAGTCTGGCCATGGTTTCATCGGTTCAGGGATTTACTCCCAGGCTGGGACACAGAACAGTCCCTGCCAACGGCCCACTTGGCATTTCTGCTCCCGAGGGCGTTGGGTTTTCAGGGAACAAACAAAGCATGGCAGTGTGATTTCACCACCCCCGAGTCACCGGGAATTCCCGGGGACGTTTAACCCAGCAGCAGCCACAACCCCAACGGGAGTCATGGGCAGCTGGGATGTCTCCTTTTGGGATTGCATCCAGCTGCTCCTCACCCAGGGGTGAGGGTGCTGGGAGGCTGCTCCAGGGACGGTGACAAGGACATGCCACCAACCCCGGGGGGGGCAGAACCCACAGAGCCTTTTGCTCCCACCACTTCCCCCGTCCCACCTCGGGGCAGAAAGCAAATGCCAAGAAAGCAGAGCCAGGGTTTCCTTCTCTCTTCCTGGAATAGAAAGCGAAGGGAAAAGCTCGAGTGTGCGGCTCGAGGCTCCCGGGATCACGGCAAACAATGTGGGAATGCAGTAAGTGTTGGCAGGAAAAAGAAACGTCCCTGCAAACCCGGGACTTTAGGGTAAAACCAGCACGGTCTGAAGGTTCAAAACACCCCCCAAAGAGCATCAGGTCCATCTGAAGGTTGGGTGGGCGATCCTGCCGGTCTTCTCCAACCTTCATGGGTTTGTTTTGTGTGAATTCCTAAGGACCAGCCCACAAACGAAGCACCCTGGAGCTGGAGGCAGCTGCTGAGCAGCCCTGGCTCTGCAAAGCTTCCTTCCATGACCCTTCCCTTGGCTGCATCCTGCTCCCAGCACAGGAAACTGGGATCTGACCCGCTGCTGGTGCCAGACAGGAAAACGCTCGAGCACCACAGGTCAAGGAATCAGTGGGGTGGCACCAGCAGCCTCAAGAATTTAAATGACTTGTCTCTAGATGGCAGGAAAAGAGTGCTTGGCTTTGGGGAAAGGAACGGAACTGGGAAGTGAAGGGATTAGATAAACCTCCCCTTTATCAAATTCCCAAATTGGGAGTTAATTAAAGGTCAGACACAGCATAAAAGATGATTAAAGAAAAAACACAAAACAAACAACAGAAACTTTTCTGCAAGAACAAATTACTAGAGCCTCAAAAACAATGGAGATGAATTAATTCCCAACTATTTATCCGGGTTTGTACGTTAAAGTCAAGCCACGTCCTGCAGGCCTGGGTTTCCACGTTCCTGATTTATTTTTAAAATGGCTGTTAAAGCACATCAAGGGCAACAAAGAGTGGTGTCCAAACACGGTGGTTAATAAAAATTCATTTATTTCCTTTGGGATCCACCACTGGTCATTTTATTTAGTCTCAACTGGGATTAAAGAAATAAATAAATAACCCAAATTAACCCAAGTATTTATCATCATCACCTTTCTTACCCTGAAATAAGGCAAACTGGCCTCCACCTCCTAAATTGCCAACAATATTGCAAGGATTTTATCATTCAGAGATCAAAACACCAGCTATAAAGTACCTTCCAGGCTCCAGTGGAGAAAGGGGCACAGATAGTCTTTTTCTCAGCTGGGGAACCCTCCAGGGTTTGGCCTCCACGGACCCACCCAGGCCCCTCTCAGCGCTCCTGCTGCACGGCTTGGCCACGCGTGTCCCTGGATTTCAGCCTTCCGGGCCCTCCCTGCTCCCCTCTGACTGCAAAAGCACGTCCACTGCGGGGGGACATGGATCCAAACGAGATAAACAAACCCAAAAACAATGTTTCTTCCTCCAATTGACCACAGTAGCTCCCATTCAATGCAGACCTGGGGAGAATGGAGCAGGAAATTACCTAAATGGGCGCAAGCTCAGTGCAGGGAACCCACAATTCCTCTTCAAAAAGGGGAAAAAAAGAGATCCTGTTCCTCAGGGCCAGCGTAGATGAAGAGATTATGAGCACACAGAGGGAAGTTCACCTAAAGTTCTCCTGATTTAACCCTTGCAACCTGTTTTCTCTTTTTCACCTGATTTTACCGAGTTTATCAGGTTTATTTTCATACAATACTTGGTCTGGCAGGTGAAAACACCACAGGCTTAAGAGACTTCAGCACCTCACAACCTTCAGCCCAGCTAAAGGTCCTTGTTCCTACTCAAAAACAGAAGAGACAGAAGGGAAAATCATTATCTGGGAGTGTCAAATTGGAGATTTTTGTTGAGATTAGGGTGATCACTGATGCCCTCTCCTGGGAAATAAGAAATTCAGCTCCTGACAAGGCCCAACACGGGCTGTTTCCAAGCTCTGACTGACGCTGGAAGTGTCTTAGAGGGAAAATCCTGGGATATCTTAGGCAGTCCCACGTGTGGGGGTGGCGTGTGGTGGCACTGGAAAAGGGGATTATGGAAAGGAGAGGTGGGGATTTGCAAGGAGATCCTCTTCAGCCACAGAGCCTGGATGGATCCGAGGGACTCATGGATCCAAGGGACTTAGAGGGATCCACAGGACTCAAGAGGGATCCACGAGACAAGTGGACCAAAGTGAAACAGAGGCAGAGAGGGAACGGGATCGATTTCCACATCAAAGGGATGGAAAAAGGGAAAACTATTGCAACCAAAGGGCTGAATTCCCACCAGGAGAAGGTCTAAAACAGCAAAACACTCACTCAAAACCTGCAGTGAAGTGAGCAGCCCCTCAGCAGCACTGGAACCACCTCTGTTTACACCGGTTGTAGGAACCTCCTTTGTTGCCTCCCGTGGTAAAAACATCCCGGGGCAGGAAGCAGCAGCTGGGCGTGTTTGGCTGCATTTCAGCGCTTTCTCTTTACTAAATATCCATCTGCCCTCTACTGGTCGGTGAGCGACCCTAGATTTATTTTTTTTTCCAAGATTCTCCCCCTCAAGGCACCACAAAACCTTACCTGAGGTGGTTTTGGCGCCTGCTGAAGGGATGAGAGTGATGAGAATGAAGGGTGAGGTGAGAGCCACGGTGCTGGGGTTTGTTCTCTGTGGATGAGTCTTCACCTGGTTCTGCAGCGTTTCCTGGGAAAGAGTGGGATCAGGGATACATATGCCACTCTTTCCCTGGCATTTAGCATCCTTGGAAGCATGGAAAGGTTTCAGTTGGAAGGCAACTTTAAAAATCATCTCGTTCCACCCCCTGCCATGGGCCCTGAACCATCTCATGGGGGTGCCCCCTCCTCAGACCCCCAAGAGCTCCCTCACAGAGGGTCCCCCAACCCCTTCCCTCATGGGAGCTCCCCCTCCTCAGTCCCCCAAAATCGCCCCCCTCTGAAGGTCCCCCAAACCCTTCCTTCACGGGGGCGTCCCCTGAATCCCCTCACAGTGATTCCCCAGCCTCAGATGCCCAAGATCACCCCTCTCAGAGGGCCCCCCCATCCCCTTCCCTCATGAGGGTCCCCCCTCCTCAGACCCCCAAAACCACCCCCTACAGAGAGTCCCCTGAACCCCCTCACGGAAAAGGCTCCCCCGCACACCCCTCAGGTCGCCCCGGCCCCACTCAAGCCGCTCTCAGACCCACCCCCGCCCCTTTCGTCGCCGCTCCCGCCCCTTTCCCGCGGCCTCACAAAATGGCGGCCCCGGCCGCCAGCCCGGGAGTTGGTGGTGGCGGAAGGATAACGCAGCGGCGATAAAAGAGTTCGCAGGGCGCCGGAGGAGGAGGAAGGGCGGGCTGGCCGGCCCTCCCCGCGCTCTGTCTCCGAGGAAATTGTGCGGAATTTGGGGATTTCTCCTTCTTTCCTCCATCACCTTCCGCCCAGGCGACGGGGGAGCCCTGGAGGGGAGTATTTTTCTCTAGCGGAAGGATATCAATAAGCAGAGGGTGTGACCTTGCCGGTAGTTCCCTCAGAGGCCTTTTGGCGCCAAATATAAAATGGCGGCGGCGCCTCCGTGAGGCGAGTGGGGAGTTTGGTGTTTTACAGAGCCCTGGGCCCCTCGATAGGTCAGTGTCAAAAAAATGTATATGTATATTTAGGTATGCATATGTGTGTATCTCAGTAGTTTGTGTGTATCAGTCCCCTCTGAGTATATTAAGATTGAGGCCCCCTCAGCATGCTGGACCCCCCTCTCCTCACTCTCAGGTGCCCCTGACCCACTCAAAATGCCCTTTTTTGAGGTAAATTCGGGAGCCTGGGGCCTCCTTCTTCCCTGGGGTGTTTTTCTGTGGGGCTCGTAAAAGTGAAGTGTAAATAATATCCTTAATGTGGTTAAATTAATCCTTTAGGCTTAGTTTTTCCACACTTAAGTCCTCCACAGCAAAGACACAGGGGTCAGTTCTCAGCTCACTGTAAAAAGATTTAAAACAACTTAAATCTGCAGAACTTGATGCCAGTCTCCATGTCCACAGGAATGTGTATGTTTTTAACTGATTTTATTTAAGGTTTCATAATAAATACTTCTCCTGCAGGTTTTCCCAGCTGGGAACACAGAAGTCAAACAGCTCTGTAGAGGAGAATTTACATTTTCCACCTCTGTTTTTACATGGATGGTTCAAAATCAGCACACTTGGTTATTTCTGGAGATTACAGGAGAGCTGCACTCCATTTTCACAGTAGAATGCAGATTTTTTTTCCAACTTCTGCCTATCTGTGGCACTTTTGAAGTGCTGCCTCGGCCTGCCCCCAGCCACGTAACCCCCCAGTTCTCAGGACAATTTTGGGATGCTCCACATCACTTCACCCCAATCAAACCCAAAAAAAGCACACTCAAGAAGACAAACCAATCCCAGAAAAACAATCTTAGAGGGGTAGAAATAACGGTTTAAATTGGTTTTTTCTTCCCCCCATTTTGAGATGATGTTCAGAAATAAACCTCAGCAGGTGAAAAATCTCCCCGGAGAAAACTCAAGGCTTCCACTTGAGCAAATGCAGCATTTTTTGGTTGTTTTTAAAGTGGTTGATTAATTGGGTAGGAAACCTGAAATATTTCCATTTGGGGGGAAGATCAAACTAAATTCTCCATCTTCTCTTTCAGCTCAGCCCCTGTCACAGACCCCATGATGTGCCTGGTGTCTGCCCTAGCCAGGAGTCACACCAGGAATAAAGCACATGAGGCATAGAAAGATGAAAGAAAAAATCAAATTTGAGACAGTGAACGCCCACCCTTGACCCCACCCAGCAAGGTCAGAGCATTTCCATGTGTCTTTACTCTCCTGGACACCATTTTTTTCTGCTTGGGCTCAAACCACCAGACTCGAAGCGATTATTTTTCTCAAGAAAAAGGTTGGTGCTGGTACCCTGGGCACATCCCTGCCTCTTCCACCTTGAATTCCTGAGGGGAAGGGTAAGGAATGAGGCAGATTTGGGAGAAACTGGATCAGGGGAACACAGAGGGTCAATTCCCACCGCCCCGATTGCACAAATGAGTGTTCTTAAAAAAGCACACGAGGAATGAGGTGAAAACGTGTCACATGGGGTGGGGACACCCACAGTCACACCAACACCCCCCCGGACCTCCCAAACATGGAGAGGGGCAGCAGGGGGGGTTCTTTCTGCCCCCTCCCCTCGTATTTGCCCCCCGGTGTCGTTCCCCCCTCCTTGCACAGTTGTGATTCCAGCGCCAAGAAGGGAGGGAAAGGGGGAGAAGAGCGGGGAGGGGCTGGAGGTTTTTCAGGGAGCCCATCACCCTCGAGCCCACGGTGAACTGCTGAGTTAATTAGCGATGGCAAAACCGCCCAGAAACAAACAAAAACCAACCCAACAACCCCCATGTGATGAGAAAACCAAACCCTGGCAGAGAGGGGGAGAGCAGGGAGGGGTGAGGAGGGGCAGGGAGGGCTTCAAATTAGATCGAAATCTAAGGAGCTGATGCTGGCGATCGGAGCCCGCCAGAAGTTGAAGGTGTTGAACTGCAGCAGAGTGTCCTCCTCCTCCTCCGGGGACAGGTCCTGGCTGAGCCGCTCCCGCTGGCCCAGCCCTGCCTTGGGCTTGTAGAGGGCCATGTCTGTGAGCCCCAGCCCCTCCAGCTCCGCCACGTCCAGCCTCGGGATCGGCATCCTCCAGTAGATGAAGGAGTCGTACTGGCTGCTCATGGTGTCCAGCATCCTGGGGCTCTGGAGAGGGCAGGGCGAGAGGACAGGAGGAGAAGAGCTCGACCAACACACAGCAGTGGCCTCGAAGTGGCTGAAAATCTCAGGTGCTGCCCGCATTGACTCAACCCCACGAGACACCCCCCAGAATCAGTCTGCTGGTGGAGGAGAGCCTGGGGTTGTGGAGGTTGGACTCTAGGCTGGGTATAACTGCAGATCTGAGCCCTGCCAAGGCTTTACCCACGGCCTTGGTCGCAGCTTCTCTGTGCTGTAATTTGGAGAGGGGGCAAGGGACGTGTCACCCCGTGCCTCAGTCTCCCCATCCAAACAAAGCCCGTGAGGGAAGGACAGGGTGGGGATCTGCTCCTCCTGAAATCCCTCCTGGGGTGTCCCCCACATCCTGCTCTGCTGGGAGGGAGGGAAAACAGCACCCCAATGAATGACCTGGTTTTCCATGAGACCACACACAAGGGTCTCTCCCTTTCCCCCTGCCGGGCAATGAGGGGGGGTCCCTGCACATCCCCCCCTCCATTGCATCGCCCAGGGGGCCATGCCAGAACCCTCTGGAAACGGCTGGAAGCAGCATGGCTCGGTATTCCCAGCACACCCCACCCATCCCTGCCATGCTGAATTCCCCCTGCAGCCCCGCCCCGATCCACCGAGGACTGGGAAAGAGCAGGAGGAGACGTGGATCAGCTGAGTCACTGCCTGGCTTTTCCTTGGCAGGATTATGTCACTCACCTCCGTCAGAGGTGGGGAAAAATCAGAATAACCCAACACATCCTCCTTTTCCCCGCTGATCCCCCTGTTTTAAGCCTTGGAAAGCAGAATTCCGAAGGATGACTCAGGCATACCTCGGACCGTGCCCTGTCTGTGCTGATGAGCAGCTGCTAAATTTGAGATTCCCAATGTCACTCTGAGGCAAGGAAAGGCTCCTGTGCCAACCCTTTAGGGGAAACAGTGCCATGGGGCTTCCAAAGGGTCTCTTCCCTAGGGATTTATCCCTGGGGATCCATCCCTGGGGATCCACCCTTGGGTTTCTTGCTGCACAACATCAGCGAATTATTTTAATGGTGATGGGTGTTGTGGACATGGATTTTAAGGCTTCAAAGGGGAGAAAAATGGAATTTAGTGACAAGAGGGGGTAAAAAGGGAATTTAGTGACAAGGGGGGGGGCTAAGGGAGTTAAGTGACAAGTAAAATATTAAAATATCCAATAAAAGGCAATGAATGTGGGGAAAAAGCCCTCCTGTCTCACGTGTCACCCCTAAGAAAGAGCGTTTCCCACGGGATCAGTGGGGTCTGCTCATCCCATGGAAGCAAAACCACCTTTCACCCTCTTAAATCCCCGCTGGCTGTTACTTATTTCCCCCGAGAAAATAACACTCCAACGCCACCCCTCTCCACCCAAATCTCTTCCGAAAAAACCCAAAACCAACCAAAAAAAGCATCCTCTTGCTGTCCGTCCTTCCTGCCCGCATCCCTTACCTGTGCAGGCCGGCTCGCAGGGGTGATGCTCTCGGTGCCGGGCGGGCTCTGAGTGCCGGGGGAGCCGCGGGTGGTTTGCGGCGTGGCTTTTGTCTGCGGGCGCGGCTGGGTCTGCAATGCAGCCCCTCGGATCGCCTTCCTCGGGGAGGGGGGGGATGATGATGGTGGCAGATGAGTCAGCGGCTCCCACCCGCGCCGGGGAGGGGGAGGACGGCGGGGGCGGAGGCTCGGGGGGGATCCTGCGCGCTGGACCCCCCGAGATGAGGAGATGTCAAGTACTCAGATCGCTCCTGAAACCTTCAGCTGTGGGTTTTTTTGGGGGGAGTGAGGGGGGATAATGGGGTGTTTTCCGTCTCCGTGGAGGTGGCAAATATTTCTTTTACCTGCAGGTGGAGGAACGGGGTGCTGGCTACCTCCAAAACCTTGGGAGGGAACGGAGACATTTGGTTCCAAAAAAAAAACCTGGAAAAGGTTTTTTTCTGATGGCTGAGACTTGTGAGTATTTGGTCCTGAGGCCACACAGCAAAAATATCCTGGCTTTGTGTCTGAAGGCAGACGTGGAGCTGGAAATGGAGGGAGACACCCAAAGCTGGCATCAGTGCCAGGGCTGAGGGGGGGGCTGCAAACCGGGGGGAGGGGAGGCACCTCTGCTGCCCCCAATTCCCACCCTGGGCTGATCCAGCATCAGAGGGACAGTGAAGAAAACCCTGATGCAACCCCTCAGACCAGGGAACCTCCTGCCCTGGCACCCAAAAAACCCTTTTTGGGAGGGGCACAGGCCAGATCCACAGCCCTAAGAGGTGAGCTCTTGCCCTCCTCTCCCTGGGCTTTGCCCGAGTTCAACATTCCTTCAAGACTTTAGGGTTTTATCCTCCTTTTTCCTCCCCATTCCCTGGTTCCCTGTGTGCAGCTGGTTGTGCCAGCGCTCGGCCTGCAGCCAGGCTATTTCTGCCTCCTCCTCCTCCTCCTCCCCACTGCTGTCATGGCCCAAGAGGATCCCACATTCCTGCTCCAAAATAGACCCTCGGGCTCAGCTCGGCCCCACCAGCACTCGGCACCGGGAAAATTCCAGCTGGGGATCATGGCAGGATGTGGGTCCCTCTGAGGGGTTGAGCTGCTGGTTTTGGGTTCCCCCAGGCCTTGGCAGGCAGCTTGGCTGAGCAACAGGGAGCTCGATGTCACCCATCTGCTTCTCGTCGGGGTCTCTGTTGCCTGCTCAAAGGGGTGGCTCACGTGTGACAACCCCAAACCTGCCACGTCCCTCTCCAGGAAGGGACCTGGGGCTGAGCCCCCCGGGGGGACATGGCAATGGGGGCACAGCTTTGGACTCGCTGGTTTTGGGAGGGCTGCGAGGGGGACGATGTCCTCTGGCAGCACAAGGACCAACAAAACAGGCTCTTCAGCTGGAACGAGGTCACAAACCCTGGGGGAATTACTAGCCAGGGCCACCAGACAGGGCCAGCCCCAGGGCTGGGGACAGTGTGGGACAGAGACCTGGCTGAGTGGGGACAGTGCTGCGTTGTTTGGGATTTCTGGAGTGGGAGTGACGGGGATGTTTGAGATTTGGGGGCTGACATGGGAAGGGATGCTCTGGGGCTCCCCCCATGTGGTCCCTCCATGTGGGATGGGGACTGCGGGAGGGGACACCCCGGAGGTCACAGCCCAGTTTGGCCAGTGGCTGGAGCCCCGAGGTTGTGTCAGCAGCAGCGTGGTGGCAGTGGTGGCAGTGGCAGGATCGTGGTGGTGGCAGGACCGTGGTGGCAGTGGCAGGACCCCACAGACATTATGCAAGCAGAAGGACTCAGAGCTGGAAATGGTGAAACCGCTGGACACCGGCAGCAGGGTGGCCTGGGGTTCCCACGCCTTTGGGTGCTTCAGTCCCCCCCAAGGGCTCTGGCATATCCATGGAAAAAGTGGGAATAAGGCTCGGGGGGCAAATGGGAGCACAACCAGCACTTGGTGGGGATCCCAGTGTTGCTGGGCACTCCCAGCCCTACCAGGACCCCGAGAACCCCCCACTACTGTCACCCCAGGAATCCCCAGCCCTACAGGCATCCCCCAGCGCTCCGGGGACCCCCCAGCCCTGCTGGGACGCCCCCGCCTCCCCCCTGCAGTGCCGGCGGGGCCCAAGGGAGGGCGCTGTGCCCGGTCGGGGCCGTGCCGGGCGGCGGGAGCTGCGCCGCGTCCGCACGGGCCACGCCTGGGGCTGCGAACCGGGGACGGCAGCGGGACCCCCGGGGCACCCCTGGGGCTGCGAACGGCAACGGGAACGAGACCCCCGAGCCACGCTTGGGACTGCGAACCGACACCGGCAACGGGACAGGGACCCCCGGGACGCGCCTGCGGCTTCGAGCGGGGCACCGACACCGGGACCCCCGGGACGCGCCTGGAGCAGCCGCGAACCGGGCACCGGGACCCGCAGCCGCGCCGGGGCAGGTAATGGGGCCGCCACCGGGACGGGACGGGGGTGCGACCCCTCGGAAGGGCCCCCGAAGCCGCCGTGGGAAGGCGGGGAGCGGCACCGGAACGGGAGCGGGGCGGCAGGACGACCCCCCTGTGCAGCCCTGGTGGAACCAGGGAGTCCCACCGGGACCCCCAGGACCACCGAGACCCCCAGCGCTGCCAGGACCCCCCAACCCCACCAGGACCCCCCAGCCCCACGAGGACCACCGCGGTGCCAAGCTCTGCCGGGACCCCCCAGCATTGCCGGGACCTCTGGGATCCCCAGACCCACCAGGACTCCCTGCGGTCTCAAGCCCTGCTGGGACTCCCAAACCCCATCAGGACCCCCACAGCCCTGTCAGGACCCCCCCAGCGCTACCAGGACTCCCGGGGATCTCAGTCCTAGGACCGGGGTCTCAGCCATGACCATCCCACTCTAAGGAGGTTCAGCCCCCCCTTTGCCACCCCATCCCGGGGGTCCCGCATCTGGCACACCCCCGGCCTCTCACCCACTGTGTCCCTGTCTCCCTTCCGAGCTTCAGGAAACCCCAGCGAGCACCCTTGGAGTGGGTGACCCCCAATGCTGGGGGGCTCGCAGTGGGCCCCCCCCCTCCCCAGACCCCGCCGGTGACGCAGAGCCGAGCGGTGGTTTCCCAACCGGGAAGTCATTTTGTGAGTGCCGGCACAGGCCGGGCCTAAGCCGCCCTCGCCGGGGCCACCCAGCGCCCAGCCGGGCTGAGACCGGACACAGCTCATCGCAGGGGTGGCCTGAGGGCGTGTGGGGGGCGTGAGACCCCCCCAGAGCGGGGAATTGGGGCGGCTGCAGCCCGTGGGAGCCGCCGACAGAACCGGCCGGAGCCGGGAGAGCGCCCGGATCCAGCGCCTGCATCCAGCGCCCGCCGTCGCCCTTCGCTGGGCACGAGGACGTGAGGCCCCGGTGGGTGCTGGCGGGGGCTCTGGGGTCAGAGGGGTCCGAGCAGGGGGTCGTGGCGGTGGGAGCCCCTGGAGGGCTCCACGGGGGATCACTGGTGGCTCGAGCGGGGCTGAGCCCACTCGGAGCTCCCGGTGGAGGCTCTTCCAGAGCCCCCAGGGCTGGTTGCGATGGTGAGTTTGGGGGGTACCCCCCAGCCAGGCCTTTCTGCCGCGCTGCCGGATCTGGGGCTGTGGCAGGGCCAGCCCCGGCAGCCTTGTTTCCTAAGGAAATTAGGCTGGGAAGAAAAGGCAGCCCCCTCTTCCTCCCCCCACAGCTGGGGGCAGAGGCCCCGGGGGAGAGGGCGGGGGCGCTGGGGCACAGCCCCAGATGTGTCACAACCTGCCTGTTCTCAGTAGCCGTGCTCAAGGACGGCGGTGCTGGGGAACAGGGCCCTGGGTGAGGGGCACGGGGGCCAGGAGCTCCTTCCATCCTCCTGCCTGGGACACAGGGCCCAGCTGGCACTGGGGGGAGTGGGCACAGCGGGCACACCCCCACCCCCTGGGTGCCCCGGTGCCACGGGAAAGGGCTGCGGGTGCTGTTCCGTGGGGTCCTTGGGGCCGGATCCTGCCCACTGGCCCTGGCTAGGCTGCGGGTGGGACAGTGGCAAGGCTGGGCTCGGAGCCCCCCCGTTCACCCCAGGGGGGTTAGACCCCATTTTGGGGGGTTAGCCCCCATGTTGGGGGGCTGCCCCTGCCGCCCCAGCCCTGCTCCTCCCCGCCAGGAGCAGGAAGTGCGGCCCAGCAGCCGCGGACTTTGGCCCATCCGGCGTCGCCGGCGCAGGGGCAGAGGAAGGAACTCTTCCTGTTTGCCTGTGCGGTGGGTCCGGCACCCACGGGCCCAGCTCTGGCTCAGCTCGGCCTTGGGCCGGCGCGGGGACTCTCCGCTGGCTCACACAGGGTTGTGCTCAGGCCCGTCATGGGCGAGTGAGTTCCGGGTGCTTTTGCAGCAAAGGAGCTGTGTCTGCTTGGGATGAGGGGAACCCCCGTTTTGGGGGTGAACCCCCCTTCCCACACCCCGTTGCCTACCCCAGGCAAGGCCGTGGGGCTTTGGGGTAAAATCCCACCAGCCCCTGTTTGTTTTCCCCCCCGTCTGCTCTTGGAGCTGCAGCGGAAGAGCTCAACCTCCGGCCCCTTTTCGGAAAGGCCGGGATATTTATAGCTCCTGGCTCAGGGAGTTGGGATTTGCCACGGCTGCCTCCATCCCCCCCATCCTGCCGCAGCATCCTTCAGCTGTGTCCTGCCCTGATCCAGCCCTGGCCATGGGGAGCTCTGGGTGATGAGCAGAGTCCCTGGGGGGGTCTCTGTGTGATCCCTGATGGTCTCCATATGATCCCCGGGGTCTCTGTGTGATCCCGGGGGTCTCCTGGGGGTCTCCATCTCTGGTGGATGGGAAGTCAGTTTGGCATTGATTTGGGGCAGACATCATCCCTCCCTTCCCAGTGCCAGCCAGCTGCTCCTGCCCACGCTGCGCCGGCCCCAGCGGGTGCCCCGCGGTGTCCCCATGGAGTGACCCCACGGGGGTCTCGGCGCCGGGGGGACCCTGGCTCCCGCCACCAGCATGAGTGACTTCTGGCACAAGCTGGGCTGCTGCGTCGTGGAGAAGCCCCAGCCTGTGAGTACCCCGGGGCGCTGGGGCTTTGGGGAGGGGCTGGGGGAGTCAGCGGGGGGCTCACGGCCTTCATCGCCCCACAGAAGAAGAGGAGGAGGAGGATCGACCGCTCCATGATCGGGGAGCCCATGAACTTCGTGCACCTGACGCACATCGGCTCCGGAGACATGGCTGCAGGAGAGGGGCTGCCCATGGTACCCAGGGGCAGGGGCGGGAGGGGGGTTTTTGGGGTGCTGGGTCTGTGGTTGATGGGTGCCAGTGCTGGGGTGCTGGGTCTCGCGGTTGGGTGGTGGGTCTTCTTGCTTTGGGGTTCTGGGTCTCACAGTTGGGTGTTGCTTTTGGGGTGTCCTGGGTGGGTGGTGGGTGTCCCTTTTGGAGTGGTGGGTGTCCCAGTTGGGTGGTGGGTGTCCCTCTTGGGGTGCTGGGTGTCCTGGGTGGGTGACAGGGTGGCAGAGTGGGTGACAGGCCCTCCCTGCAGACCGGTGCCATGCAGGAGATGCGATCCAAGGGCGGCCGGGAGCGACAGTGGAGCAACTCCCGGGTGTTGTAGCATGTGAGTCCATGGCCCCCCCAGCACCCACTGCCCCCTCGGAGGCACCAGCACCGAGTGTCACCCGAAGGAGCCTCCTCTCCTGCGCTCCCCGTAAGCCGACCTCTGGGATTTCACAGATTCCTGGCGTTTTCAGCCCGAACTTGAACTGCCCCACAACCCCTGCCGGAGGAGAGGCCACCCTGGAGCCCCGCGGTATTTATGCAGCACCAGCCTCGCCCAACTCCCAGTGACTTCTGGTCATCATCCCCCCGGGAAATCCCTCCTTCCCGGGGGCATCGGGCTGGTGACACGGGGAGGGAGCGGGGATAACAGCCCCCTCCTCCTGCCCCACCTGGAAAGGACACACCACCCCCTGGACCGTGCCAGGAGCTGCCAGGCGCAGCCCACGCGTGCCAAACCTTCCCAGGTGCCAAACCTTCCCAGGGTTCCCTTTGCCCGCTCCGGTGTGTCCCATGGGCTGCCCGGTGGTGCCTCCTGGGATGGCACAGAGGAGCAAAACCGGGATTAACCCCCGACATTCTGGTGCCAAACCAGGCTCAAACCCGAGATGTTCTGGTGCAAAGCCAGGATCTGGTGTCAAACGGGGATTAAACCCTGATGCTTTGGTGCCAAACCAGGATCAAACCCCGGTGCTCTGGTGCCAAACCAGGATCAAACCCCGGTGCTCCGGTGTCTCACCATCACCGAGCCCACAGTGCCTCCCCCCAGCATTCCCACCACTGCCAAACTCCCCTTTTTTAGGATATGTTCTTTTTTTAGGCTCCTAAACCCCCCTGAGCAGCCTCTGTGGGAGCAGGGCCGTGGTAGGGTCCCCTCCACCCTGGACTGTCACCTGTGGAGGCAGGACCAGGGCCCGACCCCAGGAGGCTCCCGAATTCAGGCGCGGGTGTACATAGTTTAATTAGCGCCATTTCATTAGGATTAAATGGTAATCAGCCTGTGCTGGGTGACAGAGCCTTTCCCCTTCGCTGGGCTCCTCTGGGGTGCTCCAGGCAGAGCTGGGCTTGTCTAGTCCTGCCTCATGTTTGTAGGGGGGGATTGCAACTCAGGGAAAGAGGGGCTTCACCCCCTGAGGCGGGTGGGGGGCACCCCCAGCACGAGGGGGGCAGCACCAGACCTGGCCCAGAATAAAAGCCAAGAGCCCAAAGGGGAAGAAAAGGGAAGTTTAATCCTTGGAAAACGTGGGTGACAATCCTGGGCTGGCTGCGTGTCCGGACCCGGCATCAAGGGCCCCCCCCTGCAGCCCTCCAGGGGAGGGAAGAACATCAAGAACTCGTTAAAAACCAACCCCCCCAGTGCCCTCATTAGGTGCGTGCAACTGCTGCCCCCAAAAACCCACCCTGGGGGCCTGTGGGGGCGGGGGGAGCCCACTGGGGGCACAACTCACGCCGAGGAGCAGGAGCTGAGCTCTATAACGAAGGTGGCTGCAACCCCCCCATGCCTGAGCACCCCCCAGGGCCTGCTCAGGGACCCCGACCTCTCGTCCAGCCCTCCGGAGCCGCAGGGTGCCCGCTGTTATTTGGGGGAGCCGGGGGGCTGCCCCGTGGCGATGCGGCTGACCCGCTCCAGGACGTCCTGGGGGCACAGCGGGGGCACGGCCTGCGCCAGGGGACACTCCTCCACCAGGCTGTTCATGGGGGTGGGTGGGGGCACCACTTCCTCCTCGGGACCCCCGGTAGCCCCCGCGCCCCCCAGGGCTGCCCGCAGGATGGGCAGGACCTTCTTGCGGGAGGCCAAGGTGTTGCCCTGGGCGAAGGCGCCCACGCAGGGCCAGGGGCTGGGCAGGGGCTGCAAGTGCAGGGACGGCGTCGTCGCCTCCTCCAGCGCCCGGCACAGCTACGAGGGAGCACCAAAATCAGGAGGGTTTGGGGCCAACCAGCCGAGAGCGCCCGGCCCCCCCAGCTCACCGTGCCACGGAGGGTCTCGCACCGGCTGTAGACCGCCAGCTTGCGGGTGGGCTCGTGGCGCTCGTTGAAGGACACGGTCATGGCCACCAGCCCCGCGTAGCCACGGGCCTGGCAGAAGCCATCCAGGTCCTGCAGCAAGCCAGGCCGGAGCAGGAACGTCTGGAGACAGGGAAAAGGCTCTTTGGTGTCACCGCCGTGTCCCCAGCGTGCCACTCCCCGCCCCGGTTTCCCCCCACCCAAGGCCTCACTTCCAGGTCCACGTAGATGCCGCTGATGGCGAGGACCAGCTCGTCACTGGAGAGCACTTTGAGGTCCTTGCGCAGCATCTGCTCCGTCGTCAGCCCTGGGAGGGGACGGGGCGAGCGTGAGCCCGGGGACACATCATGCCCAGGGAGATGGGGGGTGCCCAGGGTGTCGCCGCACCCGAGACATCAAACTTGGCTGCCTGCAGGGCTCCGAAGACGCTGTCGCGGGGCGGCAGCTCGGGGAACCTGTCCTCGAGCAGGGCCACGCACGCCACGTCCCGCGGCGTCACCTTGCCGGCGGCCGGGCTCAGGTTGATGCAGTCCAGGAGGATGGTGCCTGCAGAGCACACGGGGCCGTGTTGGCACCGTCCCCTCGGCCGGGGCCGGGCCGGGCCCCCCCGTCCTCACCATGCAGCAGCGCGGCCGTGGTTCTGTCCAGCAGCCCCGGGGGGCCCTGGGCGATGCGCTCGGTCACCAGCGTGGCACAGGAGCCCACCGGCTCCACCGTCACCCGGCACGGCGGGCCACGGTCCCGCTCCAGCGGTCGGTGGTCCAGCACCTCCACCACGGCCTCCTCCAGGGCTGCGTCAGCACTGCTGGGCAACACGGGGAGGGTCACCCCCGGCAGAGCCTGGGAGCCCCCTGTACTGCTCTCCTTCCCTAAAAACACCCCGGAAAGGGATAAATCCAACCCGTGCCGTGCCAAGCCAAGCGAGGAAAGCGCGAGGCTCTGGCTGGGCAGGCGGGCGTGCGTCCCCGTGTCACCCCCCCGGCTCACCCGGGCAGGACGTGGTGATCCACCAGCGTCAGGGAGAGCAGCCCGGCGTGGTGCAGCCCCCCCAGGTCGATCTCATCCCGGAAGATGAGGGATTCGGCCGGGATGCCCTGGTCCCGCAGCAGGAACGTCGTCTCCGTCCGCAACGCGAAGTCGGCGCGGGGGATGTTCAGCACCGGCACGAAGGCGGCTCCGGGAGCCGGGGAGCTCTGCGGCAGGGGGTGACAGCCGGTGAGGTGTCCCCCGGGCCACCGTGTCCCTGAGCCAGCGGCAGGGACCCACCTGGGCCAGGAAATAGGCCAGGGCCAGCGCCGAGACCGTGGAGTCCAGGTCACAGGCCTCGTTGCCCATCACCACGTGGATCTCCCGGTGATGCTGGATGTGATCCTGCCGGGGTGGGACACATCAGGTAAGGCAGCGAAGCGTCCCCGTCCTCCAAAAACCCCCCAAACCCCTCCCTTCCCTTCGAGGGGTCACTCCAGCCTCTCTGGAGCTACTCATCACTGATGTCACCTACAGATTCCACCCACCAGACGGGCTCCTGGTGACCCTGGACGGGCCTGGGAGCCACTTGTAGCACTAAACCCTCCGGTCTTTGGGTGTGTGTGTGAAAAGGGGTGCACCAGGGCTCTGGGGAGAACAGGAAAACCCACCTCAGCCCAGCGTGGGGACAGGGACCATCCCACCCCCGCAGCTCTGGGAGGATTTTAACCCGTTTTTCCCAGAAATTGTGAGTTTGGGGCTGGTTGTCTCCCCAAAAACATGATGTTTTACCCCTTTTTTTCTCGCCTGCAGCAGCAAGAAAAACATGTCACTCCTCCCGTGCCCGTCCCAGGGTGCCTGTCACGCTCCAGGGAGCCGCCCCAGCCAAAGGCTGTTTTTTGGGGACAATCTCTTCTGCCATAACCCAGATTCCCTCATTGCTTCCATAGGAGCCCAGGAAATAAAGCAGCAGGCCGGGGGACCCGCGCTCCGTGTGCTGCAGGGGGTGGGGACGGGGGTGCTGGGGAGGGTTTGGGGTGTCCCTGGTGTGGCTGTGGAGGGAGCAGCCCCGCTCCCCAGGGGAGATGGGGGCACCCCCCTTGGGGGTATTGGTTCTCTGGGCACCCAGACCCCCTGCACCCCACTCCCCTGGCACTCCTGGCCACGCAGACCCCTCTGAACCCCTGGCCATGCAGCCCCCTGCCCCCCACTTTCCTGGGCACCTCTGCCCCCCACGGCACCCCGTGCACCCCAATTCCCACTGTCCCCTGCCCCCCCACGAAGCATCGCTCCCCTGAACCCCCAGACCCCCTCAGTCCCCCCACACGCCAGACCCCCGAGCCCCCAGACCCCCCTGTGCCCCCCAGCCCCCCGTACCTGCAGAGCCGCCCGGTTCCCCCGCACGAACCGCTCCATCACGGCGCCGACCCGCGCGGCCCCTCCCAGTATAGCCCAGTGTAACCCAGTATAGCCCAGTACAACCCACTGTAACCCAGTATAGCCCAGTACAACCCACTGTAACCCAGTATAGCCCAGTACAGCCCGGTGTAACCCACTGTAACCCAGTACAGCCCAGTACAACCCACTGTAACCCAGTACAGCCCAGTACAGCCCAGTACAACCCACTGTAACCCAGTACAGCCCAGTACAGCCTGGTGTAACCCACTGTAGCCCAGTAGAGCCGAACACAGTCCAGTGGGACACACCCCAGTCGAACCCACTACAGCCCACTAAAGCCCATTACAACCCGCTACAGCCCAGTACACCCCAGTACACCCCAGTACCCCCCCAGCCCCGCGCCGCGGCGGCTGCTGGGAAGGGGCGTGGCACCGAGGGGCGTGTCCCTTCCCGGCATCCCCCGCGGCTCGGGGGGGGCCCAGGGGGGACCCCCCGAAATCCGCCGGACGCCCCAAAACTCTCCCGTAACCCCCCAACCTCCTTTACAACCCGAACCCCCCCCTCCCCGACCCCTCGGACCCCCCAAAACTCTGCGGGACCCCAAAACCCTCCACCCCCCGAGATCCTCCCTCCCCCTCCGGCACAGGTGCGACCCCCCCCCCAAAGTTTCTTACACCCCCAAAATTACACCTTTAATCCTCTTCCTCCTCCTCCTCCTCCTCCTCCCCCCGCCCTAAATCCGCCTTCCCAGCGGAAAGCCGGGGCGGCTGGAGGTGGAAAACAGGCCCTGTGGAGCCGGGAAAAGTGGGAAAAACAGGGGGAAAAGAAGAGAAAAGGGGAGGGGGAAAGAAGGGGAAAAGGGTAAAAGAAGGGGGACAGCGAAAAAAAAAAAACAAACGAAGGGGAAAAGGAGGAAGAGAGGAGGAAACGAGGAGCGAAAAGGAGGATTAAAGAGGAAAAGAGAAGGGGAAACGGAAGGAAAAGCGAGAAAAGAAGAAGAAGGAAGAGAAAGAAGGAAAAAAGAATAAAGAAGGGGAAAGGAGGAATAAAGGAGGAAAAAGGTAAAAAGGATTGGAAAGGAGGAATAAAGGGAAAAAAAACAAGGGGGGAAAGGAGGGAAAAGAGAAGGGAAAATAAGGGAAAAGGAGGATAAACGAGGAATAAAGAAGGGAAAAAAAAAGGAAGAAACCCAAGGAATAAGGAAGGGAAAAGGAGTAAAAAGAAGGAACAGAAGGTGGGAACGGGATCCCGAGCGCCGGTCGGGGCCGGGAGGGGCTGGGGGGTCCTGGGGTGACCCCGGGCGGGGACACCGAGGCGGGGCCAGAGCCCGAGACCCCCCGGCCCCCCCAAACCCCCGCCCGGACCCCCCAAACCCCGGCCCGGCCCCCCCAAACCCCGGCCCGGCCCCCCCAAACCCCGGCCCGGCCCGGCCGGTCCGTCCGGCCCCGGGTGGGGCAGGGCTGGGAAACTCATCCCGTGGAAATCCAACCCCACCGCCTTCCCCGGCCTTGGTTACGTTTGTTCTATTCTGTCCTATTCTTTTTTACTTTACTTTATTCTATCTTATTAATTTCATTTTATTTTATTCTATTTTCTATTTTATTTTATTCTATTTTACTTCATTTTATTTTATTTTATATCACTCCGTCGGTTCATGTTTTAGTTGATGCCATTTCATGTTTTATTCAGTTAGTTTGTATTTCATTTTAATTCTGGTGATTTGCAAAGAACATGTCTACTTAGTTATTTACCTTATTATTAACCCTGTTTGTTTTATCCATCGACTTACCCGTCAAAACATTTTCCTCTCATTTATTTGATTAATAATACTCTTTATTTATCAACTCATCTCTCTATATCTACCAGTGCTATTTATTTATGTATCTATAATGTTTCATTTATATTATTGCATTTATTTACTTACTTGATATATTGATTATGTAGATTACAATCTATATATGTTTTATATATATTTTATATATTGCGTATTATATATTCTTTAAAAAAATCTATAATATATAAATATACTGTATTATGTATATTATATTAGTTTAATATGTAATATTTATAATAATACATTATATTAATATATATTTATTATCTGTATATTATCTATATTTATCTTATTTTCCTGACATTCCCAATTTTTTGTTTCTAAGGTTGGAATTTGGGATGTGGCTGTTCCCGGGCAGCCCCGGAGCGTTCCCAGGAGCCTGATCCGGAGCTGCTCGAGGGGAGGGTCTCCCATGGAGCAGGAAGGGACCCTCCCGACCCCTCCCAGCGGGGCAGGGACCCTCCAGCTGCCGGAGGAGGGGGCTGGGGAGGAGACAATTCCCGCCCTGGGCCGGCAGAGCCCGGAACCAGCCGGAGATTCCAGGGAGGGGGAGCCGGGAGGTGCCCCGGGCCCCCCGTGCGATGGGGACCCTCGGGGGGACCCTCTGGCCACGCAGAGCCCGGAGGGAGGGGGGTCCTCCCCCGGCCCGGCCGAGCCCCCCCGGGCCCCGGCGCCCCGCGGGGCCGAGTTCTACTGCGTGAAGTGGATCCGCTGGAAGGGGGAGCGCACGCCCGTCATCACCCAGAGCGAGAACGGGCCCTGCCCGCTCCTGGCCATCATGAACGTCCTCCTGCTCCGCTGGAAGGCAAGACGGGGGTCCCCGGGGGTCCCCAGGGGAGGGGCTCGGCCCCGGCTGTCCCTGCATCCCGGCGGGAAGGGGGTCCCATCCTCCCCTTGTTCCAGGTGAAGCTGCCCCCGCAGAAGGAGGTGATCACGGCCGAGGAGCTGATGGCACATCTGGGTGAGCGGGGGCTCCCCTGGCACCCCCACGCTCCTGTCCCTCCACCGGGATGGGGATGGGGGAGCGGGGCCTCCCCGGGACCCCCACAGCCCTGGCCTGCTGGGAGTGTGCCAGGGGTGACCCCACTGCCTTCCAGGGGATTGTATCCTGGCCACCCAACCCCGGGAGACGTCGGAGGGGCTCCAGCTCAACTTCCAGCAGGTGAGGAGCAACACCCCAGGTCACCCAACCCCACCACTGACCCCCGCCCCCATCCTCTTGGGAAGCACGGTCAGCTCCAGGATTTGGGGTTCCCCCTCCAGGAGCCAACCCCCCTTGTTCCTCCTCCCTCCCAGAACATCAGTGACACCATGACGGTCCTCCCGAAGCTCTCGACGGGGCTCGACGTCAACGTGAGGTTCACGGGGGTCTCGGATTTTGAGTACACCCCCGAGTGCATTGTCTTTGACCTCCTCAACATCCCCCTCTACCACGGCTGGCTGGTGGACCCCCAGGTGAGGACACCCCTCCCCCCGGCTGGTGGCTTCCATGGGGCCGAGGGAGTGATCCAAGGGCTGCAGAGCCTCTGCTCTGAGGGGTTGGGGTCAATCCTGGGCAAGGCACCAAGCTGTGGATGGATTCCCCATCCCTGGAAGTATCCAAGGCCAGGTTGGACGGGGCTTGGAGCAACCTGGGCTATGGAAGGTGTCCCCGCTCATGGCGGGGGGTTCTGGATATCCTAGAAAGTCCTCTCCTGGCCCAGACCCCTCTGGGATGTTTTGGATGGGGCTTTAAACCCAAGTTAATGGACAATTAACGGGAGGAAGTTGGACCAGGTGATCCCTCCCATCCCAAACCCTTCTGTGATGGTGGAAACCGTCAGGAATGTCCCTGTGACGGTGAATCTTCAAGCTGAGCCACGCCTGGGCTGCCGCAGGTCGGAAGCCAGGAGCTCACCCCCCTTCCCTGCCCTCCCTGCAGAGCCCGGAGATGGTCCAGGCCGTGGGCAAGCTCAGCTACAACCAACTGGTGGAGAAGATCATCACCTGCAAACAGGCCACCGACTCCAGCCTGGTGAGCGAAGGTAACGGCTCCCCCCGGCCCAGCCCCCTCCCCGGGGTCCCTGGGGCAGAGCTGGACCCCCCAGCCCCGCTGCCCCCCTCGATGTGCCCGCAGGGCTGGTGGCCGAGCAGTTCCTGGAGGCCACGGCGTCGCAGCTGAGCTACCACGGGCTGTGTGAGCTCACGGCCGCGGCCCCCGAGGGCGAGCTCGGCGTCTTCTTCCGCAACAACCACTTCAGCACCATGACCAAGCACAAGGTGGGCCCCTGGACACCCCCCCGCTGCCCTGCACCCCCCCAAAACATCCACCCGCGCTGACCGTGCCCTGTCCCCCATCCCCAGGGCCACCTCTACCTGCTGGTGACGGACCAGGGCTTCCTGCGGGAGGAGGGGGTTGTCTGGGAGAGCCTCCACACGGTGGACGGGGACAGCTGCTTCTGCGACACCGACTTCCACCTCAGCCACGGCCCGGGCGAGGGGGGGGACCCCGCGGCCCCCCCGGACCACCAGCTGCAGCAGAGACAAGTGGACCAGGTAGGGGACAAGCGGTGGGGGGACACACCTGAGTCTCGTCCCAGCCCAGCTGCGGGGTCTGGGCTCGCCGTGCTGACCCCCCCTCTTTGTGTTCCTGTCCCCTCCCAGGATTACATGGTGGCCCTGTCCCTGCAGCAGGGGCAGGACCCCCCCTCGGTGCTCAGTGACCTGGAGCTGGCGCGGCAGCTGCAGCAGGAGGAGTATCAGCAGCACCACCCTCACCCTCCTCCTCCTCAGCAGCAGCAGCAGCAGCAGGTCCCAGGGCAGGTAACCAGGTGCCCCCTCACCCCCCTGCCCCTCTGGGGGTGTGGGGGGGGTCTCTGCAGGTCCCCTCCTGCCCCAGCACCCCCCTCGTCCCTGCAGGTGGGTGGTGGCCCCCGGGGGTCCCTGCAGGTCCCCCCACACCCCCCTTGTCCCTGCAGGTGGGGGGACGTCCGGCCGGAGAGCGGAGGCAGCGGCAGAGGCTGGACCTGGACTGTACCCTCCTGTAGCCCCCCCGGGGGGGGTCCCCACGCCTGGACCCCCCGAATCCCACTCTGTGTCCTCCGGGAAAATCCCCTGGGGGCCCCTGGGGGGCACACAGGAGGGGTGACCGAGCCCGGCGCTGGGACCACCCCGATCCTTCCAGTGGCCTTAACACGGGGGTCCCATCAGGGGGGTCCCTCTCAGGGGGGTCCCATCAGGGGGGTCCCATCAGGGGGGTCCCTCTCAGGGGGGTCCCATCAGGGGGGTCCCATCAGGGGGGTCCCATACCTCAGTCCATGCTCCAGGACACGCGTCTGGGGGGGCACCTGCACCCCCCTGTTCCAAACACTGCCTTAGCCCTCTGCGAGTAAAGGACTTGTCCCCCTGCACACGGGTCTGGCTCTGACACCCCCGCACCCCCACGGGGGGCTCTGGGGTGACGGGACCCTCCACACCCCTCGGACACGGAGGTCGGGGGGGCTCTGCGGGTCTGGGGATCCCTCCGGGGGGTGCAGTGACGCGGCGCGGCCCGCAGGGGGCGGTAGGGGTGAGTGGGGTCTATGGGGAGATGTATAGGGCCTGAATGGGGGGCCCTATATGTAGGGGGGGGACTGGGGAGAGCGAAGGGTACTCAGGGTCTGTATGGGGCCATATGGGGGGGCCATATGGGGGGGCACAGGGGAGACACAGGGCTGTAGATGTGGGGTGTGTATGGGGCACACACGGATGTATATGGAGTATGTAGGGGCGTGTAAATGGGGGGTGTAGGGCACACACAGGGGTGTATATGGGATGTCTATAGGGTCTGTCCATGGGGTGTTTACGAAATGTCTATAGGGTCTGTCTGTGGGGTGTATATGGGGTTCCTATAGGGTCTGTCCATGGGGTGTATATGGGGTGTGTAGTGCACACAGGGGGGTGTCTGTGGGGTTCCTATAGGGTCTCTCCATGGGGTGCGTAGTGCACACAGGGGGGTGTCTGTGGGGTTCCTGTAGGGTCTCTCCGTGGGGTGCACACGGGGTGTTCTCAGGGCCCCCCCCGCGCCGATCCCCTCTCGGCGGTCGATTGCTCAGGCCTGGCCCCGCCCCCCAGCCCCGCCTCGCTCCCCGCGGCGTTGCGGTGACGTCACTCTCGGCGTAGCGGTGACGTCACGGCCGCCGCTGCCTGGCGCGGGACGGGGGGGGCGAGCGGCGGCTCCGGGCGGCGGCTGTGCGGGAGCGGCTGCGGGAGCGGCTGCGGGAGCGGCTGCGGGAGCGGCCAGGTGAGCGCGGGGGGACCGGGCTGCGGGACCGGGCTGCGGGAGCGGCTGCGGGAGCGGCCGGGTGAGCGCGGGGGGACCGGCTGCGGGAGCGGCCGGGTGAGCGCGGGGGGACCGGGCTGCGGGACCGGGCTGCGGGAGCGGGCTGCGGGAGCGGGCGGGGGGACACACGGGGAGCGGGGGACACACGGGCCGGTCCCGCCGCCCCCCCGCACGGCCGGGCCGGGCCCTGGGCGGGCGTTGGGCGCGCACCGACCCCCCCGCGATCCGGGCCCGGCGGGGCCGCTCGGGCGGGGCGGGGCCCCCCCGGGGCCGCTGGAACGGGGCTCGCAGCCCCGGCCCGGGGGGACGCGCAGCGCTCCGTGCCGGGTCCCACCCGCGTCCCTTTCCCAGCGCTTCTCGCAGCCCCGGCTTCGCCTCCTCGGCCTGGGAATTCCAGGCTGTTCCCCCCTCCCAGCTCCTGAAATCCCCTCCGGGGGCAGGGTCGGGCCTGGCCGTGCCCCCCTCCCGCGGGTGGCCCCCCTTTCCCCCCGCCCGGGGCTCCCCCCGCCGCTCCCGTTACCTGCCCGGGAGCGCCGGGAATTGCGGGGATCGGGAATTGCGGCACCTCGCGGCCCGCCCCGCCTTGCGAAACTGCCCGCAGGGGTTCCTCTTCCTCCCCCGGGGCCGCCGAACCGCCCCGTCCCGCTCCCAAATCCCTGCTCCGCCTGGGGGCCTTTGGGATTGACCCCGTCCCGACCCCGCGGAGCGCCCCAAAACCGGCTCGTGGCGGGGAAGGAAGGGCCGGGATGCGCCGACCCCCCGGCCCGGGGGGACTCCCCCACCGCCCCTCCCGGGGCCCGTCCGAGCCTTCCCCAGACACAAAGGTGCTCATTGTGCCGCCGGCAAATCCCTAATCCCGCGCTGGGCCCGCGCCTGGCCTCGCTGTCCCACCGGGAATCGCGCTGGGATCGGCCCCGGGATGCGGACACAGCGCTCGGGAGGGGAACCGTGCGGGGGGGCTTCTCCTTCCCCCCCTGCGCCCCCCGGGGCTGTGCCCGTCCCGGGCCGGGGGTCGCTGGAGCGGGAGCTCCCCCGGGCTGTCCCAGGGATCGGGAGCAGGGCCTGGGTTAATGTTCACCCACTGACCTCTGGCTGCCGGAGCAAAGTCCCGCCGTGCCGGAGCTCGGCTGCTCCGGGGGGATTTCACCGGCCCGGGGGGCTCGGCCGGGGGCTCCCCGGGAGCTCAGGTGGAAATGGGGGAGGGTCCAGCCGGGGGTGTTGTGGGATCCCCCCGCGGGGGTGCCGGTGCCCCCCTCACCTCCCCCTGTGTCTCGCTCCCCCCCAGCATGTTCCAGACGCTGTACAGCTATTTCTGGTGGGAACGGCTCTGGCTCCCGGCAAACCTCACCTGGGCCGACCTGGAGGACCGGGATGGGCGAGTCTACGCCAAAGCCTCCGACCTGTACATCACCCTCCCCCTGGCCTTCCTCTTCCTCATCGTCCGGCACCTCTTTGAGACGTGAGTCCCTGCCCCGAGCTCGGCTCTCCCTGGGCCCCTGAGCCCCTGGATGTGTCACCTTGCCCTCAGCCTGGCTTGGGGGGATGCCCTGGCACCCCAGGGGTCCTGTCAGCCCCCTCCCCAAACCGCGTGTCCCCCACACACACACGGCTTTGTGCAGCCCCCGCCGCCCTTATCGCCCCGGCGGCGTTCAAGGAGCGATTTGTTGGGCAAACAATGGGAACAGACCCGGCTTTGTTGGGATGGCGGGAGAAGGGAGAAGGGGGGGAGCCCTTCAGCAGGGCGGGGATGGCCCCGTCCCCCACCCTGGGGTGACACAGGGACCTGAGGGGGGCTCCCCTGTGGCAAAACCCACCTCGGAGAGGGCACAGCGGGACGGGGAAACTGAGGCACTGAGGGGTTGTGGGTCACCCTGGGGTGGCTTTGGGGGGGCCAAATCCCGCAGGTGACAGAGATGGGGACAAATGTCCCCCTGCTCCTTCCCCAGGTACGTGGCCACCCCCCTGGCAGGGCTCCTGAACGTCAAGGAGAAGATCAGGTTAAAAGCCACCCCCAACGCTGTGCTGGAGAAGTTCTACGCTGCCACCACCAAACACCCCAAGCAGGTGAGGGGTGGGGGTGGCCGGGGGGGATGTGGGGGGTGAGCAGCAGGGCCAGGGCCCCGCGGTGACATCCCCGGTGTCCCCAGGCCGACGTGGAGCTGCTGTCCAAGAGGAGCGGCTGCTCCGTGCGGCAGGTCGAGCGCTGGTTCCGCCGCCGCCGCAACCAGGACCGGCCCAGCCTGCTCAAGAAGTTCCGGGAGGCCAGGTGAGACCCCTGCCCGGTGTCACCGTGCCCTCGTGGCGGGGAGGGGGCTGTGGGGGCACCCTTTTGGCTGGGAGCCACGGTAGGAGGGTGGGCTGTGTGGGGTTTGGGGCCGGTGGGTCCGTCCTCCTCCCTCCCTGCCCCCCGTGCCCGTCTGAGGACCGTCTGCTTCCTTTTTCCAGTTGGAGATTCACCTTTTACCTTATTGCTTTCATTGCTGGCATGGCTGTCATAGTGGATGTAAGTATTGCCCCCCCCCAGCAATGCCTGGCCCCCCTGGGCCCCCTCCCCTCTAACACCTCTGTCTGTCCCCCTCCCCATCCCACAGAAACCCTGGTTCTACGACCTCCGGGAGGTGTGGAAGGGATACCCCATCCAGGTGAGCTCCTGATGCCACCCCCGGGATCGGGGTCAGATTTGGGAACTGGGGGTGCAGGGGGGTCTCTCTGGGGTCACTCAGTGTCCCTGACACCCGTGGGGGTTTGGGTGGGGCAGGCTTGCTGAGGGGGGCAGAGGGTCCCCAGGACTCTGTGCCCATGGAACGGGATCAGCCCCCTCTGGGGGACCCAGAGCATCCCCCCAAGCTGCCCCTTGCCCTCCAGAGCATGCTGCCCTCCCAGTACTGGTACTACATGATCGAGCTCTCCTTCTACTGGTCCCTGCTCTTCAGCATCGCCTCCGACGTCAAGCGCAAGGTGGGCTGGGGGTGGGGGGTCTGGGAGGGGGGCGCCTGCACTGGGACCGGGTGTGAGGGACCAGCTGGGAGGATCTGGGGACACTGAGGTCGTGGGATGGCAGAGTGCTGTGGGTGGGATCTGGGCTGAGAACCCCAACTCCCCCATCCCTGGGCTGCTGAGACCCCCAACTCCCCCGTTCCTTCGGGCACAGGACTTCAAAGAGCAGATCATCCACCACGTCGCCACCATCATCCTCATCAGCTTCTCCTGGTTCGCCAACTACATCCGTGCCGGGACGCTCATCATGGCCCTGCACGACTCCTCGGATTACCTGCTGGAGGTACGGCCCCCCCAGCCTCCACAGCCACCTCCCACGTCCCCTGTGCCCCCCCAAACTCACCCCCCTGCGCCCCCCCCAGTCTGCCAAGATGTTCAACTACGCCGGGTGGAGAAACACCTGCAACAACATCTTCATCGTCTTCGCCGCCGTCTTCATCATCACCCGCCTGGTCATCCTGCCCTTCTGGTGAGCTCCGGTGGGAACGGGGGGACTGAGGCACGGGGTGGGGGCCCACAGGGGGTGGGGGCTGGTTCCTGCCCCTAACGGGAGCGGCTTTTCCCGGCAGGATCATGCACTGCACGGTGGTTTATCCGCTCGACCTCTACCCTGCCTTCTTCGGCTACTACTTCTTCAACTTCATGATGGTGGTGCTGCAGTCGCTGCACATCTTCTGGGCCTACCTCATCATCCGCATGGCCCAGAAGTTCATAACTGGAAAGGTGAGAGAGGGCTCAGGGACGCTGCCCTGGGGCTCAGGACATGCTCAGGGTGGATGGAGACCCCCCCAGATCCTGAATCCCACCTGCGCTTGGCTGCCCCGAGCCCGGAGAGCCCTCGGCGGGGACGACCCACCGTGGCCGTGCTGGGGAAGCTGAGGCACGGCAGAGATGGGGGAGCTGCCGCCTGGAGCCGCTCTTCCCCTGTCCCCTCAGGTGGTGGAGGATGAGAGGAGCGACCGCGAGGAGACGGACAACTCGGAGGAGGAGGAGGAGGCGGCGAAGAACGGGCCCCTGTCCAACGGCCACCCCGTCCTCAACAACAACCACCGCAAGACCGACTGAGCGCCCCCGACCCAGAGCTGCCACCTCCCGCCGGGACCCCGGAGCGCCCGCCCGGGCCCCGGTTCCCCCCGGAGCAGATTTCCCCGGAGCGGGGCCGCGGCACCGGGGCGGCCGTTTGTCCAGCTCACGCTCACCGTCGGTGCCCTTCCTGCCTCTCACCTGCTGCCTTAATCCACTGTGGCCCCCGGGACAGGCGGGGATCCCACCGGGAGGGCTCCCATCCCACCGGGATGGCTCCTTCGCTCCCACAGCCCCTCGGATCGATCGGCTCTGCCCGAAGAGCTCGGCCCCAGCCCCTTGCTGGGCTGCAGCCTTGTGTTATTCCCCCTTTCCCAACCATTCCTTCACCGGGGAGGGGGAAAAGCCCTTTCCCTGCCCCATGTCCGGCTGGCAAGGCCGGCTCACTCCCTGCTCCACCGCACCAGGAGGGAGGAGCAGGGGATTCCAGGGTGTTTTAGTGCCTAAATGATGGGATGACACTTGGGGGAAGGAAGCTGCGGGGTTGAGTCACTCTTGGTGTCTCACGGAGTTTAATCCCCTCATTTCTCTTCTGTAAATGGATTTGGAGTCTCTCCCTCTCCGTGGCCTCTCCCAGTCCCTTCCCCAGCTGTAACAGGACAAACTTCCAAGTGATTTTCCTTTTTTTTTTTTTCCTTTCTTTCTATTTATTTGGAAGACAGAAGGAGCCGGGCTTGGCTCCATCTCCCGCATCCGCCCGGGATGCCGCGAGAGCCCAGCGTGGAGGGGTGGGGGGGAACAAGGACCATTAACCAACGTCAGACCAAAACGTGTTTTGTTGTTCTCGTTTTTTAAAAAAAAAAAAAGGAATAAATAAAAGGTTAAATATATTAGAAGTTTAAAAAAACCAAACCAACAAACTAATAAACTTGGGTAAAAAAAAAAAACAACAGCCGAACACAAAAAGCCGCACGGGATTTGGGCGTGTTCTGTGGGTGGCACAGAGGGGTTATTTTGGCACAGCCCCTTCGGGCAGAGCTAAAAACGGGCAGAAGGTGAGGGGTTTGGTGGGTTTGATGTTTTTTTCCCCCTCAAAGCTCTCCAGGTGTCCAGGCCAGGCTGGAGCGTGGTTTGGGATCCCGAGGAGCCGCAGCCCCGCCGCGATGACAAAGCCTCCATTCAGGTGGACGCTTGGGATGGAACTGGAGCTCCAGGAGGCCCCAGAAAGGTTTTATTTTACACACACAGAAAAAAGGTTATTTAGCAGGAAAACAACAAACCTCCCTTGTGCAGAGCTGTGTGAGCTGGGGCTGCTGGTGGGGTGGGGTGGGTGGGATGGGATCTGCTCCAGCACCCCCCGGATCGGGGTTTTCCATGTCAATAATGGGAAGTTTGATCCCAGTTTGCTAAAATTTGCCTCTTTTAACCGGTTTTCAGAGTGGTTTATTGAACATTTTGGAGCTGCCCTGGTGTCCTATCCCCCCTCCCCAAACCCTTGGAAATGTGTGTTGTTGCCAAAGCCAGTGATTTTCCGTGTGGATTCGTGTCCAGCAGCTGGACTGGGCTGGGCTGCTCCACCCACCCTCCCCAGGTGCCTAAATCGAGTTCAAGGCTGTCCCAGCAGCCTCTTCAGTGCAGGACTTTAAGCTCAACTCAAGTGTTTCCAGCCTACAGGGACGTTCTGGGAAGGCTGCAGATGGGAAGCAGCATTGGATCTGCTTCCTCGAGTAAGTTCCAGCCCATTTCTGTTTAATTTTTCCAAGTGAAGGATTTAAGGAGTGTTTGTTTTGAGGAAAGGTGAAGGAAAGGTGAAAATGTGGGAACTCCTGTTCCCAGGGCCTCTGGCGTTTTTCCTGCAAACCCCATGGAAACAAGGATGGTGGGAAGTGGTTCAGTGCTGCTCTTCCAGGGCTCTTCACTGCCTGAAGGCCACAGTGGATGATTTTTAGTAGAAAAACATTAAGTTTATTGCTTTTTTAACAATCAAAAGAACAAAAGATACTTTACAACATCATCTCACAGATGATTTGTGTCACAGAAATCGGGATTGGTCCCATCGTGCTGGGATTCCACCATCCTCCCTCCCTCCCGCTTCCCAGGCCTCAATCCCAACCACGAAGCTGGGAGTCTTGGGGAAGTGCTTCCTGCTGGAAAGAAGGGGGTTGTGCCTCAAGTTTGGTGGAGAGCTGGAAGAGAGCAGGAAAAGCTCCTTTCCTAAGAGAGGTTGTCGTGGTAACTGGAACCTCTGGAAGGTGGGAGAAGCCCAGGGGCTGGGAATCCCCCCCGAGCACGGCCAGATTCCCTTCCCACCCCACGTCCATCTGTAACTTTCCAAGCGAACAGGAGAACACAGAACCTCTTGAGAACCATTTCCCTCCCCGAGGGAAGCACCAGGGTGGTGGCAGCAGGGCGGGCTCAGAGCAGGCGGCCCCGGCAGTCGATGGCCCCACAGCAGCACAACAGCTCTTTGCCCTCCACACTCCCCACCTCGTAGTTGTAATCCCACGTCAGCTCCGTGCCCGCCCGGATCCTCCTGGGAAGTGGAAACACAAGGGATGAGTGAAGAGGCAATGCCAGGAAAGAGCAAAAGTGGATGACGGAAAAAAGCCACACTCCCTGTGACCTCTCTGGACCAGTTGGGCTGCCCCGGGACAAGGGTGGAGCAGCTGGAGAGCAAAGGGACAAAGTTCCTGATGAATCATTCCCGTGGGGATTCACAGAGGAGCCGGGAGGAACGTGGCAGGGATTCACCACAGCTCAACCAAGCCAGGAATTTGGCTGCTCTGTGCTTCTCCCTGTCTTTTGGGAAGGTCTAAAACTGAGGGAAATCGCACCAGGATCTCCAGGAGAGAGGATCTCACCTGCCTCACCTCCAAGGTTTTCCCTGCTCAGGATGGGGTTAAACTGGGAATGGGGTTACCAGGAGTGGGCAACACCCAGCTCTGGCCACAGAGCTGGGTCCCAGCGAGCCCCAGGAAGCCTCAGCCCTCCCCAGGGCTCAGGACTCACTTGCTGGCGAAGAAGGCGACCCAGGGGAAGCGAAGGTCGTGGGTGTCCACGAAGACGTTCTGCACGAAGAGGTTCGGGGAGCAGCTGTGCTGTAACAGCAACAGGGACAGGCTGAGCCGCTGCCAGGCAGGCAGGCAGGGCAGCCAGCCCTGCACAGCCTTCCTGAACAAGCAGCATTCCTGCCGTGCCCGCCGTGTCCAGCGGGATCCTGCTGGAACAGGCCGAGTCCCACGGCCCACCCTCACAGGTAAAACGGGGCTGGAAGGACGGACAGGATCCTGCTGGAACAGGCCGAGTCCCACGGCCCACCCTCACAGGTAAAACGGGGCTGGAAGGACGGACGGGGCCGGAGCAGCTGCTGCTCCGCTCAGGGGGGCGGATCAGCCTCCTCCCCTGCCCTTTCCCGCCGCTCTGGGGCGGGCACAGCCCCGCTGAGGCCCCTGCCCCCGCCGTGCCCAGCTCACGTTGAGGTAGCGGCCCAGGTTGCCCTCGAGCTTGGCGTCGATGATGTAGCAGTTCTCCTCGCCGTCGTAGAACTGCCGCGTGCTCCTGCGCACGGGCCCCGCGCTCTCGCCCTTGTCGCCCGCGGCCAGCGGGGTGGATTTGATGGCGATGCCGTGGGTGGATTTCAGGGCGAAGCCTCGGGTGGATTTCACAGCCACCTGCCTCTTCACGGGACCTGCCACCACACGGCAGCTGCCAGAGGAGGAACCCCCAGCCCTGCTCATTTCACCCCTTCCTGCTCCACTCGGGGGCAACGAACCCCCACCCCCGAAACACCACCCCGGGATGGCTCCTGGAATCCACCCAGCCCAGCCTCACACCCACCAGAAGCCTCACAGTTGCTTTTTCTCACAATCCCCCCAAAATACCTGGGTTTGAGGGCGAGATTTTGCAGTTTTGCCTCCAAAATCCCACGGGGAAGGTTCAGCCCTGGGCCGTTGGACGTGGCAGGAGCAGACGGGCCGTGCTCGGCACTGCTGTGGCCTCACGAGCCCTTCCTGGTGCTCTCCAGCCCCAACTCCCCACCCTCAGCCCTCACCTCGCCCTCACCTGCCCCAGATGAGGGGTTTTTCTTGTCCTCGCCCTCCTCCTCCTCGGAGCCCGAGGAGATGGTCTGGATGTCGTCGCTGTCGTTGGCGGTGCCCGGGACCTGCCCCGCCGGGACCTGCCCGTTCTCACCCTCACTGTCGGTGCTGCTCAACAGCGTCAGCACGTCCTGGGGGCAGGAACAGCTCCTGAGCCACATCCAAGCCTCCCTTTTCGCCCCAAAAAACAAGGACTGTCCCCAGATGGCTCTGCCAGGTATGCAAACCAAGGTGCTCCCTCCCACTGGAACATGGCCCAAATTCTGCATTCTTGTGTTTTTTTTAGAAGGGCTATCAGATCCAAGAAACAGCCCCACAGTCCAAAGGAAACCACCTGCCCCCCAGGAAATCGCAGAGACAACAAAAAACCCGGTGCTCAGCCGGGGACAGAAGCAGCAGAAAACCCCTCAAAACTGAGGTTCAAGGTGGTCCTGGAGCCGGTTCCAGGGGGAAGGGGCAGAGCCAGGCCCCCTCCCAGCCCGGGGGTCCCCCTTACCTCGCTGGGGGGCTGCAGGGGGAGGGAGTGGCGCCGGCTCTGCAGCAGTGCCGTGCGGCTCAGGGGCCGCCGGATGCCCTCCAGCTTCGGGGGGCAGGGGTTGTATCCGTACCTCCGGCCCGACACGCTCAGCCTGCGGGGCCAGGACAACAGGGGTCACGCCTGGGCTCCCAGGGGGAGCGTCCACAGGCCAGGCAGGGACAGGAGAACACCGTGTCAGCAATCTTACCCCGTGATTTTGGTTGGCTCTTCAGGTTCCTGCAGGGGGGAGAAGCAGAGAAGATTCAAATCTCTCCCTTTTGGAGCTCTCTCCAGCCTTTCTGTTCTGGCTCCCCAAAATGCCAGCTATCATTCCTCAGAGCCCTCTGACTCCCTCACTCCCACATCCTTCCCTTACCTCCTTCTTGGCTGCCTTCATCTCTCTGTTCATCTCTCCTGGGGTGGAAACGCATCCCTTCTCCCTCTCCCCGGGGTTTTCCACCTTCACAGGCTTGGTTTCTCCCGCCTCGCCCCCGCGGAAGGACGAGCTGCTGTCGCCGTCCTGGAAGCCCTCGGACATGCTGTTGGAGCTCAGCCACGAGGCCACCTTGTTCTTGGAGCTCTCCTCCAACACGGGCAGCTTGCAGGGGGCCGCCAGGGCCTCGTCGTGGCCGAGGGGGCGGGTGAGCCCCGAGTCCTTGGAGGCGGTTTCCGACAGGCCGCCGTCCCTCTGGCCGCGCGTCTGCCGGCGCGTGGCGTAGCTGCGCAGCACCGAGCTGGCGTGGAAGTTCTCGTCCTTGCCGAAGTTGTCGTCGGAACTGTCCTCGTTGGACTCCTCGGGCTCCTCCGTGCCCGTGTTCTCCTCGTCGTCGTCGTCCTTCAGGTCCACGCCGCTGTTGTCCGAGGAGCACTTGGCGTCGCTCTCGTAGCCCTCCTTGAAGTTCTCCACGCTCTCGATGTGGTCCAGGTTGGCGAAGTACTCGTCGCCCATCTCCAGCCCCTCTTTGTCGGCGAAGTCGTCTGTGAGGATCTTCCCTAAGGGGGATAGGAAAGCAAGGGTGAGTTTTCCCGGGATGGCGTTCCCTGTGAGTTCATCTTATCCTCTCCAAAGCTCACTGAGGAGGAAACAGGAATGACGCCGCCTCGCTCCAAACCTGGGCTGGGAAAGGACAGTGTATCCCTGATACCCGACAGGACGAAAGCCTGAGGCATGTGGTTGACCTAAAACCAAGGTTTTCACCCCAGAAATCTCTACAGAGCAGCTCCAGCGGAGCCCTGGAAGGGCTGGAGGGGCCAGAGGGAACTCCACAGCCATGGAACCAGGGCAGCAGCGGCTCCGGCCATGCCCGGGGGCGGCTTCATTTCAGAGCCAACGCCACCCCTGTGCAACTTCTGCATTTCAGGGGCTCTGCTGGGAGGAGGAAGCAGGGCTGGGCTGAGGTTGGGTCACCCCAGGGACACCTCAGGGGCCCAGCATGTCTTGTGACACCAGCACTGCCACCCCGAGGGCTCTGCAGTGTCTTATGCCAGTGCTGGGCAAGTTCACCTGCTCAGCTTTCACCTTCCTGCCCCTGAGCCTCCTTTGCTCCAGGCTGAGCCCCCCCAGCTCCCTAAGGAGTTCTCCAGACCCTTCTCCTGCTGCTCCAGCACCTTCCCCAGCTCTGCTCCCATCTCTGACCACACCCTTTTCCAGAGGAAAAGGCTCCCACGTGCCAGGTGAGTTCCCACCTGCGTAGATGCAGACGAAGGAGCCCTTGGCGATGTCATCGAGGCAGCGGATGCCCCAACCTTTGTTCTGGGTCTTGAAGAGCTGCAGCCGGACCTGGAGGCCGTGCTGGACCAGGCGGTTGGTGCACATGTTCACATTGCACTTGCACCTCTTGTTGCACTCGTAAACGCTGGAAGGAAGGAGAAGGGTGACAACCCCCAGGGTAAAGGAACAGCCCAAGGACTGGTTGCAGGATTGACTGGATGAGATTGGCAGCACTGGGGTCATGCACAGAGAGCCCAGAGGACGAGGCTTGGAGCAATCTGGCCTAGTGGAAGGTGTCCCTGCCCATGATTTCAGTGATCTTTAAGGTCCCCTCCAACCCAAACCATTCCCTGATCGGCACAAGAACCAAGACCAAATCTCTGGGATAAAGGCCCTCTCTGACGGGGTCTGGGGTTGGCACTTGGGCGGGTGGGAGGCCCCAGCTCTGCTCACCCCGTGGGGAGACATTCCTCCAGCCGCTTGTACTGGTAGCCCGAGTTGGGGTTGATCTGCCCCCCGGGGGTGCAGCCGCTCGCCTGGATCGTCAGCTGCTGACAGGCACACTTGGACCTGCAGGGACACACAGCAGAAACCACGTTACAGCTCCCACATCACTTCTGGAAACAGGGAAAGAGATCCCATCTTTAGGTAGAGATGAGCACGCAGGGCTTGACCTGGAATCAAACCAAGACAAGCTGTGGATTCCTCATCCTGGGAAGTGTCCAAGGCCAGGTTGGACGGCGCTTGGAGCAACCTGGGGTAGTGGAAGGTGTCCCTGCCCATGGCAGGGGGTGGGACTGGATGATCTTTAATGTCCCTTCCGACCCAAACCACTCCACAAAACCTGAGCTGGCCGGATTTAAACCCCAGAGGTGCTCCCGGGCAGGCCCCAGAGCCCCAGCGCGTCTCCTCACAGCCACGAGCAGTCACCTACTTGTCCCTGCAGCCGTCCTTGCAGTCGCAGCCCACGAGGAACTCCCAGCTGGTGTTGATGAAGACCCCTTTGCCGGGGATCCTCTCCTTGCTGTAGGCCACCTGCGGGGGCGGCGTGTTGTCGATCTCGTTGACGCAGGACAGCGGCACGTCCTCCCTGCCGTTGGTGATGTCGGCGATGTAGTAGTAGGGCTTGTAGGGCTGGAACTTGCGGTCCACCAGCACGTAGGGGTCGAGGCAGAACATCTCCAGGAACAGGAAGTCGCAGTCGGTCTCGAAGAGGTAGCGCTCGATCTCGTGCATGGAGCGCAGGCACAGCCCGCAGGGCGTCTTGTAGAGCACGTGGAAGCCCATCTTGCGGTTGACGCGGCGCCGCGCCGTCATGCGGCGGAAGTCGTAGAGCAGCGGGATGAGCAGCGGGTTGCGGCTGCGGTACTGGTCGCTGCGGATGGGCCGCACGCGGGACAGGCAGGCGTAGCTGCACACGTGGGGCAGGTAGAAGAGCTTCTCCAGAGGGGCCCGGTACGACGGCTCGCTGGGGACGCGGTCCAGCATCCCGTGGAAGGGCTGCAGGGGGCCGGCGCCGCCGGGGACGCTGCGCAGGGAATTCACAGAATCGTAGAATCACGCAATTATAGAACCACAGAATCAGCCTGGTTGGAGTCCCCATCCCTGCAAGTGCGGACGTGGCACTTGGGGATGTAGGTGAGTGGTGGCCTTGGCAGCGCTGGGCTCAGGCGGCTTTTCCGACCTGCGTGATTCCACCCGCCGAGCCCCAACAGACGCCCACCAGCACACACGAGCCCCCGAACGTGTCCCAGCATCCCAAACACCCCGGAGCACCCATGGGTGAGCCCCCCCACCCCACCAAGCTGCCCTCACCGGTGCTGCGGGGCCGTGCTGGCCCTTCCCGGAGCTGGAGCGTCGCCGAGGACGGGGGAGGAAGGGGATGAGTGCCCGGAGCCCACCGAGCCAGGACGGAAGGAAGTGCTTTTCTTGGCCACCTGCTTCCTGGACTGGGCCAACTGGCTGTCGGAGCATCTGCAGGAGGCAAGGAGGAGGCGATTTGGAGGATGGAAAAACAACCAGTGGGAATCAAAGCAACGCCCCCCCGCCACGGAATTGAGAAGTCCAGGAGAATCCCAGCAGGTGGGGGTTTTTTCCCAGTAAGTGTGAAAATCAGCACATTTCTGACTATTTCTGCCCCAGCCACCCCCATTTCCAGCACTCAGCAACAGGTAACAGTAACTTGTGACTGGCAAGTAAGGCAAGGGTAACGAGGATGCCCAAGGTCTTCATCCCAGGCAGCTGGACAAACCAGACCACAAAGAAACCCCTGGAACAGCAGAAACCAGAGTTTCTAGAGGCTCAACTCGTTAGTGGGAGGTACTAATCCAGAGGACTCTTTTGGCAAGACTAAGAACAATCAATCCATGGTTGTGCAAGGCAATGTAGTAACATCCCTGATGAAAGAGCTACAAGGGGCTCCGAAAAACCACGTTTTCAATCAATTCCAGCAGGTTTTCAATCCATTCCAGGTTTTCAACCCATTCCAGGTTTTCAACCCATTCCAGGTTTTCAACCCCTTTACACCAATTACACAGAAACCCACCCCAAACCAGCCACTGAAATGGAAGAACACTGAAGTTATCAGGGAAAAGGGCAGGAGACATGGAAAGCAGGAGGGTTTCTGCTAAGAGCTACCTGAAAGCAAAGCGTTCAAACACATCTCAAAGAGCAAGAGGAAAAATCGGCTGAGAACAGTCAGAACTGGTTTGACAGTGCCAAGAAGAACCTGAAAGTGAGACCAGAGGGAGAAGAGACCCCAGCCTTCCTCAGAGGAAAAAAAACACCAGAGTGGAGAGACCATTCTTGGTTTTAATGATCTAAAATCCAAGGATCCTTGGGCACAGCAGGGACACGGCCCCGGCCCCGGGGCACTGCCCACAGCAGCTGGGCCGCAGCACTTTGGGTTTGAGGGCAGGGAAGCAGCTGCAGTGTCTGTCTGGACGGACACCAGATCCTAGAGCCAAACCCTCCGTGGGGAGGGGGAAAGAACTCCTTACAACCCCTGCAAGGAGCAAGAGGGGAAGGACTGGGCCACGGCGGGGCCGCAGGTCCAGCTCGGTCGTGTTCACGTGGTGACAGTGCCCGCGGTCCCGACGCCCTCCCAGCCCGGAGCATCCCAGTGCCAGGCACAGCCCGGCCCTTCCCCGCACACCGGAGGGGTTTGGGACCTCCTCCAGCATCCAGCCTCTCTTCCGGGTTACGGAACAGGTGAGGAACAACGTTCTTGTGGCTTCAATCCCCAAACCCTGGTCAGAGCGGCAGAGGGGGGGTGTTTCCAGGGGTAAATCGGGTCATACTGCACTGCTTGGAGAGGGACCCCCACGAGACCCCCCCCAACCGGGGTCTGAGCTGCTGCTACACCTGCAGAGCCTTGGGGGAGTAAAGGTTGACTTCCTGCACAGGCTCCTCACAGGTGGGACACCTCCTGCCCCCCTGGTGGCCCAGCAGCAGGGCACAGTCACAGCAGAAGACGTGCTGGCACGGGGCCAGGTGGCCGCAAATCCGGATGGGAAATCCACAGCAGGGACAGCACTGACCCGGGAGAGCACCTCCCTCCCCTAAAGAGTCCCAGAGCACATTCCCGGGCTCCCTGGTGTCCTCCAACACGCTCCCTTCATCACCAAGCCGAGCTCCTCCTCCATCCAGGCCTCCTCCAGCCTGCGGCTCCGGGAACGTCCCCCTTGGGCCCCTGGCAGCGGCTTGGCCGTGGTTTGCTCCGTGCCCACCGGGACCCACCACTGATCCCGAATTCCCTGGGAAGCCAGCGAGGTCAGTCCAGGTGCAGGGACACGAGGCAGCCGGGGGCCAGCGCCTGGATCGTGACACGAGGGAGCAATTCAGGTTTGGGGAACACAAGGAGCAAAGGCCCCCTTTGGAAAGACAAGTGCCAAGCTTTAGCCCTGAGGAGGAATATCTGGCTCGAGGGGGGTGTTGGCTCCCACCCCCAATTGTTCATCCTGAAGCTTTAGCTGAGAGTTTTCCCCCAAAATCACAGCACAAACCAAGCCTAGCCTCGGAGAGAACCTGCACCTGAGGACTCCTCTGCACAGAGGACATGATGCCTGAGCGAGCTGAGCGCTGGAGAGGAAAAGCAAAGGAGGTGGAAGTGCTGGAGAGGAAAAGCAAAGGAGGTGGAAGTGCTGGAGAGGGAAAGCAAAGGAGGTGGAAGTGCTGGAGAGGGAAAG